>OU015525.1:32728036-33085536 GCA_907165065.1 Caprimulgus europaeus | reverse complement strand
ATTGTTATTTTATCAGATGATGCCATTTAACCCTGTGCTGGACCCAGTACAGAGCTTGATATTTTGGGGTGGGGGGAGGGGAAGAAGGCTTGTACTGCACAGCCATTCACTGTCTAATCCCTCCATGCTTAATAAAGGAATAGTTTTAAATCTACATCTATCTATATTTCTTGTGCTTTGTGCATTTTGAACAAAAAGTCTTTGTTTCCTAGCTACTGTTATAGCCTGTATTTAATAATGTGGAAGTAAAACCACATGAACACATATATTGACAAATTTCCTAACTTTAACTCTTAAATAAGATACTTTCTGAGGAAAAATTTCAGACTTTTCCTCTATGCATATTGTCTTGATGTTTAATATGCTGTAACTTAATTCTGAAACATTTAATACAGCAACACACTGTTCAAACAGGTCTTGAGCAAGGCAAAATGATTATTGATGCCAATTATGACACTTTGGTTCAGTGTTTCAAAAACTGCAATATGTACTACAGTCATTTTATAGCTGAAAAAATTATCAGGAATAATTGACTGTGAATCCTGAGCAGGCAGCTTATCCAAGTTCAGTTCAGACAACAAAGGTGCAGAAGATCCAAAGTGATTTAAGTCTTCAGTTCAATGTGTCATACCCTCCCTGACATCACTTTATTTTTTAACCATCATCCAATGGACCGTATAAGATATATAGGGGTTGATGGCTTTGGCTGCTGAATTTATGAGTAGAATCTCTTGCTGAATTGTCCCATAATTGGGTTCTTAAAATAGATTTTCGAAGATAAGTGCAGTTGTAGTTGTATATTGTAGCCAAGTTCAGAATTTTTTTCGTAAATGTGAACCAGCCATAGGAATTTATAGGGAAAAGTATAATGGCCAGTGATTAATAATGATCATATAGATTAAATGTCATAATTAGACTGGCAAGAAGACTAATAGGCCAAGAAGGAAATAGAATTTTATGAAATTTCATTAATACTAGATTTAAGCCTTACATTCCAGTATATAAGATGTTTGTAGTTAGAAATGTTGCAGGATTAATTAATTTATTCAATCTTTTTGCAAAGAGATTAAAGACTATGTAGTTTAATACTGCAGCTGATATTTTTTAATATGTGATTAATGGGTGCTTTTATTATTAGATTAACCCAGTTCTAGTCAAAACATATCTAATTCATACCTGCATTTTTGTAATGTCCCAGTAATCCTTGCTTGGAGTTTAGATTTTATTTTCCTACTTACACTGGATGCAAAGTGGGTGGGGTTTTAACTTGTTTTGGTTTGTTTGTTTAATTCTGCACATAATTATTTCAGAATTTATTTTTAGGGAAAATAAGTACATTGAATCATCTTACTAATTATGATTAAGTAAAGATATTGCTAAAAGCAATTCAAGTAAAAAATAGAAGTTACATGCAAAAAAAAAGTGTATTTGGTAACAGTCAAAAGTATCTGGTTATGTTAGTTTCTTTCATTGACTTAGTAACAGTTCATCTGCATTCAGTGTCACTTCTACAAGTTGAAATAGGAAAAAGTACACTGAAGTATAACAAGAGGAGGAGTTAAGAGAACAGAGATAGGGAAATAAAAAAGGCTTTCTGAGTGTGAAGTGAACTTGATCTCTCTCAGGGATACTCCTCTCAACCCACTTTGTGTCAAGCAACTAGCATGGGTGAAGTTCTCAAGTTCTGCAGACAAATGCATCACACTCACATCCACAAGCCCTAGAGTGGCATCCAATTGGTGCACCCGTATTTGAGTTTTTCCCCTCAAAATACCTGAAATAGACTAAGCAGAAGCTTTTTTTTTTTTTCCCCCTCCCCCCTCCCCTGTTCCATTTATCTTATAATGGGAGTACAGAGAGAGAAGAGGGAGGAAGGGAGGTGACAACAGTAGGAGGGGGTTGCAGGCTCTGTAGGATTGTGAGCAAAGGTTCATTCACATACGTTTATTCCACAGAAAAAAGAGAGTATTCAACCACTTTGAATAGATCATCATAACTGCTTGTCTGGTCAGCTTTCTCCTTAGAGTTTCAAGTTATAGGGGTCGATGTGTAATCTAGGGTCTTGTCTAGCTGCCTCTATTAAAAAGTGAGGCACTCAATACCAGCTGCACTAAGCAGGGTGCCTCTATCTGTAATAGTACCATCAACAATTCTGAAGATTTACTTTGAGTGCACATGGGATAGCCAGACTGTCTGTTGCAGCACTGAAATTTCCAGAGCTGGCCACAGCAGATTTTATGCTAAATACATTAATCTTTTGCACCAGCTTCAGTCCTTTAATCAGAAAGATATTAATTCACTGATGTGCTCCTAGTTGAGGCAAATTAGGTTTGCTGTGATAGTGCTTTTTCCCCTTCTGAAACAATTAGGAAACAATCCAGAGTTTAACTCACACAACAGTACCAAAAGGGTATTTTGTGGGTAGGGTATGTAATTATTTTGTTGTATTTTGTTTCATTATTTCTCGTTTTCTGCCTCTATTTTTTTAAAAAAAAAGCATGAATTGTATTTCATCTAGTGATTAAATACAAGGAATTAATAAATGGCTCTGCTTCTTTACTTCTTTTTCTTTTTTTTTTTTTTTTTCTCTTCCTCTTCTCTATAGGATGTGCAGGAAAGGAAAACTGGTGTTAGAAACTGCATTCCCTGTCTTGCAAGAAGGGAATTCTCTCTTTGCTTTGAAACAGGGAGGAACACAAGAAAGTGGACAGAATCTAAAGCCTTAGGAAGCCAATTCTAGGTGTCTGAGGATCTGGAAGCATTCCTTTTAAAGCAATAAATGTTGCTCTCCTTTGTCAGCATAGTTTCCTAAACACATTTGTTACTGCTGGCCCCTATGCCCTTCTCATCTACCCACCTGAATAAATCTAAAAAGAATGGAGGAAACTAATTGCTGCTTGAATCAAAAAGTCTCATGTAAATTTACTCTTTGTGATATATACCATAGATGTAGAATACGCTGTGCCCTCCTCTTTTCATGTACCTTGCATCTAGATACAATGCGCGTTATTTACTTAATCATCTCGTGAAAAGCTGAAAAGGGCAGATGTAAAAAAGGGAGAAAGACAATCACAGTTTTTCCTTTCCAGGCTCAGTCCCATTTCTGTTTACTTTTTCTCCTCTCTCTTAAGGCTTAAGACTGTAAGCATCAGACCCATGTTATAAAAGCTCTCAAGCTTGGAGGCTGAGAAGAATGTGGAAACTAATAATGCCATGGCCTTCAGTGTTTTGTTTGCAATGAACAGCAACAACAAAAGATTCCTCCAATGATCTAAGCCTGCTGGAAACACAGTGCCATTTCTTCTTTTGAGATGTGAAGCAAGGAGTGTATTAAGAGTATGTTATTCCTTTTTAGACTAAGGTGTTTGAATCCTAGGACATTTTTAAAACATGAGAGATTTCAAAATCTCCTCTATAATCATATAACTTTGGCTTCACCCTCTACCCCCCATGCAGGCCTGCACACTGAAGATAATAACCAGCAGCAACCAAATACTACTTGTCTTTACCTTTTTCACAGTTCTGCAAGAACTTGGCAAGGCCAAGGTTTTGGTTTTTTAAAAAATTATGTCAAACTAAAGCTGTTAATTTTATTCTCTATGACATTATACTCTGTTTTGAGGATCAGGAACAAGACTCAAGAATATTTTCTGCAGAGGAAAGCTTTCCATCTGATTTTAAGGTGGCATATGTGGGCGAACTGGTCAGCTCCAGTGCTAGTCGCCAGTGTGTGTTAGGAGGAGAGCCAAGGTCTGGAAAAAATATTCTTGGCACCCTGGTCTTTTCTGCCAGAGTTCACAGAGAACTAGTGGAGACAGAATATAGGTTTCAGTAGCTTTGAAACTTGCTCAAATGCTTTCTCATGCCTCTCCGCTATGTTTTCTCTTTTCTTTGCTTACATTCCCCTCTCTGTTCTGTGCAACTATGTGCTTTTTGAAGGATAAAGAAAAGAAAATTCATTGTCCTTGCCATTAAGAACTTGCATAAATCTGTCTTCCTTTTTTTTTTTTCTAATTTTTACTTTTACTGGGTAGCTCTCTAACACTTTTGCTCTGCTACATTTGTCTGCTTTGATATTCTCAATATTTTCTTACTTGTCTTCCCCAAACTACTGCTCTGTTTGCTTCATTATTATTCACAAGACTAGAACATTCTCCCTGAAACTAGCCTGTCTGAAAGTGGCATAAGGTTTATTGGCACCTGCAAATGTTTGCCCTGTCTTTCCAACTCTTTTGGGTTTCTCTTTTCTGTTACCTGGGCTCTGACTCTGTTCTTCTCCAAATTACGATCTAAACTAATAAATAAATGTCTGTGCAATGCTGAGTGGCTAAATGGATTAATCTGTAGGACTAGAGCCTTCACTGGAGCCTTCCGTAGCAACAAGGCTTATATGGTAGGTGCTGCAAGATATATAAATAAATAATGATTTTAAAAAGAACAAAAGCTTAAAAAGTCGTCCCCCTAACCCCACCTCACCCCTTGATAAAAATATTAAATATTTATTTTATTTATTTATATATTGTTCAAGATAAATTTGAGTTTCTTCATTGACCCTTATTGGACACCAAGTCCGCCTGTGCTCCTCCTCCTGCCCAGGATTAGACTGGATTACTTTGTTTTGAAATATCTCATTTGAGATTTTTCCTGCCCTGAGAAATACAGAAAGTTAGTTACAAGGCTTTATACTTTTACATGTTATTTCAGATTATAGCATGGTTTGGGTTTGTTTTTTTTTTTTTCTTTGTTTGTTTGTTTTGTTTTTATGGAGCTAGATGACAATTTTATCTTGAAGACTAAGATAACGCAAAAAATTCCTCTCATTAAACATTGTGTGTTGGTGGGAGCACATGGCTGCTGTCCTCACAAGGCTACACTGCCTACCTATTGATTTTTCTTGTCAAGTATGAGGCATGTTCTTGACGTATAAAAACCAAAATGGTATGAGACTTTCACAATAGCTGTAAGCATTTGAGAGATTTCAACTGATATCTTGCAAATCTGTGAGGGAGACTGGCAGCAAAATTTCCCTGAAGGTGCCTTCAGTTGTGAACTGAAACCATCTTTGCAGACCTTCAGGGTGCTCTGTAAGGCATTTCTGTTTCCTTGTGCTCTTGGAAGAAATGGAGGAGCTTGAAAGGACATATTATTTAAGAGAGGCAGCTTTTAATAGAAAACTTGTCCAAATAATTTCAGATGAATTCTTTTGTAAATATGTATCAAAATCAAAATGAGGTGTCCTATAAAGGTAACTGAGTACTTAAAAACACATTTAGAAATAATAATAACTGTGTATTGTTTGCATTGATGGTATGTCACTGTGTGTAGAGGGAGAAAAGAAGAGATTGGGAAAATCTCCATTTCTCAAGACTGATAGAACTTAACTGCTCTGGGTTGTGTGAATTTAAAGTGGGCTTGGCAGGCCATGGATTTGCTAGCTCCTCTAGAGTGCTGTGTATTGACCCGTGTACTACCAAGTGTAGAATAGACTTTCTGAAGAAGGTACTCTATCAAAAATAGAAGGTAAAGTGTTTCTCTTGACATCACCACTTGTTTAAGCAAGGTAAAGAGATAGAGTGGAAGAAGGGAACAGGAGAAGTAGAACAACTTAATCTGTTAGGGTTTTTTTCTTTCTTTACAGAAAGGCAAATTTCAAAGAAAGAGTAACAAAGTCACTGCTCATTTTGCAGAGAGATTGTTTAAGGTGAGGACAAGAGGAGGAACATGCATACGATTATGTATAAGTTGATAGATAGTAGTAATGTGAACAAATGGGAGATGTAGAGATATCAAATATAAAAGAGAAATAGTGAATGTAGTACAAGAAAGAAAAAGCAGTAAGGAAGAAGAGGAGGGAAAGAAGTACTCAATATAACAAAGGAAGGTTTGTGTGTAAGGAGATATGTGGAAAAAAACCAAGATAAAGCCAAGTAGACAGTGAATATGAAAAGCTGCTGTCCAATGAGTTAGATTGTTAATGAATTTAATTTAAAGTTGTTAAAGAAGTGCTGCTATTAAATGTATTGCACAATAACACAACACAGGGTTACAATTGTTTCCTTCTTATTTTTGGGGGGATGTATTTGTGTCTTTCTGGGTCCAGTGGCATTGGCCGCTGTAGAAAGGAACATGGCTGTGCTGACTTTTTCACACAGATTACTTTGTGTAGTCCCTGGACTAGCTGGTGTCAGGTAAATCAAAACAATAACTATCAGTCATATTACACAGGCCAAGACCTTCCTTAGAGATATGCAAATTATTAGGAATTATTTTACCTTCTCCATTTTCACCAATAGGTGGCAATATTATTTTTTTTTTGGCCTCTGTAATGATCTGTTATTCTAAATTTTAAATAATAATCTCTGAATTCATTATAACATTTTCTTTTGTTTGTCCTACTGCAAGTGTACTAAAAGATAGGAAGTGAAAATATATTCATAAGTTTCATTTAATCTTATTTTAAAGATGGCAAAAAAAAAAAGGGCAAGGAACATGAGAACTTATACCAGATCACCAGAAACCTATCCATGATGCTTTTGTAGCCCAGCACCTCCTTTTTAATTTGCAGTACGATTAATATTTGTTGTCTCTACGGTAGTGTTTACTTTAATATTTTCTCTGGTCTTCCTTTTTTTGTTTTCCAATTAATTTTACTTTTCAGCTGCTTAATTACAAATTGGAGATTGTACATATAACGTGAAGGATCTCAATTCCTGCTTTACAGCTTTTCGATGTTATTCTTGTTTATATGTGCTCTGTATTCTTAATCATCTTATTTGTTGTTCAGTATGAGTTTTTCTTAGCATGTTACTATCTTAAGGCTCAGAGTTTTCCTGAGGCCATTGTCAATACTTGGTAGTGTTTTTCCTTGAGTTTTAGTCAATTGCCAACACTCGACTTTCTAGAGCAACATTGATATGGATATAAAACATGACAGAGGTACTGTAGGTGCATCTTCATTTTCAAACTGAATTTATTTCTGTCTTATGTTTTATCAAGTTCTCTCTCCACACTTGTTAAATTTCTTCCACTCACTCAGAAGTTAGAAATCAGCATTTTTACATGCAGAGGGTCAACAATCTTGTGATTCTTGTTAGCCAAAACTAACACAGAATTAATTGGAAGTTTTATCTGAGTAAAGACTAAAAGATTTGGTTCGTGTCAAAGATGGTACATGGAAATGTATTTTCATAAAAAGAAGAAGACTTCATCTGAAAAAATACAATACAATAGCATTTTTCAGTAAAGCGAACTATTTGAAAGTGACGCATCGTAGTGTTTTTCATAGCATTGTCATATCCTTGGACTGATGTATGGTAGCAGTTAAAATGATTGTCAAAACAGGAAATGTACAGCACCAGGATGTATCTAGACAAAATATGCACAGAGTTTTTATAGTTGTTTGGCTTGGCTTTGTTTATGAGCTCTTTTTCATTAGGCACTTTTCTTTGTGTCTTTTGAAATTCTTTACAGCAGTTCCCATGAATTTGTAGCAGCTCACATTGAAAACAGTTTTGCAAACCTTAGTAATATCAGCATTTTCTTTTACTTCAAGTCTGAAAGTCATGCCAGGTTCATCAAATCTCAGCTTACTTGAAATTCATGATGAATCTAGTGTATGCAGGGGATGAACCACAGAAAAGGTAGTGGATAGCACCCTATTTACATTGAAACTGGTCAAGCTCAAAGAGTTCACACTATCAAAAAAAACCCAACACCCCGCCCCCCCCCCCCCAAAACCCAAAACCCATGAGAACATCTACCAGCAGAAATGACAGCTTTTATACATAGACATGGCACACAGATTCAACTGCTGCTTAGTTCAAATACTTCACTGTCTATGAGATGTTTCTGCTTCTCAGGCTAGAAGGAAGTTTGTAGCTCCTTTTCTCCTGTCCCTAACAATCAATCTTGAAAGTAATTTTTTCACTGCAGAATCACTAATATCTGGCATGAACAGAGCTGATGTGAAGCACTCCCAGTACAGTTTCTCTGAGATACAAAGTACTGCTGTGCATTAGCCATGACTGAATAGTAGCTTTTTAATGGCCAGCATTGCAGCTGAATCAACAAGCAATAAGCTAGCAAAATTAAAGGTGTTTAATCTCTGATCCTATGAGTAGTTTTGTTTTTGCCACCCATGATGATGCCAGTAAAATACAGACACATGAAACTGAATGTCAAAGCCTTTAGCTACGACTGTTTAATTAGTACTTCAGTTAGTGTTTAATTAGTATTTGACCACAATGTATACAGCGTTTTGAGGTTAGCTGAAGGACTCTCACTGGTCTTTTAACTTCAATTTTTAAGCCAGAGTTTTTCTCAGCAGGTGGTGGGGTGGCTTAAATTCAGGCTGATGACTTATTGTATGTTACAGCTCAGTCCAAATCAGTACTAAAGGTTGGATAGAAAGAGGACTGTAAAGTAAGTGCCTCCTAGTGAAAAGGAGCTGTACCTCATTTGGGGCAGATTAAAGATGAAAGTGTTCCAAACTTACCATATCTCTGTGTAATAAAGTCACAAATCAAAACAGGATGAAGAATGACCTATGAAGAACATCTTATGTATTTCCTATATAATTGAAATATAAAACAGTCCTGGCATCACACCGAAGAAATGTCGAGGCTATTCTCCTATCTCCAATAGAGCCATAGATGTTGAAGTTGCTCTTCCCTTGGAAATTATTCCTAACAAGTAGTGCTCCCCTGACTGAAAAGCCAACCATGAAGTGCATCAGCCGCAACAGGTCAAAACGTTCACTGCTGCATGATTACCCTATGTATATGTGAAATACTGCCTGATATTCTTGAAGAGAAATTTTTTTATTGTCAACAGCTGGATGCTGAGCTGAGGATTTGGTGCTCAAGAACTCAATTGTCTTTCACTTCTTAAATATGTGGGCATCAGTATTAACTTCCCAGAATCAGAATGAGAATGTAACTTTCCTGCAACTGAAATGCAGACTAAGACTTTGCTAAATCTGAGAGAAGCTGAACTCAGGGTCTTAGACTTTCCATAGTTCTGTTAGGGACCTACACACAAGACTGGTTTTTCTCTTCCTGGAGTACTCAGAAGAAGGGCTGATATATACTTGCATCAAATTTCAGGTCTCTCAGTTTTAAAACTTTCTGGGCAGCTGTGGAGATGGTCTAACTGAATTGTCTCCAAAATTACAGTGTTTATCACTAACCCCCTGCCATCCCCTCAGCTTGGGAGTATTCCAGGACAGCCCAGGACACCAGGATAGCCCTCCACCCCACTCAGTTCAGAAATGGGGATGAGGGCCTTCTCCATTCTAATTTTAAAAGCTGAAATCTCCATTATTCCCCTTGGTGCCGTTAAATTGGGGTCCAGGTTTGTCCAAGCCCAAAGACTTATCTTCAACTCCACAGAAAGAAAATTATATCAAGGGAATAATGAAAAACTTAAAAATAGTTTCTAATATCTTAAGCTGTGTGTCAGCTACATTCCTAGATTTTTTTAAAGAAATATATGTCAGGCTTTTATGAAATCAGTGGTCTCTTAATTTGGCCCTTATTATTTCAGACAATAAACTTTTTCTAAAAATGATGAATCACCAGCAGATGTTTTCTATTACCATAGTGTAGCTTTGTTACAATCACTAGAATTGGTTTGATTTTTGCTATTTTCAACAACTTTTTTAGCATGTTTATAAAGCTAATAAAAATATTTATCAGGGAGAAAATGTTACTATGCCACATGTCTATTGAAATATTAGTCAGAAGAGTAGAGCACATAGCCTTCTTGAAAAATTATGACAAATATCATTTTTATAGAAATAAAGAAGTTTCAAACCCACAGCTTCTTGAAATAACAACTTCTAGCATAATTAAATGTTAAAACAGAATGGAAATCTGGCATTGAAAGAAAGAGGGTAATGTTTCATCTGCAAAGAATGCTGCTTTGAAACTTTGGATTCAGCTGCACATTTAAGTTTGATGCAATTGCAGCAGTTGTAAAAGGTAAAATATAAGAGGTGAGAGATTGGGTTAACTCCTCAGCTTTACTAATTTTTAAACTTTTCAGCTTCTCTGCATAGAAATGGTGATAGTAAGACCCCTTTTGGGTTTTTTTTTTCTTTGTTTTTCCTCTGCTGGTGAACTGGCTGGAAGCTGAAATGATCTGTGCAACTTAGAGCAGTATTAGCATGAAAGATGAGAGTCTTAAAGTAACCAAAGGACAAGCACTTCCAGGCTGTTGTTTCAAAGGCATTTGATGTCATTGTTACGAATTTTTTCTAAACTGTCAATATACATATTCCAGATCTTAACAGCATCTCATTTCTTATATTTTAACTACAGAACCACTGCCATTATACTAATGGTGCTATACTCCTTCCTCATTGGTATTTATTCCCTTCAAATATTTGTAGACTGTCATTTTCCCCTTTTAGTCATCATGACAGCTGGGCAAATACCTCAGAAAATTTTTGCAAATATTTGTGGAGTTCTGAAAGGGAGCTCCGTATCCTACTTTTTTAAGCTACAGTGAATTTTGTCTTCTTCTTAATTTAGGAGAAAAGAACTGCTTTTTCAATAACACTTTCTTCCATATACGTTAAAGTTATCTGTGTTTTCTCCAGTCTTCTGTGTAACATTAACACATTACTGTGCTTGCTTTTTTTCTCAGAGGCTTAACTTTCTGTAAAATCTTTATTTCCTCCTTTTTCTGAGGTTTTTTAACCTCAGACTTCTGAGAATCTTTTAATATACATTAATGCCTCCCCTTGAATAAATTGGCAAGGCTGTTGAGACCTGTTTGTAGACATTTTTAGCCCTTCAAACGATTAGTCAGTGCATACCTAAAAGCAACATACACAGTTGCAGCACTTCTGCTTGAAGCTGTGCATTTCTGTGTGCAAGCATGTTTCTATCCTGTAAAAGAAAACATGAAGTCCTGTCATACTGAGTGTGATTAACTGAAACCTGCTAAGTGGTTTTTATTTCTGCATCTATCAGTGATATGATGTGATATGATTACGTCAGCTGCAAAGTAGCACCTGATTATGAATTTTTACAGTTGAGGATGGGATGATAAACTATATAAACAGACTCCAGGCTTTTCTTTTTTTTTTTTTTTTTTTTTAATATTTGGTTTGTATGCTTGCATTGGGTGAATGCTAAGCCCCAGGTGAGATAACTTAATGCAATTCACAAACTAGTGACAAGGCTCTGCATGCCCAGAAATGATCTATATTTTATATTAAACAAAACTAAATAAATAAAGTGTTTTTGTGTGTGTGTGTGTGTGTGTATACATAAAGTGGGGGTAGTGCAGCATGCCTCTAGCTCTATTGTGTTATGTTTATTTGCTTTATGAGGACTCAACATCCCCATTTTTTTTTTTTGTATTTTCTTGATTCTAGAACACTACCTATTTCCACCCTAAAGCAAAATCTAGCTACAGTCCAATAGTTTCAGCTCTGAAATGTATTGTGTCATGCTCAACAGTGAGGATCACATCAAGTGCCACTCTCCACAGTGAAGAGAGCAGTAAAACACAGAGCTCCTGGGGCTTATCTTTTTCTCCCCCAAAATATTGAATTTCTATCTGTGGCCCACAGCCCTCGCTTTCAAATCCTACTGATGCCTCTGGCAGGAAAATCTGGTAGGAGGAATATAGTCTGAGCAGAGGCTTAGCACAAAAACCCGTTCCTCTTTGGCAGACAGCCATCATTTCTAGGGGGTTAGGAGAATTAAAGGTTCCTAAATTGTTCTTAAAAGTTGAAGAGTTGTCTGGCTCAGTCAAATTGACACCAGAACACTGGGAGATTTTCTATTATTTTCTCTATTTTATTTTCTTTTTTTCATCATAAGTAGATCAATGTCCTGGAAATTATTTGTAGTCTTTTTACTCCTAATGACACTGTATTTCTGTTAGGGGATTGTATCAGCATTGTTTTGCCATAAATGATGGAATGATAGTAGCAAGATATAGATTTCCAGCTTTCACAACAAGGCACTTGATATTATGTTAATTGCTTTATTTATGTGCAATGTTTAGATTGCATTTGTGGAATATTTTTGAAAGTAAAATGCTCTTGCATTTCTAACTGTTTAGAGATGCACTCTAATTTTACCATTTTAACTTAATCTCTGTTCTCTCAGGAATACTCCACAACCCAAGCCACTGGTTAAATGTTTTACCCAGATGCTAGTGGTATATGCAGTGACTTTAAGATGCTTGCCCAAGCTACCTCAGCTTCTGCTGAAAAACAGGAAAAGTGGTACACATGTTCATCTGATTTCTAGCAGCTAGAACAGCTACTTGAACCTCTTCAGCATTAGCAATTACTTAGAATAGCTCTATGAGCACTCTGTACTGGACCAGGAGTGAAACTATGCCACTAGATATTCAGAAACATAAATATGCTTCTCAATCCATTTTATTATTTTCAATCAGGAAATGTGCTGTTAGGCCAGGAAACCTGGGCATCTTCACCTCACCTGGTAGCAAAGTAAAATTTCACTCCACTATGTTTGTATAGATGTGGCATTAGAATTTTCTATTTCTTTTAAAATACTTTGGTGTATCATATCTCAATATTTATTAATGCAGCGATTATTTACAATAAATAAAGAAGGGCATAATAAAAATATTTTATTACCGGAAGTGAACTTTCCTTCTTAGACAAATGATATTTTATGAAACTTTTATTTTAAATGTTTTATGTTACCCAATTCTTTGTATTATTTCATTTGACATTTAATTTGGGTTTTAATTTAAATAGCTTCATGAGACTGATATTACGTTACAATGCAGATATCCGATTAAGGTCTCTGAGTTCAAAAAGAGTCTAAAGCTGATACTTTCAGGCCAAAAGGCTTTTTTTTCCTGACCCATGGACAATCCCATTAAGAGACAATCAACTTCAAAGTGGGCAGAAAGTTCCCTGAGAGTATAATGTCTACATCTTATCCAAAAATATCCTTCATTAACCTGTCACAAAATAGTCACAGAATCATAGAACCATTCTGGCTCGAAAATACCTTTAAGATTATCAAGTCCAACACATCCATAGTGGCATGGTTGATACTCAGGGGTATTCTGAAACAATATCTAAATAATTTCGTAATTTTATTTTGAAAGAGTATGTCTGTGTACATGCTCTTCAGCTTTTTTCAATCCAAAATAGGTCCTCTAAAAAGCCAAAACTCCTCCTCTTGATGAAGTGGTTTAATTAACAAGGATATGTACCAATTAGGTAATCTCAACTGTCTGAAAATGTTGGCTGCTCCTAAGTTTCCTACCTCAAGTTTGTTTAGTTTTTACCTTAGCTTTCCCCTCATAATCTCTCATTATTACTTTCTCCAAACTGGGTGAGGAGGTGTGTATGCACATGTGTGGGGGAAGAAGACAGCCTTCACAAATTACCAACATCTGCTCAGCCCCTCAGCAGACGGGTCACAAACTGCAGACCCTGCCAGGTACTTCAGGCAAATAACATGTCTACAAATGCTGAGGTAAGGGTTTGGTGCTCAGAGTGATGGGGAAAGAGCATCCTTTTGGGACCCTGTGTACTTTCTTTCTGGTTTGGGGTTTATTTTCCCTTAGGAGGTGGATTTGGTGGGGGCAGGTTTTCAAGCACAT
Source organism: Caprimulgus europaeus (assembly GCA_907165065.1). Next base: position 33,071,928 of record OU015525.1, on the reverse strand, counting down.
AAACCATGTGGTCTTGAATACTGACACTGAGGCTCCACCAACATTTTCTCTTGTTAAGCAATGTCTCACTTTGAAAATAACACCACAAGTTTCTAATCAAAGGGAGGAAGGGTTTCAGAATTAAACTGGGTATGATAGTGTTGTAGTTTGACCCACAGTGGGACTGTGTGGTCCTGCATTCAGTCCCCTCACTCAGTGAGATGGGAAGGGAGTCACAACAAAGGGGGCACAGGATTAGGAATGAAGGACCGGGATGGCTCCATCACCAGTTGTGGTCATGGGTAAAACTTACTCAAATTTCGGGAAGAAAAATCAATTTAATTTGTTGTCATTCATCTGAGTAGACATAACAACCACATCTTACAACTTCCTCCACCTCTCCCTTCTTCCCAGGCTCAAATCACTTTGCTCCTGATTTCTCTACCTTGCTCCTATAGCAGCACAGGGGGCAGGGAACGGTGTTGTAGTCAGTTCACCTTTGTCTCTTCCCGGCATGGAAGTCCAGGAACAAGGTGTTCCAAAGCGAGCTTCCCATGGAGTCATAGACCGCTTCGGGCTCAGCTCCAACCTCCAGCATCCACTGGCTGCAGAGTCTCCCCCCAGTCTGGGGGCCCACTCCCACTCTGGCAGTGAGTGACTTTCGGGGTCTCAGTTTCAGTCACACCTGCCCTCAGGCTCAGTTTCTCTGCTCCAGTGTGGAGTCTTCCAAGGCTTACATGTGGGTCTCTGCTCCGCCTTTGAATCTCCACGGGCTGCAGGGGACTTTGTCTTCTCCTACTATATATGGTAGAACTGGGTGTGGGTATCTGTGTTTTCCTCTGGCAAAGAAGCTCTCTCTCTGTCTGTCCTTTGTTTAGGCCGATGGTCATCTTTCGTTCAGGCCTCTCCTCTAGGTTCACCCCCACCTACTTCTTTTCAGGACAGTCCTTCCCATCACAAATATGGATTCCAGAGGCATTTCTCTAGTGCTTATTGGCCCAGCCTGGGCTGGGGGGTCCCTGCCTTAGAACCAGGAATGCTCTCACAAGGCAGCCCTTCCCCCACTACCAAAAAAAATACCCCGGCCCCCTTGCAGACACAAACCCAACACAGATAGAAAATGAAATCATCTGCTCAAATTTATGAGACTATATGATAAGTTATCATTCTCCCTCTGTGGATTTGAGGTCTGATCTGGAACCTGCTCCTGTTTTGTTTTATTTTGAATATACTTCATGTACTCTATCTTCAACCTATGTGAATTATTTTTTTCCTCTAACTCTTCTTTCAGCTATATTGTATTTTTACAAGATAAGATTTTTTCCTGCAGTCAGTTGTTTCCATATCAGCCGCTGTAATTTTGGATTATTTTTATTAATGTTAATGATCATATTGTTCCACAGAGTTTGTAGTTCTGTGTTCTTAAGTCCAATGAAGAAAATCTAAAAAGAAAAGGTCTGTGTAGTATTGATGCTATTTCTGGATTTCTGGTTTTGTTTAAAAGTTAGAGGAATTTACATGGAAAAGGGAAGGAAGGGTATGTCATAACTTCTGTGCTAAGTGAAAGGTTTTGTTTGTATAAATCGCACACTGTATTCATCATGCTCAAGACAAACCATAAACATTACATTTCACCATTCCCATAAAAATTAGGAACCTGCATCAATAACACTAATTCCACAGTGAACTGGTTCATTTTATTTTTCCTTCCTCTTACCCTGGTATTGTTATGTAGCAGGACTCATGGAATTATCAGGCATTGCTGCTTTCCCACCCTAGCATTGCTGTCTAATTTGAGTACCTTGTTCTGGAAAAGCTTGGCCTTTCATTGCTGAGGTCCATTGCTTTTAGTCCTTTTCTGCTTTTTCTGTTTTCATTTCCTGATGAAGTTGTCATCATCAGTGGAGTTATGATTAACAAGTTTGGTAGTATTTATAGGTTCTGGGCTTGTAGCCAGCTATTTTCATGCCTTCAGTGCTATTTAAATCTATTGTTCTTTTTTGATTGCAGAGCAGCTTCCTCTCATTTTGCACCTAGAGCTGTGAGGTTTCTGAACCCAGCAATAACAAAACGGTGGGTTTAGTCTCTGTTTAACAAGCCCATAAAATGGAAATAGTGGAAGTTTTGCTTCCCATTTTTTTTGTTGTGGTTTACATGCTATCACTTAATATTAGTTATTAAAGTGGAGCTTCTGCTTCTACTGAAGATAGGATATGGCATTTTAAAAGTTTGATTCAAAGCTAGTTCATTTAGAAGATCGTTCCTCTTTTACTTGATAAACCTCTATAAACATTTGTAATAACAATACACTGTTTAAAAACTCTTGAAAATATAGGGATAAATATTCAGCATGCTGCATGGACAAGTGCTCCTGAGATTGCTGTATTGTTAATACAAAGAGAATACCTATTTTTTTGTGCACTATACTGAAATACATCCTATTAGATTAAGGGTATGGCTCCTGCTCTTGTTCCCTCAGGATCTTAGAATTTTTCTTTTGTGTCTCCTCACTATTTATCTGATTACAGCTCTCTAAAATAGAAAAAAATAGAATGTTTCACAGTATCTTTTCCTTAAATTAAGTCCTTCAGAATACAATGAGGATATCTTGCAAGGCTATTGCTGATATAATAAAGCTATTTAGTTACCTTGAACTGGTGCACCAACACTTTCAATCTAATAAGTCAGATACAAAAAAAGTTTAATGTTATGTTCATGACTTAAACTGATACTATAAAAGATATTTGAAATTTAGAGTCTTTAAGTTAGTCTGTTGTAAATGCACAATATGTTCTTAGGCACAGAAACATGAGCAGAGACAAAAGCATACCATATTGCTGGCAAGTTCCTTCCACAGCCTTCTAAATCTTATCCTTTGTTTATACAGGTATAATTTGTGTTTCTGGCTTTGCAACTACAAGTGAAAGATAATCTCAGTCCTTGAATCACAAACTCACTGATTTTCAAGTATATTTAGGTAGCTCCAGAGGTAAATATTGTAATGCTTAAGACAAGATGAAGTTTTGCCAGCTTCTAGTGACACTGCTGTTTACTTACCAGAAAAAAGTGAGATTGCCATTTTAGAATGTGACTTCTTTGTCACAAACTCCAAAGTACTAACTGGAATTCCTTATTACTCTAGGAGAGGAAGTTTAATAAAAAATTGCACAGCTTGTTGATTTTATAGTTAAGTATTAACATAATAACTTGAATAAACTACTGCAGTATACACACTTTGAATTGTTTGTCGAATTTCTAAAAAAAATGGCAAAGTTATTCTGATGTTAATAAAAAGGAATTATACCTTTCTGCAACTGTTGTCCCTTCTTTACATCTGAACCAGAGCACAGTCAACACTATGAGAAAATCTAAGCATTCCTTTTTCTTTAGAAAGCAATTGGAATGGAAGCTGATCCCAGTTTAAGATCTTTTGCGAGTAAGGAAGCAGAGTGAAAAAGTTGCCTTGCCATCTCTGAGGAATCTAACTGGGAAAGGAGAGTAGGCATTTACAAATGGTATGAAAGAGAGGTGGATTATATGAAGAACAAGAGGAGAAAAAAAAAAACCAGAGAACTCTACAAAGATTTGTGTTGATGGCTGAAGAAGGATTAAGCATTAGATATTGAGACTAACTTGACTTTGCTACATAAGTTCTAGGTTTTACTCTCCTAGAAACTCCCTGTCTGAGAGTTTTGGGTAGAGGTCTTAGGCATATAGACTAGTTTTAAGGTGAAATGTAAATATTAATACAATGAAAGCAAGGAAGAATATGTGGGGTACACTCCACCAGCAAAGAAACACATCTGAATTTTGCAGGAACTAGGAGCTGTGGTCTCAAGAGAGTCAAGATATTACTTATATTTCTGATAAATCCACAGTGCTCAGTGTCTTCAGGCACTAAAGGTCAGGTTACTTCTCAGAATGGGAACCTGATTCACTGACTGCTGCTACCTTGTCTCACTGAAAGGCAGAAGGCAAATGAGGCACAGACGCGTGAGAGACAAGTATCAGAAACTGCCGTAAACCATCTCAAGATTTTTTCTTTTAGCCGTTATAATTATCTTGTGCATGCATGAAATTATTATTGCATATCTTCAGAAAACTGCAGCTTTCTCACTACCTAAGTCTATTTGGAATTTACAGATGAGGTGTCTATGGGACCACATCCTGTTATGACTCTGGTTCATTAGGCATGGTCTAATGTTTTACACAGACTTCACCATGAAACAAAAAAATCACAGCTGTTGTCATTCAAAAGCATTTGATGGAGTGCAAGACCTCAGCTTCTAAGTAACTAATAATCAGGTTTCAGACACAAGAAGTGGGTGACCTAGGTTCTAGGTCCTCTTCAGCTTAAGAAAACATAAGTTATCATCTCTTACCTTCTTAAAGTGACACCATAATAACAAAATGGGACCATTTTTTCCATCATTCATTTGAAAAGGAGTCACTTGTGAATAAAAGAAGAAAATGAATGTGGGAATCCTGGGCCCTGGAAGGGCAAACTCCAAAGGAAGTGCTGTGGTCCTGTTGTTAATAGGATGTTCTTTGGGAGACGTCATACTTCCTAGGACTATTTATATTTTTTTCCATTAAACAGATGTCAGAAACTATATATTGTTGTCACCTTCTTATTTCCCTCCACTTTCGTTTCAAAATAAAAAGTTAATCATCTATTCACAAAGGGAAAATGTGGGCAGTGGTACCTGGTAGAAGGCTTATGGTTAGGCATCTAGCCAGAAGGGCTAAATCTGTAGGTGAATTGGGGTTTCAGATTCATGTCTCCTCAATGTTTTCTGTCATTTAGCATGGGCCTGTTCTGATTGTTTTGAATCCCAAATCTCATTAAGTGAATAAATTTATCCAGAGATTGTATAAGGATTTTCAGGTGGCTAGAACTGGGGACCGGGCACCTGAAAATTTTTACATTTATAAAGCCAGCAATACGTCCATACAGGGTATCTGCAAAAATCAAAGAGTGAAAACAATATTATTTCCATGAGTGCACAGCTTATAGCTTAGTGTTTCGGTCAGGTGATACTCAGTACAAAATTATTTTGAGTTCCATAAAATCTACCCAAAGATAATTCTGTATTTTAGCTGACAGTCAAAGATGGAGAACGGCAAAGGGCATATCTGAAGTTTGGGACTGAACTGACAAATCTGAATTGATAACCGTGTATATGAAGGGAAGGAATACCTTTTAATATTGAGAGTGGGGATCTAGGGAGACTAGTGAATTGTTTCAGACTTGACCACAAACTTACTGTGACTTTCTTTAGGTCACTTTGGATTTGTGTGATATGGAAAAGAAAATCTTAAAATCTTAAAATCCCTAGCCCTAGATAAATTTTATGCAGAGATTTGATTTTTATCCCCTAACTCTTTCACTTGGGCAAAAAATGTGTATAAGACTCTGGAGTACTTTTACACTATAGTTCCCACTGTTTCTAGCAGCAGTTCACCAAAACCAGTGAAATTCCCACGAAAAGAACTTTCTTTGGAATTTCCTGAAACAGATCTAGAATTGTCTGGTTTTGTCTCTGTATACACAAATACAAAAATAGGTACAAACTGCTTACCTCATTAGTATGGTGCATCTTTTGAACCATAATTAATTAATCTTGGGAAGGATGTTTGCAGTGTTCAGATGGAAAGAGAAACCTGTTATTATTATGAATAATTAATTTTCAATGGTTGTGTGGGATTTCATGCTATGAAAGTGTCATTTATTTTAATGGAAGTCCATGGCTAGACCCACTCACTGTTGTAAATCTACAGTGTTTTGGGATTATTAAAAGAGATCAAAGAATCTCCATGTCAGCTGTAGGAAATTACTTGTCTTATTCTGAATAAGAGGAGGAAAAAGTGAAATGCCCATTTATAACAACCAGGTCATACTTGTCTGGTAAGCTGTTGATACAATCTGCATTGCCCTAGTAAAAAGCTAGACCAATCAGAGGATTACAATAAAACTTTGATGGAAGGGGCTATTTTAATAGACATACTAACAAAATTTTTTTTCTGGCAAGTTGTAGTAAAGAAATACCTGAAATTGGATTGGTTTGTAATGTCAATAGCATATTGAAGTCTTGGCAGGTTCTGAAGTACCATGGCCATATATTTTGTAAATGACTCCTTATTTTAGAGCGGGATGATAAGGGAGAGATTGCATCTCTTCCAAGAGGGGAGTGGAAAATATGATGGACTCAACGGGGTAGGGATTACAAGTCAGAAGTTTTAATGCAATGAAAAACACTGTCACTGGTGGGAGATGGAGTCTTGAGGAACTATCATCCAGCTAACAGACGAAGGTGTGTCCTGGATGTACAGAAGTGGAACAGAACATAGGACATGCTCACAGCATGTCCAGTACTTGTGGAGGGCACTAGAAATAACATCTGAGAAGCCCTGTATCTTTCCTTACCCACTCTAGTACAGTTACTGATTTGCCCTTTTGCTCTGGTCCATCCATTTCTAGTCATCATAATGATGGACATAAACTACACTGCTCACAATGGTCTCCAGATCCTGATCACCTATCCAGCACTTGACTCTGTTTCAGTCAGTACTGTGTAGTACTTTTTGCTCAGCAGCAACCACCTTCTGGTAACAACAACTTCCTCAGAACTCGCCTTACACTAATACACTAATCACAAGCCCCTGTGATACTGCCATAATGTTCCTCAAGCTGCTCAGCCTACATCAGAGGCTTTATCTATCAATGATTACCTCCCTACAAGTCCTTCCTCTTCATCACCTTATCCATACATGATCCTTAACTTGCCTTTTGGACTAATGTGGCAATGTTGTAAATGTTACGGAAATGGCACAAATAAACCTCTACTGCATTAAAAATCTTGTCTTTAAAGATAAATTATTTCTTTGCTTTTTGATAAACGCTAAGGTAATTTTAGAAACTAAAGTCCAGATCCTGTGTCAGCAGAACACGAGGGGAACTATAGGCAGTGATGTTGCCTTAAACTGTTGCATCACAACAGGCCAAAACATGCTTTGCACTTTTATCTTAGATTTTGAAATCCCAGCTGCATTCCTGCCATGTTACTGGAAAAAAAAAAAAAATAAAAAAAAAATCCCATTACTCCATGGTGTCCCCATCCGATGTCGGGATCATTCAAATATCCCGATCTGATGTAGGGGAAAGGTTTCAATATGATCCCAAGAGCGAGATTAAGACACAAACAAGGTCAAATGCCGCATTCCCGAAACACCTTTTATTACCAAAAGAAAAAGAAATAAAGACGGTAGCAATAGGACAGAATGGAAAGAAAGATGGAAATGAAGCAAGGAGTCTGGATAGGGCAGCAAGAATAGTCACCACCACGGGTCCAGCGGCGAGGCGACGGTGAAGGGGCGGGTGAGGAGGTCTCGATTGCTTGTTCCACGCGGTGCAGCGCGGCGTGGTGTGGTCAGGCAGTCAGGTGGTCGTCCTCTCTGTCCCTCTTCTTCTCTCTCTTTCTCCCCTGCTTGCTGTTGCCCATGCAGGTCTTCCTTAAGTACCCCTTCGAGGGCTGTGGTTACCATAGCAATGGCACGTCTCTTTGTGCCCCCCAGCACTAGGCCAGGGACATGTCCGGGCAGAAGACCTCCTGCGGGCAGGGCATCTTCACAAGTCGGGGTTTCCAAAACCCAGTGGTCTTGTGAAAACAATCTTGCCAACGATCTTGCCAACGATCTTTCAAACAATCTTTGAGACAAGACAATAGTGCCGTTCCTCACACATAGGCATCATATAGAGTGATGGGGGCAAAAAATAAAAATTATCCTTCATCTCCAAAATAGATGTAAGCCATTACTTCTGCCCTCACTGCTGTTGTTAATCTTCTCAAAGCTGGATGGAACCAGAGCTACAAACAAAAATATATTGAGAAAGAGGTTCCCTTTGAGATAGATCTTATATGGCTAAACAGAGAAATCAATAGGACATCAATGGGAGCAGCAGTTGTCATATGAATCATGGTAAAACTGAATAAGATTTGGCTTAATTCAGCTTAAAGGGTGTAAGAAACAGAACCAAAATGCTGAAACTCTGAGAACTGCCTTTCACTAATATGTGATTGTGGAAGATGGAGGGGAAACACTTGATATTAGCCTGCCTGTTGCAACCTGAGACAGGGAATGGCATGCAGTGGAGTCATTCTTGCTTCTGCTCACTCAGCTCTGTTGAATGCTGGCTGTGAGAAAAATGAAGATTGAGTTGGGGTAAAGATTGCAACTTTCAATTTATGTTTGCTTAAAATGATGGTACCTTCAATGGCCTGAAGTACAGTAAATGTAAATTACCTTCATAAGAGAGGTTAACTTAATGAGCCTTTTTAAAGTATTGCATTTTTATATTATAAAACTGCCACTCTGTATGTGATCAGATGTAGAATTTGACACAGTAAAGCAAACTACTTCCATGAGTAAATGATCTAAAATTGGTTCTCTTGCACAGGTGGATTAAACATTTGATATAGCCACATAGACCTTCTGGAAAAATCAGGCTTTCCTGCTGAGTGTTATAGGGACAAGTGGATTGAATAGGTGAACCAGAGTACTTGCTATATTCTTAAATTTCTAGGTACTTGTAGCATACATCTAGGCAAAATAACACTTAAAATATTAATGCAATAGATATGTAATAGATCTAGACAAGTGCTGAAGGGATAAAGTAACAAAGACTGTCACTGATAGTACCAGTGGTTTTTTTTTTCTTTATACTTTCAAATATGTATCTATGACACAATGCTTTTCTTATACTGCTCCTGTTTATTAAAATATCAACAAAGGGATACATTTTAAGCATAACTTGGGAACCAAAATTATTGTTTATTTCGCTTCCTTGTGATGTTATTTAAGTAATTTATAATTTACAGGTATTGAGATAATTTTATGTGTTTATCTCTTGGAAAGTTGGTGGAAAACCTAACTTTATTTATTGAAATAAAATAAGGAATGGCAACTTTAAACACAAACTCTTTCTAAGAGTTTTCAAATTTAGCTTAGCCTTTCTTCTCTGCTTTGTGACATTATGTTAAAATATCCTCTTTTTCCTTTTCTATAAAAACCTTTTTCTACTTTTTAAATTAGTTGTGATAGTGGCTTTGATATGAAACTTTGGAACTAAGTTCCACGTGTTTGACAACCTTTATCTCAATCTACTTGAATTTTCTGTTTAATTTCCTAAATTTCATGTGATGTTGCTGTCCTTACTTTTTCATTCTTAAATATATTTCAGCTTCACACAAAGTTGTTTTATAAGGAAACCAGACTACTATGATACCAGGGTGATAGTCTTTTCTTCCCTTTCCAGTCCTGATATTATTTTTCATATTGACTGTCTTGAAAAAAAACATAGTAAAAATTAAAATCTGAATTCCACCTTTTGAAGTGCATAAAGAAAATAAAATGCTTGTTTCACAACTGTTTTGTATCATAAAAATTAAAAAGTTATTTAGATACATGAACTTATAAGTCTTTGAATTTTATGACCTCCGAGTCATCCTAAATACAATTTGATCGTATCAGGATACATTGAGCTGTTTCAAAATACAAGTTGTTTTCATGAAGAGAAAAGAATCATGGAAATGTGTGAGAATTTAATTTTAATGCAATATAAAATTTAACCTTGCCAATTGCAATATATATGTTTGGTATTTCTGCTTTTGGCTTGTACTAAACAGCACTTTGATTATCACACAGGTAAAATATTCAGTGTTAAGTTATGGCTACTGCAAACATTGATTAAACTCTCCAGTGTTCATGAAGGCTGACAGGGATTCAAAGGAGGAAATGTAAAACTTGAAGGTACGGCAGTGTAGTGACATTTCACTCTATAAAGCTGCCAATATTCTAATCCTGCACGTAAATCATTTTCATCAGTTCAATTCCATATCTTAATTTGTGTGGCAAACAAAATATTAGATTGCATTATGTTTAATAATTAAGAATGTGATATCAATTTCCATATATTTTGAGTTCATGAACAAGAAATAGAGTTAATATTTTTAGCTTCAATTTGTTGGCTTTACAAGCTAGGACTTATTAAGTATTAGGTCTAATTTTCATGCTGTGATCAAACAAAGTTTTACTATTTGCTTTTATAGAACCTCTAGTTTCTCTGCTTAAGTGATGTCTTCGTCAATGATCATGTTGTATTCATTTAGTGTGATGATTGATATGGTAATAGATACAGTGTGATTGAAAGCAACCTTTGTCAATAGGGAGGCCAAATACTCAAACACTGTATTGGTCTGAGTTTGCTCATTATTGGAGACCTTTCATAGTCATATTGACTTGCTGTCCAAATGTTGTTACTTACCTGCTGCTTCCATTGTTTAAATGGTATAGACATTGGTATTGAACATGACTTTTCCCAATATTTGTTCTAAAATACACACATGGCTCAATTATCCGCTGAAAATGCTTGAAGTGTACTTTCAAGGTATAAAAATGGTATTTGGGGAATACAAACTAAAATTTTGTGGCAATGAAAAACAGAGTCCTATACTCGTGATGTTAATGCAGTGCATTATGTACTGTGACTTTGTATTTCTTGATTTTAGAAAACTAAAGGAAGTTAACTTTTTCTGAAATGCTTTCTTCACAGCTGCAGAAGTCAAGAGAATCACCCCTCTTGTGAAAAGAGCACTACAGGGTCACAGAAAATACAACTGTTACCTTATGTATGGATTTTGCCATTCTATTCTCCTTAGAAAAATTCTTATGGGCTCATTCTGACCCTAATCATGTATTAGACAAGCCTACAAAGTGTGGCCTTAATATGGATATCAAGTCATTTCAGGAGTATCAGGAAAATGCAGTCCTCTTCCCTCTTGAGAGTCATGGTACTTTGAAATTTGCCAAGAGACCAGGCATCACTAAACTGTTGAGCAAAAGCTTAGGGGTTACAATATAAAGGAAGTGACAATTTATTACACAAAGACTGAAAATCTTCATGGGACTTTGGAGTTGGATTATGACTTATGACTTTCAGTGCACCCCAAATAGCAACAGAGAACTAAGATCTCTCTGGGAGGACACAGAACAGAGTTAAATAATGAGTTAGGAAAGAGGTGTTTTAAATGTGATAGATGGCACTCTAACAGACAGTGTAATTACTACACTGAAACATTATGACTACATCCTTCCTGTCTTGCCATATCTTTAACAAGATATCTTCCATATCTTCCCCAAACTCAAAACTTCATTTTGCTAAATCCTTTGCTTGGGCAAAAAGGTCTGTAATAACCTCCCTTCTCCCCCATCCCCCTCACCCCCATTCCAGTAATTTACTCCTAAATTTATTTATTTTATTTATTTATTTTACAACCAGTTCTATTGGAGCTCCTTTCAGGTCCCTGCTGACTTTTGAAAAGCTACTCAAAAATTAGATGACAATGTATAAGAATTAACCCTTGATATACAAAAGATAGGGAAACAGAGAAAATGCAGAAAATTATTTTCTCTTTTACCCAGTGACTATATTTTCCCTAAACAAAGACACTTGACATTTAATTAATAATTTAAAATTTATGATCTACCACAAATTATTGTGAGTAGCACTGAACAGAGCTTTGCTTACAAAATTTTCAATAAACAGGAAGAACTAGAGACCTGTGCAGTCAGAGGTCCATGACCTCATTGCAATCATGGAGACATGGTGGGACAGCCCATATGATTGGAATATTGTCATGGATGGATATGTCCTCTTTAGGAAAGACAGACCAGCGAGACAGGGTGGTAGGGTTGCCCTGCTGATTTGATCAGCACTGTTTTCCTTCTAAATCACCTTACTCAAAGTGCGATCAAGCTATGACTTTTTTGAAGTTTTCCAGTATCAAGCTGTCATCCTCGCTCTGTCCTGTCTCTGCCTGTACGTAGATCCTGAACTTGTGGCACTACCCATCATCATACCACAACTACATTAGAAAACTGCCAGTAATATGCATGCAGCTATCCCTTGAGCAACTATACCTTTCTTAAGGTGTGAGAATGGATGGTGGAGAACATTTTGAAAAAGGATCTTTCTCTTGCATGAGTGCCATAGTGCTCTCCCTAGATCCCCGAAAATACATGTAGATCTGGTGAATGCCCAAGGTAAAGTTTCTTTCATTCATTAGTTTCTGAACTGAGCAACCTCTTGAAATTGAATGTAGACTCTAGAAAAAAATATATATGTCCTGGTTAGGCTTAATGCAAAGATAAATCACTTACTTCAGAGCTCAGAGATATGTTGAGCAATGTCACTCCTAAATCTTTTTTTTTTTTTTAAGGTAAATAATATAAAATGCCATGTTTGCTTCTTTGGATTTTTACTTCACTTTTGGTAATGTTTTCTTAATTAAAAATAAATAAGAAAATTCAGACCTGCAGATATTTATTAAAAATTTCAAGAGAGAAGCCCTCCAGCTTCCTACAGCATTTAATTTATAGGAATTGAATGCTGTGCTGTACTGAGCATATTTATTAAAGAAATATATACTCCCTTCCAGAAAAGAGCAGTAAGTATAAATTTAGGTATTTTAAGAGGTTTTGCCCTCCCTTCCTTATAATACTAATAAGGAAACATTTCTGTTTAAATAGGAAAATAAAGTAAACAAATCATCAGCATCACTGTCTTTCTGTCTACAGGTCTCTTGCCTTGCCAGTTCATATTGCACTGAAGGGGAGCCTTTGTGTTGCCCCTATTCTAACACAAACTCAAATTTTCCCACATGTAAAGTCTGAAACTGTCTGAGATTTAAAATGTCCTCTACCAGTGATAAAATGGCATGATTACTGTTGTGTCTCTTCAGCTTTATATGTACAAACTGAAATTGCCCACTGAGCATCCCAGTTACCCTGGCACAAATTGCAGTGTTTACAGCTAAACTCTTCATATTTACAAAAAGCTGTCACTGAACAGCACCTGAACACCAAGGCATGTCTCGTTTTAAACAAATGAGAAAAGCATGGCATCACACTCTGTGATGGGTAAGCTACAAAGAGGGAAAATGCTGAAATATAAAGGAGGAACATCATATGAACAGCAGACATCATGAAAGACAGGTCAGCAAAGTGGAAAGGAGCCTGTAGAGTGCAATTAGAAACAAAGATGAAAATGTCCCTGATGATAGACATGCGATATACTGAAAATGTTCACTTTTCTTTCTGGAGTGATAAGAATGTTCCTTTTCTCTGCTCTTTGGGAACATCTACACAGTGTTGGTGGGCATATATGATTCCAGGCTTCTTCTTTTCTCAGCTGTCAGGCATTTTTCATTTATTAGCATTTTTTCCAAAAGTTCAAAAAGGAATAGGAAAACAGGAAAGTTCAGGTCATAAGATTTTTATTCTCTAGTAACATAAGCCAGAAATTGCTATTTTTTACTTGATAAAAGTTACTTTCTATTTTGCAAGTCGGTCTGGAATTCAGAAGTCTTGAAGTACCTAGCACTTATGAGTAACCTCTTCTGGTGTTGAGGGAGGGAAAAAATCAGCATTTGTGGGATTCCCACTGGTGAGAGGCCTTCTGGAAAAAATGGTGTTCCCTTGGCATGGGTTGCATTGTGGGGGAAGTTGACGGGAATCTACTAAGCATAACCAAAACAAATTTGCACATCTGTTTTATAACTTTACAGCTTACCATAACAACAACAACAAGAGCAAAGTTATTTAAGGAGAGTGAATAAAATACTCATGCTGGTAAAATGCAGACAGTCATGAATCAAGGCCAAGAAGTCACTCCTGCGGTGCAACAGTTTACAATGGGCACTAAAGGCACTATGAGCAAGAAGGCTTGAGAAAGCTGTTCAGATTGTGAAGGAGTTGTTTTTGTAAGGAACAGTAAAGAATTTGTCCAAGAAGTTTCCCTTTGGTGGTGAAACCCTGAAGTAATATGTGCTAAGTTCATTTTCAAAAGAGAAGAAGCATTACAGGTACTACTGAGGAGGGAGCTAGTTTAAGTATCTGTTCTAAAAACTGAAAAGACAATCAAATAGTGAAATATTTCTCTATTTAGTTGTGAGCTTATTCCAGAGGACAGTGCTGGGGAATGACTATGTGGATGTGTGGAAACCTTCCACACCTTCCACACATCCTGTGTAGATCTGATCTGGTCTGCAAAAACCTGAGACGTTGCATTTATGTTCTTCTTCTTGAGTGCATGTGCAGAACTGAGCACAATGTAAATTTGATCTGTGCTATGATACATACACACAGTAATAGTACTTGCCATTAATATCTATAAGGATTATTAGAGGAATAACATGGTTGTTTGTTAGCAAGCATTTCAGATGAGTGGAGATAACTAATGGTAGAATGTAAATAATGTGTTGAAAAATAGGATACTTTTGGAACAATTTGACCAATGCTGAAGAATAAAAATAAAAACAACAGGACAGGGGTGGATGACTTAATGTATTAGGCAAGTGAGTCTGAAAGTGAGTCTTTTCAGAAGAAAGGATTCAGAACTATGTTTTGCATTGTGAATGACACACACTGAAGGAAATATTTAATTAAAATTTGGAATGTAAAGAGACCAGAGAAAAAAAATGTGTACACACAGTAGAAAACCTGATAATGGGAGAAACTGAGAGCCAGTAAGAAATAGAAGACATTTTGGATTTGGAGACTTGGAATTTAAGAGTAATGGTGGAGCTGCAGAAGAGGAAAGGCTAGGGATAGAACAAAAATAAAATCTGAAGAATTAAAGGAATTGAAAACTTGTAAAGCCAAATATAGCTAAATCAATAGGCAGAAAGTTTGAAGGAAAATTAGAAGTTGTGAAAGTTGTAGGAATTAGGAACAAAAGTCTTATATATTTTCTCTTAAGAAAAGTGGGGGGGAAAAGGATAAAAGGACAGGGAGGGAAGACTAGGACATTCTCTAGGTTCTCTTCAGTAGATGGAGACAGAAACACTGATGATGAATGCTTGGGCTAGTTTAAGGTGCAGATAAACAGACAGAATAATATGAAACAGGGGCAAAGAAGAGAAGGATATAGCTGAAATTAGAGACCATAGTGATAACCAGGGGGAGTGAGGTTACAGAGGGAAGGATGAATCTGTGAGTATCACAAAATCGGAAAGGATGATAGCTTGGAGATCATAAATACAAATGAGTGACAGGCTGTGGAAGAGTGTGGGGCAGTGAAGGAGAACAAGAGGTGATCTGATAGAAAAGCATGAGAACTTGAAGATAAATAGAATGACCTGGTTTTGATTTTTTTCTTTCCCATTTAAGCAAATAAATACGATACATTTTTCTTCATACTTAAACCTCTCAGTTGAACTTCAGATAGTTTTACTTTGCACTTTTAAAAATCCCTCTAAAGATTGCCTCTGTGTACTACTAGAAAGAAACTGTCAGGAATACCAGTATCCAAAGACTGAGCAGAATCCCAGCAGAGAGAAAGATAACTTGATGTTTGCAGCCTAATTAATCAGAGTTTAGCTTTATGTATTCAATGCAAGTGCATAAAAATTAAATCTTTGATTGGTGTCTGCCTGTCTCTGATGCATCCAACTCCACCTGTATGCTAATACTGTTTGCTAGTATCTTTTATTGATGGCATGCGACTATAATTTTCTGAGTGTATGGGATCTGTTTAGCTCTGTCTAATGTATAATAGCATGAAGATATAAATACTAATGGAGAAAGTGCACCATGGGAATAAACCTTCATAACATGAAACTAATTGCCTTATGTACATGCCTTTTGTTTGAGGTTTGATTTTTTTTCCTAGAATACTCATACCCTAGACTTTTTTTCATGCCTTATAGCTTGCCATATGACACATAGAACATATAAAATGAAGCCCAACTTGCTACTTGCTACAAATTAAGCTGAAGAAGCTCTGTGTCTGACCATCCTAGAGCTGTGAATTGAACTTTCATGGATGGATGATTTTATTTCAAGTCACTTCCTTTCATTACAGTTGCCCCAACTATGGACTTCATTTCAGAGGGGCTTAAGATGTGAGTGCAGGCAGTTTTGACATAAGTTATATGAATAAGCGTCATGGTGGTGGAGTTACCTCAGATGTGAGATCAGTATTTGTGCAAATGGTAACCACCACACAAATAAATACCTGAGTTATATGAATATCTTAAAGGGATTACAGAAGAATAGCAGAGAAAATGTACAGAAGTCCACAAAGACATAAAGAATTCTTGAGAAATACCAAGTTCCCACATGAAATATTACTTTTAAAGTGTGATATTGGACTTTGGTGCATATTTCTTTAATACATGTAACTTGGAGATGATACACTGTTATTAGAGACTTATCATGCCTGGTGTGCAATGCAGAGGTGTTTGCTTTGATGAATTGGAATTTGCTGTCATGGATCCAATGACAGCAGTGAGAGACCTCACAACCACTAACATTCAGAGGCTTATACATATAATTGCCCTATATTAATACAGAGATATATACAGGACGGATCAAATCTTTACTTATTTGTGTCCTCCACAATGAAATTCTTATTTCCTGCAATGTGTTATACTGCCTGTGTATTTCAAAGTTAATCCTGCATATCAAAATAACACTCTTTATAGCTACACTAAGTGTTCATATCACTAAATGTCTATATTGTTCTAGATTATTTCTTTGAAATTTATGCATACTGTATTAAGAAGCAGAGGGAGAGAGAGAGAAATGAGAATTTCTTCCCTGCTTAGAAAGGACTTTAGCTATTCAAATTCTCTCAGAACAGTAGAAAGAGAAACAAAAAGAAAAACAGCAAATTGTGGGAGCTGAATTCTTTGTTATAGATGTATATTCATTTAAAAAAAAAAGTCTGGAAGCATTTTTAAATTGCACATGTACAAGTTACAGCTGCTCTGGCTATCCTGTATATCATTCAGTTTTAAAACAGACAGCTAGACTCTGTTTATGCAATTTTAGAACTGTCAGAATCTTCCTTAGAAATAATGTAAATGCAACTTGTGGAAAGGCTCCAGATATGGGAAGCCACAAGGAGCTGGGTAGATTTATAGTTTTTTAAGTTCTGTTTAAAAATCTAAGAAAAAGAGAAAAAAAAAAAAAAAAAAAACAACCAACAACCAGAACCTCTTTGTTCATAGTTCTAGAAGATTTGAAAAAGTGCATATACCTAACATCTCTCTCCATCTTTTTACACAGATGAGCAAATTACTGGTCAAATTATCACTGTATGATTGCCTTACTCTTTTTTTGTAGGTTTTTATGAAGGTCAGAAGCTGGACAAGATGTGACCAAATTTGGCCGTTCATAAGAGTGTCATCCACACTTGGGTAAACTGTACAGGTAACATACAGGTATATGATATAATCTAAGGACAGACTGGAGACCTTCAATAATCAGGATGTGTGGAAGTTTGCCATGTGTCTAGTCATGCCCATGTAGGCAGCACACAAACTATGAGACTTTCATGAACATGGGAGGAAAATAAAAGGTGTGCACACACCACTGCTAAATGCTTTAGAGACCAAATTTTCTGGACAGCTGTAGAAACATTCTAATCTGCTATTGTTTGAATCTAGCTTAAAATCTATACTTAAATGGGCAAAAAACTAGAAATCCTCCTATCTAAGCTGCCTTACCACTATTTGTTTTGTACAAATCACTTATGAAAACTATAGCACTTACCAATTAATGAAGTATCTTACCACTTCATCTTTTTAGTAGTTTGATTTTTAAAATTTATCTTCCCTTTTTAATATAAACAGAAAAAAAAAACTTAACCATCATTTTATATTTTGATCTGATTTTTGGTTTGCTTTTTTAAAAAAGATGTTGTTTACTTAATATTAAAAGTATGCTACATTACCTGTGTATCTTTCTTGTGATATGCTATACCTGGTTCACTTTTTAATTTCTCTGAACTTGTCTTATCGTCAGAAATGTAGTCTGTTATTGATTTAATAATTCATTTAGCTGTCCCCAAGATGACAGATCTGCTTATTGTCACAAGAAAGTTGATATACTGTACTTTGTTTACAAAGGCTGTACAAGAGTTGGAAAGTAATGTATAACTACAATATTTTTATAGATTTTACATATTATGTGCATTTAATTAACCATTATATCCAGAAATAAATGTATATTTATTTGATAAAAAACTGAAATTGGCACTAAAATAACTCACATTTATTGGTTGTGCTCAAAGTAAAGAGAGACAGGAAAAACTCATGTAGTGAATTATCTTGTGTACCTTTTAAAAATCTTATCAGGTTTGCTAAGCTCTCACATTTAACTCTTTCAACACTGCTTTGGGAACACACAGAAATTTCCTCCAGCCTTCTGAACTTTCACTGTGAGCATACTGTGTATTGCATATAACCATAGACACCTACCAATTTTGCTTCTCTATATGAACTTCTCACATGTATTCAATAGGTTAAGAAGAGTTTATCTCATTAATCCTGTACTTTAAAATATAATTCTGCTCCTACTTTGACACTACACTGAAGTAGACATATTTTTAAGTGATAGTTCTAAGAAATACATTTCTTCACTCAGAATCTGGATTAACATTCTGATCAAAAATGTGGCCATCCTCACCATCAGCTTCTCCAGCTACAGATCTCCAGCCAAGCCCTACTTTTAGTCTCCACTTGTGAAACCCACACTCTTTTCAAGGGCTTTTTCAGAAAAAGGGCATTTGAAGATTTGGGTATGAGTGGAAACAATAAGGGAGAACAACAGACTGAGAGGTGTGCTCAGCACCCCACTGCCACCCTGCTGAAAATTCTATATACAGCAGACACATTTGCAAGCGATTATTATAAAAGAATAGTGGGAATGTTGAACTTTTCATATTTGAAAATTGTTCTTTCCACTTCATCTTGTCAGCTAAACCAAAGTATAAAAGCCTTGATTTCAGTTTAATAAATTCACAGAAACAAAAAAGGAGTGTTGTGGGGTTTATTCAAAGTCTCCAAATTTTTTCTAATTTTCAAGGCATTTCCTTTTTTAATGTAAATATATTTTACTCATACCAAGTCTTTTTAGCAAAAAACACTGAAGAAATTAGTAAATATGCTAACCAGCAAAACCATGTGAGTTATCTCCAAGTGCAAAGTGATATGTAGGTGCAAGAGTTTATAGCAATACTAAATGTTCAGCAAAAAATGTTCTTAGACTGCAAAAGTAAAATGCAAATAATGAAAGTTAAAAATTTTGGAAATATACTATTTCACTTTCTAGACAAAAATGTTCTTTGTATTTTTAATATATTAATTATTTATTATATTACTTTGGATGTACCAGAAATTTTTTCTGTGATGTTCAGTGCTCTATTAAAATTCACAGAATAGTGTAAAACTCTTTGCTTTCTAAATGAGTTAAATCAGGAGATTTTTATTGATTTTATATCTCAAATAAAAATGCATACAGTGCATTTAAATATATGTGTTTATGGATGTCTGCGTTTATTTACATACTGCATATATGGTGTACCTAATATCTATATTAACTAAACATGTAAATAAACACTTTCAAGCAATAATAACTATACAAGTTTTTTTCATAAAAGGTCAGTATTTTCTCACAAGTTTTTAGTGTTATTTTCCTTAGAAAATTTTAATGTTATTGATACCTATCATTCATTCTGCAGAAACCTCCAGTGGATTTAAATTGTGTGTACAGATTTTTAATTTATATATTTATCATTTTTATAAGGCTTCATACATTTTGTTTCTGTAGAAACAATGGTTCATATGTGAGGGTAAAAAATTAAAAATACATTTTCATAAAAAGGGCACAAATTATTGATAAACACATCTATGTTTGCAGATTGGTTATTTCTCAGAGGTTATTTGGGGTCATAATTGTAAATCTCATTACCTTGTTTGAAGGAGAAGGTCTCTTTCATTATTATGGTGCTGAGGTCCATATCCCTGAAGCTAATTGCAAGGTATTGCTTCAGAGTTCTAATTGTTTGCCATCAAAATAGCTGTGTAAGCTTGATTAACAGTGTTCAGCAACATTCATAATAGTCCAAGCCTGGTCCTGCATAAAATAGAAACTGGGAAAAAATCAATAAGATTTAATAAGATCAGGAACAATCACTTACAATAGTACATCAATCACACAAAGTAATAGGTGCAGGATTTGATAGGGTCCTGAACTGCCTGAGAGATTCATAACCAGTACTCGTTAATGATTTGTTCATTTGCATTTTATCAATCCAGCTACAGCTGACAAGCAGAAAGAGCAGTAAGGAAATATGTTGACTTAAACTCATCACAGTTTGCAATTAAAAAAATAACAGATAATAGGAAAATCAGATGTAGCTATAGATGTGGAGTGTATACACATATACACATGTGTAGATGTACTCTTTTTTGCTGAGAGATTATAATAAATTGCCACACCATAGTGGCTATTAGTATTCCCATAATCCCTCAGAAAGTCTGCTTATGTCTGAGAAAAAGTACAACAAAATATAAATTTTTAAATTCTCCTCTGTGCTTTACAATGTTTCTCTCTCATTGCATTTCACATAGTGTAATGCCATCACAATATTTAATATGAAACATGCATATTGCCTTGTTTTCATACCCTTTTAAATAAATAAAGCCTTGGGCTTTGCCTTGGGCCAAATCCATATCAAACACAAACCCAGTAATAATGAGATGACTTTCTGGTGATTATTATTTAGCATTATATCCTATATCAGCAGATTTTATGTCTTTCTGAAGTAATTAAGTTTTGTTTACTATCTGAACTTTTTTTTTTAAGTTGTCATGAATAAACATCAGATCTCATTTCTCCAGACTCTTGCCTGTTTGCAATGCATCAATCTTTTGTTTAAAATAAGAAATCCAGAGCCAAGCCAAACTAAAACGCTACAAAAAACCATAAGCTGCCTTGAGCGTTGATGAGTTATTTAGAGAGTGATCTTGTGAAACTATCTGCAGAGCATGTTTGTTTGCCTGTGTTTGTTGGGTCCATTTTGATGAGTACCTCACTATAAACCAGATTACATATCTCACTTTTCTGATGGGCAGTTTGCTCTGTTAGATGTAATAATTCTAATTTAGATCTCGACCAAAAATATGTGGTGTTTATTTGTAGGATTCCCTTTGCTACCCATTTTAGTCATTTTTAGTCACATTTTAAAAGGAGAACAGAAAATTCTAAATCAATATATGCTCCTGTCACATCATTTTATACTATGACAGCAACTAATACCAGCAGAAAGACAAAGCTTCCTTAATGTGTGGTGGTTTAAAATAGGCAGTATGACATGGCAAGAATTGAATTTGGGTTTTCTGTGTTACATCAAGCCCTTTGGCCTCAGAGATTGTAATGGAAGAGCTTCCCACCTTAGGTGACAACGTGATTTTTGAGTTAAAAAGATGACTGAGCTTACAGGCTGACTGATGTTGTATTTTTTAAGTTGCACCATCACCGTCTCAGTCGTATCCATTTCAAGGAGAAAGAATTAGTAGGTTAGTGACTTTGTCAGAAAATTGGCCCAATCTCTAACTGGATTTCAGAAATTATATTCTCTAAACTGCTATTCTGAGACATCTATCAGCTAGTGTATTAATCATGGATTAGTTGTAATAACTATTAATTTTATAGTACTTTCAATTTTTATAACTTTACAAATATACCCTAAACTGGATAATTAAATCCACGAGCTACATTAAAAACAGAGTAGTAATAAAAGAAAAGGAATTATTTGCAACAATAATTCTTGTGAAGAGACTATTCTTTTTTTTCTTCCTGAGCTGGTCATGAATAATTTGTGGTTTGTAAGAATATGTTTGTTTCAGTAAATAGATGTTTCATGGAGAAAAACTACAGCCTCTGAATTTCTTAGATATTACTGGATAAAAATATTAATTTGGCTATTAGATGTGTGTGATTTAACAGCTGTGCTATTAATTTCTCTGAGTAGGTTTGATAAAATTTTTAATTCCCTTGTCAGCTATTGCTCCAGCTTCCTCTGTAAGTTGCTGGCCATGAGTCACAGATGCCCTGTAGCACCTTCTAAACTGCTGGAGTAACCAACCAGATGTAAGCCAGAGTTGATTTCTGTTCATATTGAGTTTAGTTTCTAGAGTTTAGCAAGAGCTAAAATGTGTCCCCTTCAACCATTAACAAAATGAGGATAGCAGCCTCAGAAAAGGGAAACACAAGTAACTGGGACAGTTGCTTTTTCAGTTTACAGACAGATGTGAGTCAACTCCTTCAATGTCAAGCTAGGTTTTCTGTTCCTTGATTAAGCGTATTTTTCTTTCAGAAATAAACCTGAATCCATGACTGTTGTTCCTGTAATGCAGTCTGCAAAGCTCTAAAGAAAAATAAATCTAGAAGGAAATTTCTTTCAATATTGTCTCAGATTCCCCAAATCCATGACAACAAGACCAGGCACTTTTAATTTGTAATTGGTTGCTTTTTTTCAGATGTACAGGTGCATGGTACCCAACTGTAAGCTTTCTGCAATGTGTAAGACCTTTTTGAGGGACAAACATGAGATTCATAGAATGGGGATGGACCCTTGTCATCTGGCTGTGGCTGACGGCTGTGCCTTTTACTAGGACTTCTATTTGTGGGAAACCCTGAGCCTTGGAGTCTACTGAAGTAAAATCTGGCAGCATCTCTCTGGCTCTGCAGCCCAGGCCAGATGGACCCTTGATTGTCCCGGACACCAAGACTGGACGCATAGGATCAGAGCAAGAAAGAAGCCTCTGAAATGTCCTGGGATGTAAGAAGAGTGACAAGGAACAAAGACACCTGTCAGATATAGGGGCCTTGAGAGATCTGTGTGACACCAGCACATCTACCATGTGCAAGTATGTCCAGTGATCGATAACATTAAAATGTTAACACTTCTTTTTAATGAGTAGATCAGTGCTTAGGTCCTAAAGAGGCAGTAACTATCATTTTGCTCTTTATGAGCCAACTCAGGGTCCAGATCCACTAGACAAAAGTGGGGGGAAAAGGAAATTTCACAGAAATTATTACAGAGAAGAACTAACAGAAAACTGTATCAATTTTAAAATGAGTATAAAAACAAGTCATTAATTATCTGAGGTGTCTATAAAAAGTGCTACCTTGTATTTACTCTGATTTTTTTTTCCATTTTGCAAGAATACATGATTTACCCCATGATTGTGATGACTCATAGAATCTAAAAATATTATGTTCCAAAGCTTATATTTTTTGCTCAAAAAAAAATACACCAGAGCACAGGTTTTAGAAGCAATTTTCTTTGTCTCTTTCCAAAGTATTACATTTAAAAGTGTTTTCATATTGTTGTTAGTGAACTTTTACATAACATGAGCACATTATGCTAAATATTGTGAGAGACAGCACTATGCTTCTGTTTTTTTGCAGGAAAAAAAGTGACTATGGAAAGCTCTCTCAATATTCTGGGTGAATAAGAATCAAAATACACCAAACTGGACATTCTTCCACAGGAGGAAAAAACATGAAAGCAAGACCCAATTCTAGGCAACAACTGCTGGTCTGTAAAGACACGTCACACTTAGAATGATATCCAGCCCCAAAGGAGAGACAGAAAGGAAAGTACTTCAGCAGGATAGCGCTGATTTGTGTACAATGAAGAAGCTCAAAAAAGTTTTGGGACCTATGGCTGACAGCTGATCCGTACCCTGGTTGTGACCATCACAGATTTGGCAAATGAAGATCAAGCTTTACAATGGCTGCAAAGCAGGTTTGCAGATGAAACTGAAAAAAAAAAAATAAACTCCTGCTTACAAAATTCTAAAGGTTAAACATGTACCAACATGTATCTTTAAGGCCTAGTTTTGAAATGAACAGATTGAAAGTAATGTAAGTTCTGAAGAGGTCATGTCAGATAACAGTGATACTGACCAGAGCCTGAAATCTTTGTCTTTCAGTGAATTTTTGTTTGGAAGGCTTTATGTTTGACATCTATTATTTAAAGTTTTTGCCTTGGAATATTTAAAATATAAGCTTAATTATCTTCCTCTTCTTCTTCTTCTTCTTCTTCTTCTTCTTCTTCTTCTTCTTCTTCTTCTCCTTCTTCTTCTTCTTCTTCTTCTTCTTCTTCTTCTTCTTCTTCTTCTTCTTTCCTCTCCCTCTCCCTCTCCCTCTCCCTCTCCCTCTCCCTCTCCCTCTCCCTCTCCCTCTCCCTCTCCCTCTCCCTCTCCCTCTCCCTCTCCTTTTCTTCTCCTTCCCCTTCCCCTACCCCTTCCCCTTCCTCTTCCTCTTCTTTTTTAGACTACTCACCATGTTACTTTTTGCCGTGTATTCTTGCAGAAGGGTTAGATGTCTGCAGTTATTCCATAAATTAACTCAGCTATGTCACTACTTATATGTTTGCAGCGTGTTAACTCTCTTCATAATTTACATAATGTTTAAATAATATACCTTATTTTTCCCTTATCCCTACATTAATGTGATCAGAATCAGTGCAAGCACTAATTTTTTTTGTAAGGTGTGCTTTCCACCTACACTTGCTTATTACAAGAAGTATAATTTCTAAAATGAAAAGCCTCTGATCAGTTCAGGTCTCAAAAAAATTTTTTCCAGGAACAGAAATACCTTATAAAATATATTATTGTTTCTACTTTGTATTCCAGTTAAGGTAAACAAACAACAGAAAATTGTTGCTTTGTCTTACTTATTTCCATGCCTGCATCTAACTGTACGTAGCAGTGGAATACATCTTCTGATATATTATGCAATTAAATTGATGGATGGTTAATTGAGTCAGTATGGCATACCATATGTGTACTCCTGACCTGAATGTCACTGGTCAGATTAAGGCTTCACACATTTGGCTGAAGAATATATGTTGTTATAGAGGATGGGATAAGGATTTTAGTCCATGGCAAAAATCATCATATCTGGCTTTGCTCTTTGGTTGTTGGAGCCCTGGCTTCTTAGGAGTCCAGCTCTAAAGGACTTTAAAAATAATGAAAATTATTAATTAAAAACTTACTGTCAGCACAGCCATTAACTGTGGCAGGCTTTTCCATTAATTTATTTGATCTCCTTTATTACATGACATATCCTCATCATAGTATTTGAGCCTTTGCACATCGAACTTTAGACCTTACTAGATTTTATTTGTTTAGGTTTTTAAAAAAGTATTCCAAACATCAAATTTTTTAAAGAAATAAAATATTTTCCTTATCAGTGGGCATGATACATACATAAGCAATAAAGTAGCAGAAGGAGGGGAGCTCATATATCTTTAATGACAGTGATACATAGACATCAAAACACATACAGACTCTCATACAGAACCATGCATGTATATATAGTTACATCACAGTTGCAAATAGATATTTTTAGAAGTGCCTTGCTAAAACATTGTTTTCACAATGATTAGTCCAAGTGTTTTTCAGATTTAATATTTCTGTTTTATCTTATTTATCTAAATAATGTTTAATGACATTCTATTTCTTGTCAGCTATTTTGCATATTTTTCTTCTAAACCAGCTATTTTGGGAGCTATTTTAGCTGCACAAATATTTTACAGTAAATTATGTTATTTTACAAAATTATTACAGTAGAACATACATCTGAGCAATAATGTTTTATCTTTGACATTGCTTTGATGACTCATCCATTTTGACAGGTAACTGTCTGCTTTAAAGTTATTTAGTATGCATCAACACTGAGATAAAATGAGACTTGAACAATATATACTATAGAAGCAAAAAATATACTGTCATTACATGGTTAGAAACACAAAGATTTATTATGGGAAAAAAAAAGCTAATAGAGGAATATCTTTGTTTCAGTCATTGTTCATTGTAACAAACTTGGGTATCCTTTGTCCACTGACTTAACCTAGAAAAAGAGTGGTACTGTCTCTGCTGCATAATTTGTTACTGCCACATTGAGGAAGATTATGATAATGTACATATAACAAAACTGACAACAATGGAGGAGTCCTATAATTGTGAACTAAATTCAAGGAGGCTGCTCTGAGCAAGAGAACTAACAGTGTCTTCATTATGATTAGCTTACCTTTTCAAGTGTTCTGCTAGGAACCTCTATCACGTAAATTGAGGCAGGAACTTTATTATCATCACTATAGCAACTGCAGGGAATTTTATTTCAAAACAGTTGGCTACCTGAAAATTTTCTCGTGATGGAAAGAACAGCAGATGATATATATTTTTTAATTCATTTTCATTTATTCCTGTTTTGAAGGGTTCCATAAATGAGTGTAAGGTGTTTTGGTTTTTTTTTAAGACAAAATGGTCAGTTTAATCTTAAATTATTTTTTCTAATCCAGCTTTTTTACTAGGACTTTGGTTGTATTGCTATATATAAAATATTAATTATGGTAAGATACGCAGTATTTCAAATTGGCCTATTTAATGCACAATTCTCTTCATTATTTAATTTTTGAGCTTAGCTGTTACCTGGCTTTTCTTTCAACTTTGATCTTAAATCACATAACCTTTCAGCAAGAATAGTGAAGTGTGCACTTTTTAAATTATTTTTTCCATGGTGTTATTATATTTTGTGCCTAAAGAAAAGGAATAACTACACAGATGAATTTGTAGAGGATGGGAGTGAACTGTAGATGCACACAGAAATTGAGTGCAAATACAAGGAGGTGTCTTTTTTTTTTTTTTTGGTCCACAAAAGGACTGATCATGTGTTCACAGCCAGAATTTTTATGCAGAACCCTGTTCTCCTAAAATTGCACAACCCTCCTATTGTTGCATTTCTATAATTATAAATCTAGCATCGTGTGTCAGACAATAGTAATGCTTCAGAAATTGGCATGTCTTTTAATGCAACTATACAAATTAATTTCTTTTTTATTCTGTTTTTGCTCAGTGATATTCTGATTTTCTTTAAAATTAAAAGATCAAAAAGACAGTGTTTTGAAATATGTGTTGTTTAAATGAGCAGGGAGAAACAGAGAAATATTTCAGCTGCCTTGAAACCCTCTACCTCCGCCAAACATAGGAAGAAGTGTAAAAATTCTTATTATTTATGCATTGGGGCTGGTGTTCGATTATGAAAGTGCTGTGTATCTCAAAGGTACCCCATATAACACATTTCAGTCGCTGTTTTAACTAGTGCCCATTTTTTATTGAAAAATGCAGTATAAAGTTTCCCACAATCTGCATTAATGAGAAGATCACATGATGGGTCTTCCTTAGCTCTCTTTGACACTCGCTTCTTCCTTGTAGCCAAATTACTCTAAATTTCTTTAATCTTCTCCTAATAAAGAAGAATATTTTGTGCACTGGACTGCAGTTGGTTCTTCTACTGTGAAATAGAAATATGTTCATTTGCTTTCACAGAAAGAAAGGCATTTAAAGAGCTGCAGAAGATGAGAATGTAAGACTGAATGCAAAACCGTCAATACAGTTTGAGTGTTTTGGATATTTCACATGAAGCTCAGTTTCGTCTGACAGAGTTTTAAGAATCTCACCAAGACACCTACCTTAAGAGTCAAGTTGTTCCAAGCTCCTTGCATAATTCATGGGGAGAGGTTGCCCCTCCAGAACATAATCAGAATTGCTCTCTGGAAGTGCCTTTCTTATTCCATGGACTATCTAGGAGCCTAGGTTCATTGCACTCTTCCCTTACTAACCTCACTTCAGTAAAAATCTGTCAGGTCAAAATCTTTTCACTCACAAACCTCTCACAGTGAAAAGACATATTTTTCCATTGCAATATGTTTGGATTTTTTGGTTGTGTGGAGTTTCTAGGGTTTGTTTGTTTGTTTATTTTGCTTTTGTTTTTTGTTTTGGTGTGGGGTTTTTTTGGTATCTACAAAAGCTTGAAGAATATGCAAAATCCCAGGGGGTCAGGTCTTGAATTCATTGCTGTTAATGGGACTTTTGCCAGTGACTCCCCTGGGTCAGTATTTCACCCTTGTACACAAATTGAATCAATTAGCGTATGTCCATGTCTTAGAAAGGCCAGTGGGACAAGTCTGGGAAACTATGTAATAACCAGAGATTAAATTAATTTTTGGCGTTACATAATAATTAATTGATAAAATAATATTAGGTATTATAACCCATAAAAATAAAAGTGACTGCTTTGTATAAGAAAATGTTAGTGCTTTGAAAATCACGGAATCACAGAATCACAGAATGTCAGGGATTGGAAGGAACCTCAAAAGATCATCTAGTCTAATCCCCCAAAAAATCTATTGCTAGGCACTAAATTTGCCATTGTAAAATATTGTTGACTCATTTTGCAGCTTAAAATATTTTTTTAAATTGAGATCTCAATTTGTCAAGGCAGACAATCTGTACATCAATCCATTTGGACCATCTCTAATATTTACTGAAATCCCATCAGCACCAGCCTCAATCTACATGGATTCAGCATTCTGCTGGCATGTATCCACTTGCAGTGTTAGCACTTCTGCAATGTACCTGTTAGGGCCTTGAGAACACCTGCAGCATGTGCTGCCTCTTCACCCTCTCTAAGGGCTTTGGCTACCTTTTCCCAGGGTCATCTCTGATATGGCGCAGCTCGGTTAGAGCTGTGGAAGGAAGAGCCTTGTCAGGGGCTCCCACCTCCCTTCACCTGGGAGCTGACTGTATTCAAGCCCTCACCCTGGGTTCTCACTGCAGCTTGTCTTTGTACCTCACTGATTCTGACCCTGACCCAGACCCACTGACCTGACTTTCTGGCTTGATTTTGGACGTGGCCATCACTAGGGACCTATCTGTGATTCCTGGGCTGAGGCTGACCCTGGTCCCCATCACAGACCCTGCCATGCACTTCTCATTGGGCACAGTGGAATGGTACCCCATCAGTGTGGCACTGACCGGTCAGCCTGACTGTCACCCACGGACCCTGGCTCACATTCCCTTGCAGAGTAGCCCCCTCCCCTTGCTCCTCAGTAGTATAACCATCCAGGGCCAGCCAGCAGGAGAAAGGAAAGCAATACTCCAACAGGAGCTGGTCAAGAACGTCACCGGTTCATTTCATTCTCATTGTCTGCTTTGATAAACTTGCATCTGGAAAGATTTTCCTATCTAGAATGTCAGATTTTGATCAAGACATGAGAGACAGCATGTATATCCTAGCTTAGCCAATAACATATCGATTGTCAAGAACATAGAAGAGGTGATTGAAATACCTTTTTTGTTGGATACAGGGCAGTGACTTGAACATGAGCTGCTATACAGCCCATTTTATATCCTCAGTTCTCATATACTCCTTTATGAGAAAATATTCTACTTGGCAAAGCAGACATTGTGCCAGAAAAATTAATGATTAACTCCACAATCAAAAGATTAAAATGCTTGTTTGTGATTTTGATTTAGGAATTTCAGCTTTGAATTCTACTGTAATTAATGTTTCAGCAAAACAGAACACCTCCAAAAGATGAACTCAGGGCAAATGCCATCACACTCAAAGACTGCGGCATTGACTTGGGATGCTGGGACCCGGAAAGTGACTGCTTGAACCCTACTTCTCAAGTGCAGATGAATGAAAGAAACAATTCACAACTGGCTATCTGAGGAAAGCTGCATGGGGTGTTCTCAATTGCTTGTCCTTAAATTTTCTTTATTAGGAAAAGGAAGATGTGTTGTGGTGAAGAATGGAAAATTTAAATTTTTTTGGTTGGAAATTTCAGCTTTTTCCTGTCTGTCCAAAGGGGCATCTTCATATTCTGATGGGCTAATAGTAACAACTCAAATTTTAAACAAAAAATAAAAAATCACAGTCTGACTTTCATATCTGTTCTTTCTTCTTGAGCATCAAATATAAATTTTTTCATAAGAAGTTTCTTGATGGTTCTCCATCATTTTCAAACTTCTGAAATGTTGGAAATTATAACTCGTGCATAATACATTAGGTGAAAATTCTATAAATGTTTTTGCTTTTAATTCATTTAGGAATCAAATTAATCTCATTTTTCTCATTGAGTATATTTTTATTCCTTGTAAAACAATCATTAAAACATTTGAAATAATAGAAGTGGAATAAGAAAGCATATCAAATACATAGTTTTAATAATAGATTGCATTGTTAAGTCAGAAAGTATTAAGTAGTTGTAAACAGTAAATATTTTAATGCATGTTCTCCTCATGGCTTGTTAATTCAGTTACTTACATTAGAGTAGTTGCATAAGAAAAAGAGCAATTTTTTTGCTAAATCATTTATTATAGAAAGCTTTTTTTAAAAAAAAAAAAGTTTATGCATTTAAGATACATATGAATGAACAATATTGTGTTTATATCTAATTTAAGAAACATGTTTCTAAGGACTTAAGAATGTGTCCAGGACAGAAGGGAAGGGGAGGTATCTCACTGTTAGAATAAAAAATGGTCAAGGTTCCTCTAAGGTCGTTCTATTCAGGATATGAAGTTTGGACAGAGGAATATCCCTGAATCAGGAGCTTGACCAGGAGTGGCCCATGGGGTTGAGTGAAAACTCATCAATCTGTTCAGTTGAGAAAAGGGAGGAAGAAGAGAATGGGAATTTATACATAGGACTTTTGAGTCAAGAACTTCTATAATGGTAAAATACAGATAAAAAAAAAAATCCACTTGAAGTATTAAACATATAAATATTCTTACAAATATAGGGTACCTTTTTCAGAACCTTTGTAACTCCTTGTGAGACTGTGTCATTAACTGCAAGTGACTGAGACACTTTTGAAATCCTACATTACATACAACTAACAAGTATTTTAAAAATAGTTAGCAATATTCTGTCCTCAGTGTCTTGTGATGGGAAAAAAAAAGAAAAAAAAGAAAAAAAAAAGAAAACAAAAAACCCCCTAACTATGGCTAGGCATTAACACTGTCCAGAGTGAAAGGCATCACTTTTAATTGAATGCACAATTCAGAAATAATAGAATTAAGCCATCTTTTAAATACATATAGAACACTTCATGCTTTGAATGACTCACCCAGTTTTCTTCATGGAAGTCCCTGCAGGGTGATACAGCTATACCTCTTGAGGTACAATAGCAGAAATTTCCCAAGGGAATAAAGGCCTCAGTATGTCGCTTGAAGCATTACCACTTCATCATTCAAGTAGAGCACTCAGTGCTACCTCTCCTGACCTTGGTGAAAACACCAGTGCAGCACAAACACCACCACCAGAAACCCCTCCTACCTCCTAGGGGCTTCATGAATATAGGAAGTAGAGAAAGCTGAGAGTGCATTACTGACACAGTGCCTCTCCAGAGCACCCCTATCCCTCCCCTTCACTGAAGGCAATTGCCAGCTCCTGCGATGGAAAGTCATCTTTCCCTAAGAGCTGCAAAGAGCCAGCATTTGTTGTACCCTCATTGCATCCAGTAAATAAGATAAATAAGATGTGGTGTTTTGTTCAGCTGGAAGGGGAGAGGGGACAGCTATGGGTCACCTTCAAGGCCTCTTTCCCCTTCATTTGCAGTAAAAAGAGGAAATACACATTTAGAAGAGATCATTTTTTCCCTTCTTCCCTTAGTAAGAAAGTATAGCTCAATGGCATGTAATAGAGACCAGTGCTTTTACATGATTCAACCTCAGGAACAGTGTTCTGCTCTTTACTGTACTTTGGCTTGGCTGCTTTTTATGCATTAGTACTGAAGAGACTTTTCAATATTCAAATGGATGCCAAGCATAGTAGTATAGTGCATTAACCTTTCCCTTTGAGATATTTTAGTTCAATTGGTGGCAGAGAAAACCACAAACTGTGGCACAACTGTCAGTCTTGTAAATGATTTGTGATCATGTAAATGCAGACGCCACAGCTGTCATGTAATCTACACACAGGCTATACTGGGAATGTAACTCAGACCTCTCTGCTCCAAGAACATGGGCCTTTTCCATTTGTACTGTTCCATTAGCTGTTGAAATGGCTTAAAACCAGAACAATTTATCCTTTCCTTTCTGAACTTTAACAAAATAGGACAGAGTTCTGAATCAGTTTTCATTTACAAACCAAAATTCTCCCAATGTGATTTTCTAAAGCAAACATTTAAATCCAGTGATATCTAAATAGCTGTCAACAGTATTATGGAGAGCTCTACAAAACTTTAAAAGTAAAGCTCAGAAACAGATACATTTTCCTGGTTTCAAGTGTCATTGCAAACCACAGATTCATGAACCTGGATTGAATATAACATCTAATTTATGGGTTTGGGTGGAAGCCGCCTAAAAGCTGCAAATGCCTTGCAGCTTTTATTGTAAAATATCCAAAATTCCAGTTCTGGCTAAGATTTGCGTTTTGAGGGAGTTCATTTGAACCAAAAAATCACAAAGCAATACTAGGGAGAAAAGAAACCATGCAAATTGAAGTCAGTAAAGCATGCACCAACATTTTGGAATCAAAATAAGGCATAGATCTCTCATGCACATCTCTCAGGCCCAAACTAAAGGACTGTCACAAAGTCCATCAGGAATACACCTCTGTCCAACAGAAGACAAGTTGGCTACTTATTCTCCTCTCTATTTAAGAGAGATCTAAGGATCAAACAAAATTTTACAGGCCACAGGAGTCAGAAACATTAACAAGCATGAAAGAAATTTTCAAATATCCTATTATTTGCTGATAAAAGGTAGCAATGCTGACTCCACTTGCTTCTGAGTAACATTATTTATTCCTATACATTTATTCCTATTTTTCTGAAACTTAATATGGCACAATTCCAAAAGTAGTACAGGAAACTATTTTCTCAGCTACTGCATTTAAACATTAACAGCTATACTGAATATAATTTTGTACTTTATTTGTTTGTTTATATTCAGGGGCAGTTTGCAATTCTTTCCACCAACCCACCCCACCTCGATTCATTGAATCTATAGGACTTCAGGTAATCATATAAGGACTAGAACAGAGATGTAGTGTTTAGTTGTTGCTTCCAAAATCTAGACTTCCAGTAACTAATAAACTCTCTGGAGATACACTCCCATATAGAGCAGGTTGTGTCTGTGCTTGAGAAAGTTTAAATTAGTTACTTGTTAAAATACCCTGTGATGAAGAAACTGCTACCAACTGTTTTTCTTGTCACTAGCTCATCAGGGCAATAAACCAATTAGTTTTTGCTATAGTAAGGGTCATTTCCTACTATTTTCAATTCTTGGTAGGGATACATAGCACTTCACATATTTGCAGAGTCAGCATTTTCAGTTCATTATGATTACAAATGAACATTTTTCTTCACAAAAGTAGTTTTGTTGTCAAAAAGGACTTGTCACGTTGCTGTTTTATGAAGTGCTAGCCCAATACGGGGGTGTGGGGTGGGAAGGAAGAGAGCAGGAGGTGTGTTTCTTGAGATATTTGGTCCTCAATTTGAAGTAGGCACATGGTGCTTCTAAATCACTATTATCAAGAAACGTCAGTATATGCCAGAACTACAGCTTGCATCCTTCTAGAGGTTTAAAATTTCTCATTCGAAACATCTATCTATAGATAAATTACTTTACCCTTGAAAATTAAATATGCTTGAGAACTTAGATCGTGTCTTTTGGCTTGTATGAACGTCCATGTACTTATGGCTTTTGAAGGAGGCATCAGATTCTTGTTTTGCCAAATTTTATCTTACAATGTACTATGTCCTTTGGGAAGAGCTGAACACCCTTATGTTCTACTATGTTCTCAACGGAAATTTGGAAGGCTTGGCTCCAGGAATGATCTCATACAGAGTAAATAATTACCTCACCTGTTAATCGCCATGGAATCACGTCACAGCAACTACCACTGGGGTAACAATCCTGACAGATGCAGTTGCCAAAGTAAGGTAAATGACTGAGAGTGTAGTGCTGTGGTTTAACCCCAGCCAGCAACTAAGCACCACACAGTTGCTCACTTACTCCCCTCCAGTGGGCTGAGTGAGAGAATCAGAGGGGTAAAAGTGAGAAAAATCATGGTTTGAGACAAAGACAGTTCAATACGTAAAGCAAAAGCTGCATGAGCAAGCAAACCAAAATAAGAAATTAATTCACTACTTCCCAGATGTTCAGACATTTTCAGGAAAGTAGAGCTCCATCATGTGTAATGGTTACTTAGAAAGACAGATGCCATCACTTCAAATGTTCCTCCCTTCTTCCTTCTTCCCCATAGCTTTTTTTTTTTTTTTTTTTTTTTTTTTTTTTTTTTTTTTCTGAGGATGATGTCATATGGTATGGGATATCCTTTTGGTCAGCTGGAGTCAGCTGTCCTGGCTGTGTCCCTGCCCAACTCCTTGTACCTCTCTATCAGCTACTATGAAGAAAAAATAACTCTTATCATAGCCAAACCTAAAAAATGTATTCAGGCTCCCCAAAGTGTCATCACCAGCAAAATAGCTGGACACTGTATTTATCTGTTGGGCATTGAGCATTTGTCATGTGATCCAGGTAAGACAAAATAATTAGAATTAGCATTCAGATCTTACACTAAAATTAAGCCCAGGTCACAATTTAGAAGATTTGGGTAGCTGATAAGTATGGCAGCTGTGAAGAGCTTTCTTTACTGTAGATAATTTGTCCTGAGTGGCACTTGGAACCTAGGAAAAGAGTCTTCACGAGGAGAAGCATAAAAGTAAGTTCCTACTCTGGTGAGGATTGCCCTTCAGAACCATAACTTCCTTGGGCATACTCTGGAGTCCTGAAGAGATAATAAAGAGAGTTGACAAGATGGGCATGAATATCGGTCTTTTTCTTCCCTTTGTGCCCTCACATTAAGTAATTTGCAAAAAATACCAACACTAAAACCAGACTTCTGTTCCACTACCTGGGGAGAATACCCTGGATATTGGAACCTAAAAAGTTTTCAGATAATAATTTTTCTTGATACACAACCTCTAAAAGTGCTGCAGCAGGATCCAAATGGAAGAGTATCTTGCCTCTTCCTTTTAAATGAGCAAAAAGACAAGGGAAAATCCTGATCTTTCCGGTCCCTCTGTTGTAGTTTGTCTTTCTTTCATTGTATATGTTAGAGTGATTAGTTCCACTGAAGCTCCCAGTTCTTTAGTTCCATAGGAAGTTTGATGTTAGGTACTGTTGGAACTCCTGGCTTTCCAAAAATTTCAGAGCTCAGTTTTTCTGTTTTTAAAGACCTAACAAAGGTATCATTACTGAAGGAACCAGGAGAGCCACAAAATTAAAGGTAAGCAGCCAGATACAAAATGACAAAAGGGAATAATGGGAAGAAAACTATATTTTTTTGGAAGATTTCTAATAATCTTAGTCAGAAAAGATCTCTAATAGGGATTTCCTCTGCAGGGAACCATAGAAGACAAGTTAGGGAGACACTGGTGTAGTGCTTCTTCCACCGCTGCCAGAATTGCAGGTTTTGACTGCTTCTTTGTGTCTGAATCAAAACCATTTTGGTGCATTACTGGGCTCTCCTTCCTAGAATAGACTTCTAAGGCTCTAAAGAGATACTTCTGAAGACTGTTGCACTTCCTTCATGAGGCTAAGGAAGCTCAAGATCAGGCTTATTGTGTACAAAGTGCTCTTTCTCACTAAGATCAGAGGTGGACACTGAAGTCTTAAAAGTGGGGAAGTGTCATGATGCAGAAATAAAGGATAGAACAAAATGGAAGGTTTGAACAAGAGACTCAATAGCTAGTTCAGTGATAGCAAATCTCAGCTCCTTACATCTCTGGAGTTATGCTGGAAAGGATCACTCCAAACTTTTGTAAGATTGTTTAATTTATTTCCAAGAGTAGGAAACACCTCCAACTGCATGTGAGAAGGGAGACTCAAAAGCTCTCTGCAACTATGAGACTGAGGCAACTAGTGGTCCAAGGAAAGGCTGTTATGTTTACTCTAATGACTCTTCTGCACTGACTCTGGGGAGAGATATCAATCCAGAGTCCCACCGGGGTTTAAAAGGTGATAGACAAAGATCAGGAAGCAAATGTGTTGCTATTCAAACAGTACCACCTATTTTGAAGTAGAGAACTAATCCTGCATACATTCAGGACACAAGATCTGAAAGGCAGGCTTAATGGGAGGTAATCTGTTCAATGTCCTTTTTATTTTGCATGGCTAGAAATAGCTATGAGATCTGCCACAGTTTATCTGTCTTTTATTTTTTTTTTTAATCTTTTTTTTTTTAGTAATGTCTTGCATTTTACAGTTCCTTTCATCCTAATAATTCCTAAAATGCTGTACAAATTTAACAAACAGATATATAACCTATATACTGAGATTATTCATCCACCACTGTAACACAATCAGCACAACAGTTCTTTAAGAATGAAAATATTGCTGCACATTGATCATGACTGGCAACTGTTCTTGCCTTTATGTAAATGGTGATGTCTTCACAGCTGCTTCTGAAAACATTTCTTTGCAAGGTACAATACACTGAGTTGTGTATTTTCTGGAAATTTTGCATTTAAGGCAAATGCTGTGTGAAAAATATATGTCCACATGTAATTAAAGACATGGGCTAAGGAATTTTCAACTGCAGCTATGAAGTGTTTTGATTCTGCAGAAGTACATAAAGTGATAATCTTGGGCCTAATTTTGACCATGCTAAAATTTACAGAGCTTTGATAGAATCCCAAAGGAATTATCATGGAAAAAGCAGCAGTTCATGGAATGAGTGACTTCGTTCCACTTTTTTGCGGTGTTGCAGATGATAGAAGTATCTCCTACCAGTCCTCTTGAAAGTCGGGATCATAAATACTGAGAAGACTGAATGGCTTGTCTGCCCATTGACTGGAAATACACAGACATATCAGCCACAGAAATCAAGTGGTTGTCAAGGGGAAAAACAAAAAAAACCCAAACCAAAACAAAACAAAAACCAAAATAACTTTCTTCCATAGATGACTAGGAGTAGGGAAGCACAATAAAAAGCACCTTCTCATTCTCTCATTTCTGTGAAGCTCTAAGCCTCTGCATCCCTGCTCTCAATGTTTGCTTTTAAGGTCACTTCATGGGTGTTTTTGTACAGCAAGGTACAAAAATCTCTCTGATCTCTGCACGAAGGAGGGGACTCTTCAGAAGTGACAGAGGGCAAGAAGCTCAGTACACAAACCTTCTCTGTTCCTTTGAAAGGACAATGTTGAAGCTGGAAAGATCTAACCTATTTCAGGATCACAGAGTCAGCATAATTTTCCTGCTGCAACTTAACATGCCTGCTTTTGAAAATTTTGGCCCAAAGAAGACATTTAGCTGGATTAATCTCCCTTTGGTCATATTATCTTCTGTTTGGCTAAACAATTACAAATGTGGAAGATGTGGAATTGATAACACCATTTGGAAGGTGAAAGAATCTTGGTAGATCAGCAGCCTAACATTGAGGCTGCTGGCAGCCTGTCTAATGTATCTATAATTTGAAATTTTGCAGCTCCTATGGTATGGATGTGAAAGGAGATTTCAACCCTATGCATTTTAGGCTTTGCTGTTGTAATATGGGTGGATGATGACACCAAATATTTGGTCTGGAACCAAGTATGCTGCATATTTATGCATTCAGAAACCTGAGCCAGACTAGAATGCTCAAATAATTTATGAATTTTTAGTAGTCTTCCTACTGTAAATGTTTAAAGCTGTAGCTTAATAATAAGATATTTGATAGTAGTGCTCAAAAAGACACCACTTGAGAGTTGTTAAAAAACATCTACAGAGCTTAAATGTTTTTAAGGAAAATAAAATTATTGGGCCATCTTTTTTCCCCCTCTGAATAAGCACCACAGAAGCAGCTAAATAGAGATGTAAAGCAAATAGTTGAAAAGTCAGTTTCCAACTTGCATAAAACCAAATGAGATAAAATAGATTCCAATTGTGTTTCAGTACCAAATAAAGCAGATTTTCCATTAAGAGATTTTATGTGCATGTGTGTGTCCATATATATATGCATACATACGTGTGTGTGTGTATTTACACATGCATATGTATACACACACACACGAAGATATATATAAATGCACACACATATCATTTAAAAAGCAACAAAAAAGGCTTGTTGGAGGCTTGTATTGTGCTGATTGTTTTAACTGTGGTTATAATCTGCATCATCCTACCAGATATTGTTTCAATAAAAAAAAGCCACTAAATGAACTAATTTGTATTTCGTATAAAGTATTTCTAATAATAGGTTGTGTGCCACGGATTTGTGTAAACTTGTAATATGAAGGAAACCATCAAGAACACAATATTTATTTTCCTTGTCTAATGTGCCATGGTGTTTCCAAGATTGCAATGCTGCAAATAAGAGTAATGTCTGATAGGGCACATTGAACAGTTCCCTGGAGACCCTGAAAGGACAGCATACGATAACTTTCAGGGCTCCATTTATAACAGCAAGATTTTCTTTAATGTTTGCATGTTTTTAATATGAACTATGTAAAAATAATAAGAAATGCTATGGAGATGAGTCTTTTCCTATTGCATTAATTTTAATTGGCTTTTGTTTTTCTTCACTGTTACAGTACTTGCTTTCCTCCAGAAAGATGCAAAATGCTTAACCCAGCATAATTATGCATATACATTCTATTCCATTAGTAATTCATGCTTTAATTATATTTGTCATTTGGTCAATTGTATATTTGTGTGACTCAGAGTAATTTAAGTGTTTAATTTTCACAGGTTTCTACTATTTTTTTATAGATAAGTTAGGAAATTTTGGGAAACTGCATACTGAAAATTGAAACAAGGACTACACAATCCATTTTGAGACTTGCCTTTTGGTGTTTACCTCAAAGCATGTTTCTGTGTGTGTGCATGATTTACATTTAGCAATATCTAAGTGCAAATAGTAATCATACACCAAAGTAAACTGGACTATATGCAATTGCTTCCTCTGTTTCTTCAATTGCAGTGGCAATCCCATAGATTCCTATCTTGACAGGTAGCATAATTAGAAAATTCTCTTTGTCTTATTAAATGTGACTCTTCTCAATAGAATTCACTTCATTGCAGGCAAAGAACAGAAAATATACTTCAAATCTAAAATGGGAAATCAAGGGGGACTGTTTTATTTTTATCTGTCTTTGTGCAAGCGACATTATTATCAAAGGATATTGTAATGCTGAAAATGTACTTTTGGGATTTAAATCACGTATTAGCCTGGAAAGCAAAAAGTGCTGTAGGGCCCATGCAATATATTTTCTCATTAATCTGATTGAAAGATTATCCTTCCTATAGCTATGAAAAGTCTAATACCCATATATCCATCTTTCCTGCTAGTAAAATTCAGCTTTGTGCGTAGTCATTGTCTCTTGTGTCTGAGGTCCTACACTCTTCTTCATTTCTGTGTATAAGCCTATCTGTATTAAAATAAATTCAGAACAGGCCGCCATTTCATGCACACGTTTTGATTATTTCATAAGCTGCTGAGGAAAATGGAAGTATCAGCAAGTCATGCAGTTTTCTGGTAATGTAATGCTGTCATTACCTCAGTGGTCATGTGAAAAAGTTTAGCTATAATATCTTTGACAAATGTTCAGTGAGTCAAAACAGTGCATTTAAATGAAATGCAGATATGAATAAGCCATTATTACAATCACAACTCCAGCTTAGAAAATATTAAATATGAATATATACTTTCACAGTAACCTGACATTTGTAATACATAACTAGCTGTGCATTTCTCACCCCCACCCCCTCCCGTTTTCCTCCCCATCATCCCCCAGATTGAGAATAGAGGAAGTCATTTTGATCAGAGGCTGCACACAGTAATTGAAGACACTCCTGATGATTTCATGCAATCAGAGTGGCACATTATTTGTGATGAAAATTAAGTAAAGAAGGAAAGCAGATTTATAGGTTGTCTTGCTTATGGTCAACTGCCTTTACAAAAGATTAGAGATTCTATTCTAACCACCCCAACTGCGTATGTACTTTTCCACAGCATAGATTTACTGAAATTTTCATATAAGCTTAGTCATAACTTGCAGTACCTCACAATTTTAAGCTTTTAATGAAACTACAGAAGATGTCTTAAACTGAATGATTTCTATTCTGAGCCCTTTGAGTGCTGATAGCATGAACAGTATAGATGGCTCTAGCCATAACTGTCACACAGATAATATTCTTTTATGCCTCAAGACACTAAGATGGTGCTGTAGATAACCAAAAGGAATAAGCTGCCACCATCACTAATCTGCAGCTTTGAAACACTATATCTTTTGCATGGTTAAGAGAAGGTAAAATTACCTAGAAGTGTAATATAGGAGACATTTTTAAGCGAACACAGAAGAGAGAACTAAAGGTTTTCGTATTTTGTAATCTATATCCACTCTGGATAAAATCAACTAAGTCCTCCTTTTTGTGTGTTTATGGACAATTGAAAATGCGAAAGAAGCTGAAGCCTTTGAATCCTCCTAGGAATCTTTGCACTAATAGAGGGAAATTGAAATATGGGAAATAGTTAGCCTTATTGTTCCCTTCAGAGTTTAACTTTCAAGATTCTTCATATAGACTTTTGGTTGGTTTTATAATACATGTAACAGATTTTGTCCACTATAATATCCACTTTGTGCCAGAGAAGTATAATTTCTGTTGATTATTTTTCAATATGTAAAAGCAAATGCTACTGAAACCTTAATTAGACACTGAACTTTATTTACATTTGTCGTAGTTAAGCTCACCAAATTAAAAATAAATCCACATTGGAGTACAAAGTAAAACAAAATGTAACACTTTTTCAAAGTCTATTCCACTTTAAGGTGGAAATACTTACAAATAGCCTTGTTTATTCGTGTTCTTTTAAAATCTTTCTGAACAAATGTTTTTAGCATTTGTGTTGTATAAAGTAATTCATATTATTTGTTCTCTATAGCAGCTTATGTGTGCTACCATTAAAATTTGATTTATAATAGACAAATAAAATCAAGGAACCAGTATAATTTTTGCTACCTAGATTTTTTTTTCCACTCAAAGTTTAGAAATCCCTAGTCAAAAATCCTATTGTTGTGGAAATACAGCCTGACATGAAAGTGTCAGGGAAGCAGTGAAGGAAAAATTATGAACTAAACATCAGCAGAGTTGGATCCACTATAAAACACATTTTCTGGATGTGTATTTTAAATACTGTAGTACACTTTCCAGAGAAAAGAGAAATTCCACTTGAAACTCTCAAGCAGTATGCACTTTTTTTTTTTAATTGAACACATGAACTACCAACAATAATCTGTTAATTTGTGCTCCAAAATATAATCATTGTTTGGACAAAAATACAAAGCATGTAGGAAGCTATTAAAAGCACAGCAGTATTTGAAATCGAACCATGGTGACTTGTTGTTATGGCATGCTGACATTATTGGTTCTTGTATACAGTTACATAATGATCTCTGGAGCCAGATTTTAAAAATGGTTTGTAAAGCAGTGAAGGGACATCAAAATCTGGCTTTAGCATCAACTTTCTAAGCTCCATGCCAAGAGATACTTATGCTTCTTCTGTGTAAAAGAACTGCATGCTGTTGACACTAAACCAAAATACGATTACTTTTCTTCCCACTGCAAGAGATATGGGGTGTAACAAAGAATTTCAAACTCTACTTCTAATTAAAAATGGGATTTTAATCTCTTATCTTGCCATAGATTCAATTAATGCAGGTGCTCCCCATCTTCAATTCCACTTGACTTCGGGTGGCTCTACAGCCTGTCATTGCTGCTTTTATAACAAAACCAGGTCTTCAGTCAGGAAGTGATTTGGAGACCATGTGTATTTTGATTGAGAAAAATCCCAAGTCCTAAGGAGAAATACTGAGTCAGAAACAGGAATTCATCCTCATTCTGTGACTCCACCCATTATCCTGCTACAAACTGTCTTGATATTAATTCCAGAATGATTTTAAAGGAGCTAACCATCAACTAGTCATATTACTCATGTGCATAGCACTGC
Source organism: Caprimulgus europaeus (assembly GCA_907165065.1). Next base: position 33,030,246 of record OU015525.1, on the reverse strand, counting down.
CATTTATATATAAGAAATGTCATTTTTGGCCCTAGTAGTGGGTGAAGCAAAAGTTTTTTACTTACTATTTTGCCACTGATGTTCACATAGCCCATTTGAGTCTCACTTCCAGAAGAGCTCACAAATGGTCTAAAACAAAGAACTGACTTTAGGTCTACCCCTAGCTAGCTTTATCTAGTTACAAATTGTAGAAGATGTATTATTTAAAATAGCTTCTCTGGAAAATTAATATAGGGTCATCTCATTAATTAATTATCTTTTGTTTTCATTTGTATTAATCACAGAACACCTGCTTTTGATTACTGTACATATTCAGTCCTTAAATTAAGGTAGTCTAATGTTAATGAGAGACCATGATACAAGTATCTAGAAGTTGTTTATTATATACTAGCCCAAAAATGCACCAAAACACAGAAAGTAATCTTTGTGTTTGTCATTAATGTGGCTCTATGCAGAACTTTGCACTGTACCTTCTCTCCTCTTTCCAAGGAAATCTAATTTTTTCCTCCTTTGAGTATGAATACTGTACAATAGATGAATAGTCTGTGCTTGCAAGCTTTCACAGAATCACAGAATCGTAGGGCTTGGAAGGCAACTCTGGAGATCATCTAGTCCAACCCCCCTGCCAGAGCAGGATCACCTAGAGCAGGTTGCATAGGATCAATTCCAGATGGGTTTTGAATATCTCCAGAGAAGGAGACTCAACAACCTCTCTTGGCAGCATGTTCCAGTGCTCTGTCAACCTACTTATGTTGCTTAGTAAGCAGCATATATTTGTAAAGTTCTGGTTTAGTCCTGTAAGGTTTAGAAGGAGTGCCTCCTCCATTTTCCAAAGGGTTTCAACCAAGCCTGCCACTTTTTTTTCAATGATATGCAACAGTGTATTTAGAGAGCAAGACAAAATTTAATATTGAAACAGAAGTGCCATAGCAAATTCTATTAGTGCACTTTCTCTGAAAACATCTATGGATACAGTTGTCCTGAGTAAATCTAAAGATCTGCTTTACACATTGCCATTTGGTTTATTGCAAATAAAGGAAATGGAAGTGATTAAGAGACAATTTGGATTCATGTGGACTAAAACAAAATCAGGAAGTGTTAGTACAAGAACAACATTGACAAGCTGGTCTGAATGCAATGGTGGTCTACCAAAGAAGTCAGCAGCTGGACAGACTGAGAACTGGTTTGGTTCAGCCTTACAAAGAGAAGACAACTTAATGCTGTCTATGATTTCCAAATGGGAGAGTTCAGAGCAGACATTCTGACTCTTCTCTAAAATAGATGATCTCTAGCTGTTCCCATCCATCTTAAAAGATTCTGTGATGCTATTATCTTGAACCTTTAAGTCAGTTAAGTTGGCTATTCAACTTCCAATTTAGACAAGTGCCCCCCAAACTGACATTTTCTGAATAGTACAGAGAGGAAAAAAAAGGTGATATACCCAAGCAGTTCTGATCTTGCAGAAAAGTGGCCAGAGGTTCCTTAGAGTGTATAAAATACAAATTTAAAACCCACTGGTGCTCATACACAAAAATCAAACTTGAAATGTGTGGTTAAGTACCAGAGCTAACTGCTTAAGATTTTATATTCATAATTTAACTTTCATGAAGATTCTCAAAGTGTCAGATGATACTTCCCAGACCATTATTACTAGGCTAAAAGGAATGGAATGTAATGTTGAAGGCATCTTTGAAACAGTATGAGTGGTATTTGAAATTTTCAAATCATTTTCATCATATACTTTTAGCAACACGCTGGAATTAGTACAGTACTAATAATACACATACTGGAGAAGCAAGTACTGCATTGATGAGTTTATTTGAGTACTTCCATTTTATCAAGCACTATAGTCTGTTATTCTATGCAGTAGTAAAGCAATGATAAATAACTTATGTGGTAAATATAATGCTATGAAAAATATGACTGCACAGCTCATCAGTTATATGCCATTTCACTTTTTAAAAACTTATAAGGCTTATGCAGTATAGAATACAGACATTACAGCTGAATTTTTTAAAAGGGCAGATTAATTTATGACCAATAATAACATCTCTAGTTATATTGCAAAAATAAGCTTTACCAGATCTTATCCTTCTGGACATAAACTGATCATTGAAAAGGTCAGGATATAATTTTTATGCACACACATAACTTTTTTCTTTAGGTAAAGTTTTTGTTATTGTTGCTTTTTGCTTTGTGTTTTGTGGAAGCTAGAGAAACTCATCAGTATAAGTAGCAGATCACTGCATCTGATAAGACTTTAATGAGTCTAGAATTTTCTTTATGATTCTAGAACATAGTTTCTTTAATGAAAAGGAATACATGACCATATTGTGTTACTAGACACTGTAACTGTCTAGCAGTTTTTCCTTTATGCGGAGGCTGGTAATGCTTCTAAATGAAAAATAATGCTATTTTCCCCTCATGCTTTGGGGAAATGAAATATTAGTAAGGGTACTATAAATCAAATGTTCCAATATCACAGAAGTATCACACTGAAATAGGTTACCAGTTAGAAACCGAGGACTTCTGTTGATACTATTGTTTTGATTTCCATTCCAGACATCTTGTTGAGACATATCATGCAATATTGTATAAAACATTTGAATAAATCTCGCCCTGTGTAGATGTAAAACTCTGCCTTATTTACCACAAGAATTGAGAACAAGACTAGTCAAACTAGGAAAAGGAAAAAGTGTTCTCAGTGTTAAGGCCTCTCTTTAGAATTTGATTCACTACAAAATAATTAAGTTGTTCAGAGTAGTTCCCTAAAGCAAAACCTTTTACAGTTGGTTGTTAATTGAGTTTATCTAATCTGAGAAACTTGCGCTCTCATCTTCAGAAGAACTGAAAGCTTTTAGCTGCAATTTTAACAGGAACTATATTCTGAGCACATGATATTTTAGAATAATGCTATTAATTAATGTTAAAAACCTCAATCTGTCAGGTACAGTACCCAAACTTAGTGGATTATTTTGATGTTATTCTCTCTATGCATTTGATATCTGTTGCAAAATGAGGACAGCAGAGTTTCTAGTGCATTTCATGCATACTGTGAAGATAAGCCCACACATATACAGCTTTTCAGTTCTGTGGTAATGAACATTATAGAAAAGGCCATTATAAAATTAATAATTTTATATTCAGTGTTGGGTTTGGCTCTTGTCAGGTGAGCAGCCAATAGCAGGGGTAAAAAGAGACATTAGACAGGCTCTTATTCCTTAAGCCTGTCTGTCTTATGCAATGAATCAAGCTGGGGTCTAGTGGGAAAAATAAAATTTGATCATAATATTTTTATGGGCATTTGAACTTGCTCTGGCTCTTCGTTCCATGTGAAATATCTGAGAACAGAGTCATGGTAGGGTCTACTCAATTCTCTATGGGGAGACTTTGAAAGTCAGAGTAGTTCTACTGCAACAAACTAGTCAAATTAATCAGCACTGCAGGAGAAGCCTAAACTGGATTTCATTTACAGAAAACATCTCTGGAAAATCTAGCAAAATTTCAATTAGGGAAGTGGATAGTGTAACTTTTTCCAGTGCTTGTTGTTCTGATTAAGGTATGCAATGAAATCATATCAAGGTTCAGAACCTGAGAAAATAACATCAAGAAGAATTATTCCTGTCCTTTTAGTTTCATTTATATTTTTTAATGTGTTCACTGATGCACTGATGAGCTGGTTTGCACAACAGGAAAATTCATGTCCAGTATAAGTTCAAACACATCTAGAAGGCTCCATCTTCAGACATGCTGAATGTCCTCAACTCCTTTTACATCCCATAGCAACTGAAGATTCTCAGCACTGTGCAGTATTGGGAAATACCTTCCCTGGGAAGGTAATGGAACGACTTATCCTTGGTGCCATCTCTAGGCATATCAAGGATAAGAGGGTCATTAGGAGCAGTCAATATGGCTTCACCAAGAGGAAGTCATGCTTGACCAACCTTCTAGACTTTTATGAAAACACAACCAGGAGCTAGATGATGGTAGAGCAGTGGATGTGGTCTATCTTGATTTCAGTAAGGCATTTGACATGGTCTCCCACAGCATCCTTGGTGCCAAATTAAGGAAGTGTGGATTGGATGATCAGGTAGTGAGATGGACTGTTAACTGGCTGGTGGGAAGAAGCCAGAGAGTGATGGTCAATGGGGCAGAGTCTAGTTGGAGACCCGTGTCTAGTGGAGTCCCTCAAGGGTCGGTACTAGGACCAGTATTATTCAATATATTCAATAATGACCTGGATGAGGGAATTGAATGCACTGTCAGCAAGTTTGCTGATGATACAAAGCTGGGAGGAGTGGCTGACACTCCAGAAGGCTGTGCTGCCATCCAGAGAGACCTAGACTGGCTGAAGAGCTGGGCAGGGAAAAACTTGATGAAATATAATAAGGGCAAGTGTAGGGTGTTGCATCTGGGCAGGAACAACCCCAGGTTCCAGTATAGGTTGGGAGATGATCTACTAGAGAGCAGTGTAGGAGAAAGGCATCTGGGAGTCCTGGTGGACAGCAGGATGACCATGAGACAGCACTGTGCCCTTGTGGCCAGGAAGGCCAATGGCATCCTGGGGTGTATTAGAAGGGGTGTGGTTAGTAGGTCAAGAGAGGTTCTTCTTCCCCTTTACTCTGCCCTGGTGAGGCTGCATCTGGAATATTGTGTCCAGTTCTGGGCCCCACAGTTCAAGAAGGACAGGGAACTGCTTGAGAGAGTCCAGCACAGAGCCACCAAGATGATTAAGGGAGTGGAGCATCTCCCTTATGAGGAAAGGGTGAGGGAGCTGGGCCTCTTTAGCTCGGAGAAGAGGAGGCTGAGGGGGGACCTCATTAATGTTTATAAATATATGAAGGGTGAGTGTCAGGTAGATGGAGCCAGGCTCTTCTCAGTGGTATCCAATGATAGGACAAGGGGCAATGGGTGTAAGCTGGAACACAGGAGGTTCAAAAGAAACTTCTTTACTGTGAGGGTGACAGAGCACTGGAACAGGCTGCCCAGGGAGGTTGTGGATTCTCCTTCTCTGGAGATATTCAAGACCCGCCTGGACACCTTCCTGTGTAATTTAATCTACGTGTTCCTGCTCTGGCAGGGGGATTGGACTAGATGATCTTTTGAGGTCCCTTCCAATCCCTGACATTCTGTGGTTCTGTGATTCTGTGAAATTAATGAGCAATTTATTTAATTTTTTGCTTTGAGATAATCTGTGGGATTTGAGAAGGACTATATAATATTTGTAGGTATTACGGAGTGGTAAAAGTGTGTCATAGGAAAAAAAAAAAAAGACATTTTGCAAACTGTAGTTGAATGAACAGCATCTTGAATTATAATCCCAAGGATCAGTTCAATTATAGTCTGTGATTATAATGGAATGATAGTTACAGTGCATTTGGATGTACACAGACACCATTAAAGACTTAAATTATACAATATGGCTTGTGATATTGTTAGATGTGTGATCCATGACAAAAGGAGAAATCCTGATTTCTCTTCAAACCAATAGCAATATTTTTAGTCTCTCTTAATGAGACAATTTTTGGTAGTAAAATGGTTAATATTTTTAGTCAGATGATGTAAAAATGCAAAATATTTAGAAACTTCTTGCTTACAAACTGTACTCCAATTTGGTGGATAAATAACACTTTTACAATTATGATATTGGTATTAAAGTGTGTTTCCTTTATTTTCTTTCTTTCTTTCTTCTCCAACTGTCCTTTCCCATATTGATTGGTATCTTGTAATTGACTTCATAAGCCTAAATTATTTTTCAGGTAACGTGCAAAAAATAATGGCATAGTTATCTATAAAATCCTATAGTACAAAAATAACATAAACTGTGTATGTGTTTGAGATGGATGTTCTTAAAAATATCTATAAATAGATAGGAATTTTTGGGGAAGATATTTGTTGGGGGGTTTTTTGTTGTTTTTTACTGGAAAAGTCCCCTACCTATGGCTTAAGGTATTCTTACATGCAACACTGTCAAAACCTCATTTGGACATACAGCTCAATTTGTTAATATAATAAGATATAATTTACTTTCACCAATGAAGCCCCTTCAAAATGGCCAGTCTTGATGATCCCTTCTTTCCAGGAATTTGTCAGGGCACTAGTCATCAGAGAGGGAAGGCACCGTGTGCACTCACAGAAAACTGCCAGCTCATCAGCACCCATGCTGGGGGCTCCCTTCTATGAGTGAAAGGATCATTCAGTTCTCACTGCTGTTCAGTGTTTCGATGCTCTGCTACAACTCCCAGCACTGGTGCTAACTGAGACCTGGACTGAAACTCCAGCCACCAGTGGCACTATCCAGGCTAGACTGGAAGTAGTAAATCAAAAGAAAAGAAGGCAATATGCATAGTACATATTTCCAGAGCACAACACTTTTAGTTGCAAGGAATGCTTACAGGGAAATCAAACAGTGTTCATGCACTTTCTACTCAAATGGACAGAAATTGACATATAAGAGAATCAGGTCTTCTGTTCCTTCAAGTTCTTCTCTCCAGTGAGGAAGAACACTTTCATAAATCTTAATTTAAGTGTAAAAAAATCTCCATGGATGAAATAACTAATATGAATCTCAAAAGGATATTTCTGAGGTGAAAACTTTCAAAAGAAGCAAGGTTGATTTGATTAAAAGTGTACGAAGCTCAGAATTCCCAGTTAAGTGTGATAATCCTTAAAATGAAAACACTTTCTAAACAGAACACTCTGTATGGGAGAGTATCTTTCAACACACAGTTACCTGAAGTTCTTTACAAACAAAATCCCTATGAAAACCAAATTCTTATGGAATAAGGGAGATCTATTGGAATTAAAGTCATGAGTAACAGATAAGCTCAACAAGCTTATGGTGCTTTTGAGGATGTAAACAATTTTATTATAGAAATAAAATTAAATGTTTACTACTAGAAAATATGTGCCTGCTTCTAGCAAAATATCACTAAGCAATCAGTCCAGTATGGAGGAATACCCTATTGGCACATTTTGTTAGTAAACACAGAAATTTACATCTATGAGTAGTAGAGTATAAATCATGTTGGTCCACTGCTGAAAACTAGTAAACAATTTTAGCAGAAAAGTTGGAGAATAGTATGCAAACAAAAGCAGCAAAGGCTTACTTAAAAAGTTTATTTTCCTACATTTAGCAACTTGCTATTAAAAAACTGTTTTCCCTTCCCTTTCCTTTTTTTTACAAAGACGATGGGTTTTTTTTACTTATTTTTAGCACTTTTCAACTTATTATTTCCTGCTTTCCAGTCCTTTGGGAATTATGTTATCTCATGTACAAACAGTGGATTTCTCTGTTTTACATAAAGATCACAATTGTGTCCTTTTGTTGTTTTTTCCCCCTCTAGCACTTTTTATTCTTTCTGTCTTTTTAAAATATCTAGAATAGCAAGTAAATGGATCATGTGGGATGTCTCATCTTCAGGAAGATATTGTGAGCTACCAATCTTTCTAGCACATAAATGTTGGAAGCAAAAGAGTTTCAAATCATTCTCTAGTGATATCAAATATATACAGCTTTGTCAGTGTGAAAGAAGCCACCAAGAAAGAATTTTCTCTTTATTAGACTAGAGTAAGTGTCACATCAATTAATAATTAAGTAATATTTCTTCAACTACTATTTTCACAATAAACTTCTACATTTACTCAGTATTTGAACAAAAACAGATAATGGAATGACAATTTATCACTGTGTTCAGATAACTGGAAGTGATGTTTGTCTTAAAATCTCTGCCTTTTGGCATGATACACTGTATTTTGATTGTTGATTCTACAGTATAATCAGTAACTACACTCAATAGTATAGTAGATTTTTTAACTTATTTAATCTCACTGTCTTGATTTCATGGTGAGACTGTGATGAGCAACTCCTATTCACTCTTGAGTTCAGCATTAAGATAATTGCATAATAAACCACAATCAATGAGGACTCTTAAAGATTGACACTTTATTTTCAGTTGTTATTGTTTTTAAACACAAATCTTGACAACCAATTTCAGCTAACACACATAAAGTGGTATTCAGAATGGAAAGGAGATTTGTATATAGGCATGAAAACTGATACTTGTTTTATCTCAGTTATCAAACAACTTAAAAAAATAATATTTATGGTTTCTAGTCCAATGAGAGGTTAATATGCATTTAGATCTGCAAGTAATTTAATAAAAAAGTAAACAATTGATCATTAGTTCGTATTTCACATTTTAATCTGTTTGTTTTATTCATTGCTCTGTTTTCTCATAGTATGTTTTTGGGGGTTTTTTTGAGGCTTGTCTGAAAGAAAATATGTTATACATTTGAGCCAAACCACAGTTAAATGATTCTGCCTAAATCTGAGAGACCAAATAATTTTTTTTTTCTTATTTTATAATACCATGTGACATGTCAATTTAAACAAAGAACACAATATTTGCTGACTGAAGTAAAAGGTTGATATTAAAATAATGTGTTACTCTTAAGAGCAGATAATTGAGCATACCGAAGTGTAGGTACTATCTGCTATAGCAAACGCAATACAAAACCCGAATGTTTCCTTAACAAAGGGTGCTCATACAGATAGTATTTGGTATCTACAATTTTACACTTTCTCAGTGCAACTGTTTAGCACAAATCTATTTATTGTAAATTTATTCTACAACAAATTTTAAAATATAGGTATCAGTCCTAAACAGTTCAGTGGCAGCAAATATTGCAAAATATTAGTAAGAACTTTTTTCTGGGCAATGGTGTGTGTGTGTGTGCCTGTGTCTGTGTACGTATATGCATGTATTTTAAAAATAAATCATGCTCTCTTGAGTTTGATTCTTTCTGGATTTTCCCTGGGTGAACTACCATGTGCTCTTTTACCTGCTGTATTTAAAAAAAAAAAAAAAAAAAATCTCAAAAACCTCAAAATCCTAAATCACCTGTGTTCTAGTGCAAGCAAAAATGCCTCCTGCTGTTAGAGCAAATCTTTTACACAATTCTCAAACTTTGAGACAACGTAAATTTAACTCCTTCTTTTTTCTTGTAAAATTCTGCTCTCTCTTTCACTCATTCCATATGGACATGTATCTTATTGTGCTTAGTATAACCCAAGCATCTCTGTACTTCAGGCTTGTTGCCTCCTTGCTTTTTTTCCAAAGTACTGGATGGGATGTAGTAATCTATATTTTATGCTTCATGGTATTTTTCTCACCTCCTTTCCTCAAACTGTGCTTACTTTGTCCGGCTTAGCACTTGACCCTGAAACTCTAGACCCCAGGAGGAGATTTTTAAAGGTCTTACTAGAGCTCTGATAAAACTTCTTGTGCCTGGATTCTTTCCAGGTTTCCCCCCTGATTACCAGTCCTGCTCCTGACATACCACTTGCGGTGGACTGGCTTCACCCTTTCAGTTTGCAGCCAAACACAACCTACTCTCTCACCCTTCCCCTGCTCCAGGGACTGTGGGAGAGAATTAGAAAGAAAAGGGCAAGGAGACTCATGGGTTGAGATAAAAACTATTTACTAATTAAAATAAAATTATAATGATAACAACAGTGATAACTCTGTCCTAGCAAAACCAGGACACCACTCTAAATCAATCTCTACAGCAATCAACTTCTTCCAAGTGTACTTCCATACTCTGCTGCCCCTAATAGCAAACAAGGGTTGTTCAAGGGGAAGGAATTGTGTTGGCAACAGCACAACCACTTTGCTCATTACCTGACTCAGTGCCACTCAGGCTGCTTTTGCACAGAGTCAGAGGACAGAGTGGCTGTGCAAAGGCTCCTGTCACTCTGCCCTCTGAACACTGACTTAGTAGAAAACACTTCACTTGGAGCTGGGCATCTTCTCATCTCCCTTCTCCCCATTCCCACCCACACAAAATCGTATTTGCCTCTGCAAAATGTTAATAGTTTATGATGAATGGATCTTTCAAAGCCATTGTGGCAGGAGGACTGTGGTAGTTTGGGTGGATTCACCCCTTTTGCTTGCAGCTTGCAGCCAAACAGCCTGCTCTATCACCCCCACCCCCCTCCTTGCCCAGGATGTAGGGGAGAGAATTGGAAAGAAGGTCAAGGAGACTCACGGGTTGAGACAAAAACTATTTACTAAGTAAAATGAAATTATAATGATAACAACAGTGATAACAGGATTATACAAATGAGTGATACACAGTGCTCACCGCCCGCTGACTGATGCCCAGCCTGTGCCAGCTAACGATCCCGGAGGAGAGACAGTCCCAAAACTGAAACCCTGGAAGAGTGAGCCCGAGCGATCCCCCAGAGAAGTACCCCCGGAAGAGAAGTGCCCCGTCTTCCGGTCAGTCCTGGTTAATATACTGGCATGACGTGATATGATATGGAATATTTCATTGGCACATCCAAATGCCAGTTCTGGGCTTTGCTATTCACTACACTTCTCCCTCCCAGTCCTAATGCAGCTGTGAAGCAGCCAAACATGGTGGCCTTGAGCTCCAGCAGCAACTCACAACACCAGCACTGTTATCAATGTTCTTCTCACAATAAGTCTAAACCGAAACACTGAAAAGAAAATTAACTGTATCATAGCAAGAGCAGGTTTTGGATGCTCAGCCAAACAAAACTCCAGGCATTCAGATGTTCCCTTTAGTACAGATTATAGCCTCATTCTTCTAACAGTGTATACATTTCTATGTATAATGCAAAGTTGAAAGCCATATGCTACATCCTTTTCAATGCATTTTTACTGCCGTGAATCTGTGACTCATTGTTGTCTTACATGTAGAGCTGCAAGAAGTAGACTTTTTGCTATGCATTCCTACATATAATTTTTGATACAAGTTGAATGATTCTTAAAGCAGGAGTAGGGAAAGAAGTTTTTGCTGATAAGAGAGAGTTCTATTTCAGTTTGGGATACCTGTGAATAAGATAGACTCAGAAGTATCAATAATTTCTTAGGCATGTTGACCAAACTTATTGAGGAAAACAAAGCAAAACAAAACAGAAACCCCCAAAATCTTGAAGAACAATGGGTTTGTCCTTTTAAAAACAAAATATGAAAAACCACTCCAAATGACTTCATATTTTATGTCTTTGAATAAAATGTGTATTTAGCTTCTCTTTTCAAAGATAAACTTCACAGAATCACAGAATTGTAGGGGTTAGAAGGAACCTCAGGAGATCATCTAGTCCAACCCCCCTGCTAAAGCAGGTTTCCTACAACAGGTTGCTCAGGAAAGTGTCCAGGTGGGTTTTAAACATCTCCAAAGAAGGAGACTCCACAACGTCGTAGAGGTTGTTTTGCCTTTTGTCTAGAGGTGCTCTAGATATTAATCTTTTGTGTAATACCTATAATCTGTCACTGAAATTTATCTGTTTTTTTTGTTGGTTGGTTTGGGGTTTTTTTTAAGTCTCTACAGTAATTTGCTGTTGAAAAGGTCTGCTTATCTGTTACCATATTAGCATGTTAACTGTTCATTAAAGCTATGGAATCTTTTATCTGTGTCCAGTGAACTGTGGCATAGGTCATTGTCGGTGATCATGCCACTGAAAATGATGGAAGGAAATTTCATTGTAAATCCACCTGTAATATCTACTTAAATTTACCACTTCTCTTTTTCTTGTGACTGTTTGCTAGCCACACTGAAACAGGATCCTGAAAAATTTGAAGGGATTTTGAGGTCTTACAGGCTTCAGAATAAAGTAATGGATATGCCTGTACATTTGTTGCAGTCCATGTATAAATTTCTGTAGTTATATAATTCAAACTAAACTTACACAAAACCAAGTGTAAATTGTATCCATTTAATTTCTTCCCTTCTCTCCAAATAAAGTGCAAAATTGTATACAAGTAAAATTCAATTCCCAGTCAATTTTTTTTTCCATTTTTTGTGGAAACTGGAAAATCAAGAGGGTATTTAACTGAGATACAAGTTTAATGTAAGGTTTTCCAGAAAGGGAAAACAAATCTGAGAATTTAAAAATATTTTTAAATACAATAAATTATTTTTTATTTACAATTTATGCTGTCTTTTTCAGAGAGGGGGAAATTACTTGTGCTGTAGTTCAGTTTTACCTCAGGATAGTGTGCTCAGAGGTAGCTTTTCAAGGTAGGTGGTTATCATCACAAGTCTTATTTGAGGAATTAATTTTTAACATTGTCCATAATTTCTGTAAATAGTTTTTGCTATCTTACCTAAGTCCTGTGGCCAAAATCTTGGGTCCTGTAAGTATTAATAGAGAATAATTTTTCCACAAAATGGAATTGAAGGCTATGTAAGTGAGGATAAATAGAAATGAAAGAGTTCTTACTAAAAGTGTGTATCATGAAAACCTTGTGCTTCTTTGCCCCCCTTCCCCTCTGTCATCAAAGATATGAAAGGCTGAAGCCCACTTATCTCAAGCACTGTCTTTCACAATTTCCAAGTGTGATTGCTACACTCATTTGGGATACTTGGCTGATAGATCCCTGGCTTTCATCTTGTGACAATGGAAAGGAGGGCATTCTCAGCAACAGGCCGAAAATATGAAACAAATTTCCCATAAAGCTGATCCAAAACAAGTAGAGCCTATTTCACATGACTTTCAAGCTCAGTACAAGGCATGTCTATATTAACTGGTATTCCCCAATAGCTATGTAGTAATGACACTGAACACAGGAGGAATCAACCTCCAGAACATTATGGTAAAGAAACAGCTTCAAAGCAGAGAAAGAAAAGCAGTACCTTCTAGAAGTAATTTTGATGTATCTTTAATCATTCCTATGTGCTCAAATACCCTGATGATTAGTGTCATATCTATAAATAAATCACAGAATGTTGGAAAACATCTCTGAAACATAGCAATGCACATGAGAAATATTTAGTTAGCTGTGCAAGTGAGCTGACATGCAAGTACAGTATGTTAATTTGCAGGATTTGCTTTGAGGAACACAAGCTGTTCCTTAACTGTACAAAAATGGAAGTAGCTTATACAAAATTAAGTTCTGAAATCTAAGGTAAAACTTCTTTGGCATCTTTAAGTAGCACTTGTAAAGACACTGTAGTTAAGAGGTGACCATTATTCTAATTATAAATTCAAAAGTTGAAGTGTGATGTTATTGCCATTACAATATTATTTCAGTAATTCCAGGAATATATGAAAAAAATGAATAAAATGATGACACCAAAAAAAAATACAAATAACAACTAGAGGAAAAAAGAGTTACCATTGAAAAAGGTTGTCAAGAATTGGAAATATTATCTTATGATCTGTAATAGTGTAATAAAATATTAAGTTCTGTATTGCCAAATGCCATACTGTTATCTAAAATAATGAGGAGGGGAAAGAACTATGATCACTAGGTAAGATTTCAAGAGGTCTTTGACTCATGTAAGTGGAATAGAACAGTTTCGTTCTATGCGGGAGATGAAAATCTACCCTACTTGGAAACAACCAAAGAGATTATTATTAACAAGGTGCTTGGAAAGTTAAGAACAGAATATCTTTTCAAGAACTTTACCAAGAAATAGAAGGTTAGAAATAGCATGATAGTTAGCAATGGAATTTGAACCACATAAAAGCTTCTTAAGGGAGGGTGCTGAGAAAGTAGAGACTTTAAAAGCTCCAGGAAATGTGCCACTGAAAAAGCGATCATTAATAATAGCTGTTATGATGCAGAAGAATCAGAAGGAAGAACATCAAACATAAGGTAGAGTGAAAGTGCTTGTATTTTTCTATAGGGTGATATTAATTGAATCGTGTAGGCAGAGCAGGGATTAACTAGACTTGGTAATAGGAGAAAGGTAATTAACAGTTTCAGAAAAGGAACAAAAAACCACTGGGGTTAAGCAGTACATCAGACATGCACTGTATTTTTTTTTGTAAATGGAAAAGTTCTGTTTATCATTCGTTAAACAACAGGTTTAAATTTATTATAAAAAAAGTGAATATGTGAAGGAAGAAAATGTTTGCAAGGTACTTTCTAGGTGACAGATTTATAGATCAGAGTATCAACATTTAAAAGGATTTCTCAATTTCAGAATGGAAAATAAGTTAGACAGTAAGGTAGTTTTTTATGCCACTATGATAAAAAACTTACACTGGTATTTAGGAGTTTATCAGGGAAACTAGCTATATATTGCTCAAGGGGGATGAAAATCATCAGAAGTATAAAACCACAATAATCTAAATTTTAAAATTATTATACAATGGAATGGCAGCCCATATTTGCAATTACACTTATAATTTCTTCAGATTTTGAGCCCCTAATGTTGAGGTAAATTTGGGGTTGACAAAAAGCTTTTCTAAAAATAGTAAAAATAGGATGTAAATCAGGTAGGATATTCTTTGAATTGTGATGGCTTAAAAACAAATTTATTCTCTTCTGTGTTTCACTCTCTTCTCTCTCTCTTTTTTTTTTTTTTTTAACTGATACTTGTCCACTGGTAGACATTTGTCAATTCAATTTAATCTTAAAGAAGAAATATTAATGATATACTTAGAAGATTAATATAAATGTTTTATTTCACTTCAGATATTGAGAATCAACACAGTCAAAGTTTACTATAAAGTTATAAGCAAAAATTAAACTGTGTTTAGCTAAAAAGCTATAACTACTGAAAAGGCAAGGAAAATCAGGTTATGGCATTTAAAAAAGGAGTGATAGTTAGAAATGGAGAAATAAAAAAATACATGTTTAACATAAAATAAAATTATTGATATAAATTTTAAAATCCCTAGGAAAAAAAATGCATTAGTGAAAGAAATTATAAAAGAAGCAAGATTTAAAAAATAATCCCATTTTGGAGTAGTGTTTTACGTTAGCTAGAAAAGAAAGGGCCAAAATTTTAATAGTTTTCTCAAGAGTGAAAACTAACTTTGAGAATGTACAGGTAATAGGTTGCAAAATATAAAGTCAGCTTAGAAACAGAGGCCTAAGCAGGAATTGTGCCAACTATGACAAGGAAGAAAAGAAGTAAGGCAGGATGAAGTATTATTTGTATAGCAATAACATTGCCAAGAACAATGCTGTATTATAAGGTGACTTACTGAACATACAAGACTTTTGTACAAATTTTAAAGAAATTAATTGTTACAAGCAATATCTATAAGAAAGATAAATGTGCATGAGATGAAAAGAGTAAATGATATAAGACAAAACGAAGGAAAAGAAGAAAAAGGTTAGAAAGCCTAAGAAGAACAGGAGAGTCAGAAGCTTTAGAGAAAAGAAAAAAAAAAAATCCAACAGTGTAATAGATGCATTGTAACTAGAAAGTAATAGGGATGATTAATGGAAGGTGAAATTAAAAGAAGTGATGTAAAAGCAGAGAGTACTACAAGGTCATCTATAGCAATGAGCTATATGAACTCTGACATTTTTACAATGGGTTTTCAACAGTGAACTGATCCTAAAGTATAGCAGCTTGAGTGGGACAGAGGAGAAAGAAAAAAAAAGGTTATGTTGCAGCACGATGGAAAAAAGGTTGTCTTAAAAAATTAAGTCTTTACAACAGCTTAAGCCTCAGAGAGTTCCTTAGTGACATGATTTGTCAAATGGATTTTTGTCTCTCACTTGGTATTTTCAGTTCACTGCATTCTCTTATCCCAGGTTTTAGTAAATAATATCTAAAAAAATTAAAATGCTGTAATGTTTAATTTAATACCTTGGCTGAATCGGGTTTCCCCATCTACTTAGTGTAAGCATTTTAGGATTATTTTAGAAGGATGTGCTTTCTGACTATTGATGGCAATTCAAGGGTCCCAAAATGCAGGAAAAATATCCAGTTCAAAGTATTACTCCCTACAGCTATGGATTTTAACTTGAGATCGTATCTCAAAATCACTTTTTGTAGTAACCTACTGCTCTACTAAACGCTAGTAACACAAATCAATCTGGCATTCCCAGAAGCCCAGGGAGAATTCTCACACAGCTTTCCCTGTAAGTGCATTCATGTTGCAACGGTTGATCTAGAATCAGGGTATCTCAGAAGAGCATACTGCTAAAAGAAATAGACTCCTTTAAAAAAAAATAAAAAAATAAAAAATAAAAAAGGAGATTCACCTTCAAATTGCAAAGTCATCTGGCCAGAAATGTGTACATCTGCCCTTCGCTGCCAGGCAGGGGATCAATGATCATGCATCGCTTGGAATGCCAATCATATTATAGTGTCCGAGAAAAACCTGAAAATTATTATTACTAAAACTAATATAAGAATTATAGCTGTATCTTCTAGACAAAAAGCACACTGGCTTTTTTGGGTTTTAATTTGCAAATTTTGTGCCTTTTTATATAGTATGCGAAAAATCCCTCCTCTTTTATCTTTCAATATCACTAGTCTCTTTTGCATGTGAAAGCAGATTGTTTTGTTTTGGTTTGTTTTCCCAGGCACTTTGAAGTGAAAGTGAAATATGTGAAATACATGCATCATGATCTACATGAATGTCTTGTTTTGTGTTTTGTTTCACAATTGAATGGGAGAAAGGGTACACTGTTATTACTTCAGTACATTTTTATACAAGCAGAATCTTGAGAAGGGGTGAAGTAGTTCAAACAAAATAACAACACACACAAACTTCAGCTCACCTCTGAAGAATGCCACAGTATTCCAGGTGCAGCAATACAGGGGGAAAAAAAGGCAGCTTCAGAGGGCTTTGGCTGACACCTAAGGAGAAATCAGGTGATTCTACTTGTGTCTGTGTAAAGCTTCTGCCACACCCTGTGTTGGTCCTAGCCTGGGAAAGGGAGAAGAGTATATGAACATCTCATCAGCACCAGATACAAAGAGGAGAAAGGGAAAGGAGCTGCTGAAAGGTTCTTGTCCTTGTCAGAACGTGGTTTAAAGCTGTTGCCTATTTAAAACTTCTTAGGGTGGGAGGGTGGGACATTCAGCATCTAAATTCAACTAAAAATGCATCTTTATAACAAATAAGTGCAACTACTTTTGAGCTCACTTTGGATATTCACATTTGGAATTAAAGCAATAAAAATATATTAAACTTCAGTGAAGTAAGGAAAATGTAATTATTAAAAAGAGTGTCTACACAGAGATTTTAAGTGGTTTACCTAATCCACTTTACAAAACTGTATTAAGTTCCTTGGTGGGTCTGAATTGAAGGGTCCTTATGATCTTGTGGAAGCTGTCAGATATTCCTGTCCTCAGTCTGCTCTCCAGTCTTGTATGTCATATGAGACTCAGGCCTCAGTGAGAGTTTGTGTTGTACTATATTTAATTAGATCGTTACTCATTTTGTTGTTGACACCTGGAATTGAATGAAATGGCTTCTAAGAGTGCCAAAGGTAATGATAAATTATATTAACCCTGCAGTAATAATTAAAACCTGCCTTTTAAAATGCAGTTTAGAGGTGTGGTCTCAGTTACTGACTGGGACCTGTGTGCTTAACCACAGATGTTAACCATCTTAAACTCTCTGAGAAAGTACATATTGGGACATATGTATACTTTAGTTAAACTCTAATGTTTGGGGAATATTGTTATTAGCAGTGAAAAGGGCCATGCTCTGTTATTAGGCCTCTTGGCAGGTCAGATATCTTGCATTTTGCTTTTGAAAAATTGATTGGTTTCTGAAGAAGATAAGGCACTCAAACGCTTGGCAAATAGCACAAATCTAAGGTTCTCCTTTACATGGTGTATGTTCATTGAGTAGAAACGTGGAAACATATACCAAATATTTCTAGGTAATGCTCAGTACTGACAGCTAACCCACTGATATATTTTGTTTCATGACTGAACCCATATTGATGGGTAAAAGAGGCCTTTGTAGTTTTTTCTATTAAATTTTGCAATTAAGCAGCTGGTAGCTTTCTTAGTACACAATTAGTCTTTTTGGTCCTCACAGGAGGGCCCATTTCTCTGCTTCTCCTAGGATTTTTAGAGGCTAATCTCACTCTCTCTTGTTGTAATGTATCTATTTAGAGAAGAAGGTTATTTCGTGGTTTGCATACAGAAGGCAGAGCCCAGGGAAATTCAGTTTCCAGCACAGTTCCACTGAGTACTCAGAGGCTATGCAATTCTCATCCCAAATTCTTTTACTATCTAGCTGGGGTCCTTCACTTTTGGCAGCCCAGCTGAAGTTATTCAGCTCATCTAAGTTACTCACAGATATCCTTAGAATGTTGAATTCTGTTCCCATTGATGCACTCTAACAGTAAAATGGGGACAAAAATTTATGTCAAGATTTCAGTAAAAATAAAAGCAAATGACCAAATATTAGCTATAACAGTATAACTTGCAACCTTTAAGTGAACAAGAATAATTTTAACACATTTTATTTAAAAATTTAAAACACAAATTTTAGTTGCATTTTTTAAACTAATAGTTTGTAGGCAGCTTTTGAATAGGAAGGATAAGGAAGATAGGGGAAGTTTAAGGGAAGAGGTGCTGTTCTTTTTCCCAAAAAAATTACTAAAGTTTTCGCGATAGCTCAGGCTTCCCTCGAGTCTTAAAAAGAGCAGCATTCAACCTGTCTCCTGAGATTTTTCTAAACAAAGTTACTGTTGATGCTCCCTTCACAGACCTGGCCAGAGAAACCCATAAAATATTTATAATTCCCAGACTGTTAATACAGAAACATCATTAAAATATGGAAAGTTGTGACTACAACTGCTGGTGAAGAGGCAGAAGAAAGAGAAATGTTATTACAGTAGAAATTTCTTTCACTAACAAAGGAGGGGATGGGGGGAGACTTCCTATGATGACTTTGGAGTAAGCCCTGGGTCATAAATGGAGGGATGCAAAAAACAAAACAAAGATCAAGTGTGTGTGTGTTTCTCCCCACCATCTCCATAAGCAACACTTCCCTGCCTCCGCCTGTCCCTCTCCCCAGAAATATTATTCTATCTGTTAAACAAAGAAAGAAACCAAAATCCAGCAGAGAGATCTGTGCCTTCAGGAGGCTTTAGAAAGATTCTGGCAAGGCTTAGCCCTCTCTCATCAGAGAAAATAAGCCTGATTTTATCAACAGAATTAAAACATTAAATAGCAGTTTCTACTCATACCCACATTTTTAGTTCCTCTTCCAGACTGGGGGGTCAGAGGAATAAGCTTTTTCCTGATCCCTGTTACAACACTGTCAGCTGTAAAAAGTCATCTGCTCCATCAGAGAACCTAAATGCCACTAAACAGAACCCACAGGGACAAGCGAAGAATTCAGACATGCATACAAAGGAATAACAAGAACATTAATCTTTTCAAGAACCAACTGACAGTACATTTCAGAAAGCACGTATAACTCAATTAATGTTTGTGGTCACAAAACCTTTTAATTTATGAAGTATAGCTCTTGGGGTTTGCTAAACAATTAAAATAAAATCTAAATTCTTCCCTAAATTTTGTATACCATATTTTATAAGTTTAATTTTGCAGCTTCAGCAGAAACAGTTCTTCTGATAATTAGAAAGGAAATCTTATTGCTCAGTGATCTGCTGTCATCAAAGGACAAAAATTAAAAGCTTTTGCTAATCTTTTCACTCTCTCACTAGCCATTGACCAGGAAGCTTTGTTGACCTTTCTGGAAACTCTGGCAAGAATTATTGAGAGGCACTTGAGTGAGCTATTCTTTTCTCCCAGGAAAGAACCAGAGGGTAGTAGGTGATGATTGTTCTTTTGCCTCGATGTGGTCTTATGCAAGATATTCTGTTCCTCCTATTTGATATACATGCTACAGTGTTAGAGCAATTCAGCAATATGTTGTTGTAAACATTGCTTTTGGATCTCATCTGAACTGTACAGTCACAGCCATGGTGAAACTGGGACTATAGTTCAAACCAGATAAAACAGCTATTGCTGCCAAATTACTTGAAAAACCTTAGGAGGAGATGAATAAGCTATTTCTCTGTTAATGTCAGTATTTTTAACTTGTTTTTCACAATAAGACTGACTGTTTAAATGTCTTTAAATGCCTGGGTGCTTTTAAATGGTCAGCAGTAGTTTTTCTTTTTTTAAGTGGTTTTCAAATATCCCTTTGAGTTGGGGGCTTTGCTGCAGTAATCTTTGGTGTGTCTCTTCAATGCTGGAATTTCGCTCTTGTACCTTTTAGCTGTGGTTACATACAGAGCTCTTGCAGTTTCTCACCTGCTGGCCTGTAACAATTTGGGTCCATCCAGCTTTAAAAACTATTTCTATATTAAATGAACCTTGATTAGACATGCTGAGATGCCTCAGACTAATAGCTTGCTGTTACTAGAGAAGGCAGTTGTGCTCTCTCCGTCCCTTGGGTACCTTCTAGGGCCTCCTTGGTACGTACTGTAGGCCACCTCTGGCTCTTTGCTGAGCTGACTCAGTTCTCTAAATGGGGAAAAAATTCACCCATGAGTGAAAAGCAACTTGTTCTCTAAGAATGAGCTACCTCATTGATACCTTTTTATCTTGTTCAGTTACATTCTAAAAGGGAATGAAGAACTACAATTTAAGGCCTGGTATGCTGTTGTCAGGACTTCTTAAAAAGTAATTATTCAGTGTTGTAGAATTTGATGGCCTCCAGCGGATGCTGCAAGAAACCTGGATGTTACCTTTAGGGAATGGGGCACAGGCCAGAGGATAGATTTTACTCCTTTACTTGCTATTGGTTTAATATTAATTGTTAATTTCCTATAAAATTTTGATGTGATTCACATTATCTGTAAACACAGAATAAGATGGGTGAGTTTTAGAAACTACATGCAAGGTTAATTCAAGAAATGAAGCTATTCAACAGTTTCTTGAAACTTTCATAACTGCTATTTACAAGAGCACAAAAGTCCCGTTTAAAAAGGGGAAAAAAAAATCATCTGTAGAGACCTTTTTTTTAAGTGATGAAATAGGTTAATTTCATAGCTGACTTGAAATCTTGTGACAAGTTATGGTATTCTATTATGCCATTATTAGTAGAAGAAATAATCCCTTGCAGCTGTGGTAACTCATGATAACGCACAATATATACCCATCAAGATATCTCCTGACAGCAATGAAATTAACTCGTGTCACCCCTATGTCTAACAGAATGTGCTTGCAGCTTCTTCTTAGTATGCTATTTCAGATACCAATGAATTGATATACAGGGAAAAGGCATCTATTAGAAACAATTGCTTATATCAAAATTTTCACTGCCTGCATTGTACATTTGATGATGGATGTTTCAAGCAATGTAAGCAGACACTGTAGGTAAGTGATCAAAAGTAAAAGAATTCATAGTTACTGCTTACTTCTCAAATGGGTGTTTTTCTGAACTTCACCGGGATGTGTATAGTTGCTCTGCACAGTTACAGTTAGTTCCAATATATCCTTGGTGAGGTTCCAATCCATTTCTGTACCCACTGGCTCAGAATCATTGTGTGAGCAGAAGCCTAAGCCATTGCAAATTCTGCTGTTGCAAATAGCTATTTTGAAATTACAGGATGATGACAAAACTATCTGTTAATTATACCTTCTTTTTACCTCCTAAAATAATACTTCTAGTACAGAATTATCTATGTGTCTATGAAGCTTTGAGAACATGTTCTTTATAGTTAGTTCCAGATTGCTAGGATGAATATATATTTTACAGTATTTCTAAGATGAGGAAAGAACAAATCAGATGAGAGCAAATGCATTTCAGCAACATTTTAAGACTGTACTTTTAATGAATTTTTAAAATAAGTGTTTTGAAATAACAATTGAATAAGCAAAGAGCTAAAGCACTTTACTTACTGCCACAGATATTCTCACTTTCTGGCATGTTTCCATAATCAAACACTTCACACATCACAAACGTTATTCAAATACTTTGTAGTCCCAGCACAGTATGGGTTAACCCCAACTTAACTTCATGTACTGCTTCCCTGATGACTAAACCACTTCTGACTTTCCTTTTTTAGTTAAAAACAACAACAACTGAACTCCAAATTAGACTCATGGAATACCCTCGATTTAGCTCTTTTAATATAATGGAAAAGTTGAAAGCAGGCTGGTCACAAGGGGAAGTATTACTTAAAGCTAGAGTTTTAAAGCTAGTGCTTTAAAAATAGAGGCTACTGTCTCTACTGCTGCTCTGTGTTGCTTCCCTTGTGGCTAAGCAGCTTTTAGTTTTAAATTTTTATTAAATAAAACAACCAAATAAGTTGCCTTCGCCCCCCATCCCCCGATTTAAGCAGATCCTATTTTGGGAAACAAAAGCCAATAAATGTATAAAAATAAACAAAATACTGTGCAGAAGGTGTGATTCTCAACATTTGAAAGTCATAAAAATATGAATTCTTTCTACAAATAAAACACAGATTCATTCTGAGACTTACAGGCATGTGACAGCATGAGCAGACACAAGCTGGATTTATAAACAGTAGGGTTTTACAGCCTGTATTTCATATAATGTGACATTATAAATTTTAAAATTACACTAGGTAATTAATGAAGATGTAAGAAATGCTGGAACTATGTCCCAAAGAGCATGGCAATTATATCTTACAAGAAGAAAAATTGGTTATTGACACTAAAACTCTACCACTCTAGGTTTTCAAAGTGGTATACAACATTTTAATGGCATTCTACTGAGAGGTTAATGTCCTTTGCTGGACTTTGAAAGTGTAAGGATAAACATCTTAAAGCTAGAGGTTATTAGGGGAAAGGTGTGTCAGTGAGAGTGTATGGTGCCGCAAGAGTTTTGATTGCACAGCCTTGGGATTGCTATGTGGATCTTGCCTTGCGAACCTTCAGGCACCTCTACCCCCCTAAGACATTGAACCTCTTAACTGATACATTGATTTAAAGCTGTTTTAGAGAGGCCAGCTGCCATCCAGCTGAAAAAGGTTAGATGCCTGGACCTATAAAAACAAACATGAGAGAGTATCTTTGCTGCACTAAAGTGGCTGCCTCCCACTTTTATTTTCAGTCTGTTTGCAAGTCTCTGTTCCTGGCCCTCCTCCCAGAAACCACCTGCTACTCTTCCTGCAGATGTATTTTTGCTGTGGAGAAAAGATTGCAGAAATCTGTATATGGGATGTACACAGGCATCATTTTCATAATTTCAGATAATTTTAATACATTTTGTGTGTTGTTCTATGGTTAGTGCATCTCCTTCAGCATTCGGATCCCCTAAATATCACCTTGGAGTATTATTTCTTTTCCTCTCCTCAGCTTCTCTCTTTGTACTGCCTGCATTGGAAGTATCTTTCAAGGTAAGTGTGAGTCTTATGCTGCATTTATCAAGGAACAATGCATATTTGGGGAATCATGAAACTGACAGAAAAGGTAGCATGTGGAATTGTAAGTACCATCAAAGGACTTGCTAGCAAATCAGAGAAGGTACACTATTAATTAAAAAAACCCCACATTATGTAGTACTTTTATCTCAGAAGGCTGCAAAGAGTACAACAGGGGCCTAAACCATAACAAAACTAATTGCTGAGGATCAATTTTTGTTTTGGAAAGAATTCGGACTGGAACAGGTACAGAGGAAGGTTACTAGGATGATTGGGGGAAGAAGAGGAAATGCTGAAAAAGCTTAGATTCTTTAGCCTAGAAAAATGAAGGCTGAACATACGATACTTTGACATAAAAACACTAGAAGTTTTAAACACCAGGCAGACAGAGGAGCTGTTATAACTGAGTGTCAGTGTTGTTAACTGGCCCTGAAAAAGTTTTGCCTGGAAATAGTAGGGTGGTTTCTAACATTCACAGATTCTGAAATTCACCTCTGATGAGAGGAATAGTAGGTAAGCAGCTAAGACACCAGTAAATGAACAAGATTATAAATTATATCTGTTTGTGACAGCAGAAACTTGGTTTGATGAGACAGATTGTCCCTTCCTGTCTAAAATAGTGGTGTAAATTATTATAATTTTAAAATCTTAGTAAAATATACACATTGATTGCGGCAGCAAACTCAAGGTACAGAGCAGATGACTCAGATCTGTTAAAACAGCTCACTTGGCCCACCCAACAAAAAGGTTGAATTAAGCCTTTCCAATAATGTTAAAACCTAAATAATGTTACTGAATTCTTCAGTTCCCTGCAAAGTTGTAAGTGATTTGAATGCACAGAAGTATGCATGGCAAATTATTTTGCGGATTGAAAGTTTCCCCTATTTTTGTATGCCTCAATTTTCTTTGGCTTGTGTTTTATAAAGGGACAAAAGGATAATTGTGAAGACATAGAATGCAGCATTGTTTTTGTCATTCTACCAGTGCAATAGTGCAATATGTTTCTTTTGGAAATATAAGGAAGAAAGTAAATAGTCAGTATGGAAACTCCAATCTGAGATTCAAGTTTTTTATATGGATTTTTGAAGTATTTTTCTTTTCCATAGGATAGCATCTTCTCATTTTTGGGGTTTTTTTGTTTGTTTGTTTGTTTTTTTTTTTTAATAGAATTAAATGTTGTGAACTTGGAGAAGTTTTGTAGCATTAGAAGCAGTAGCGGCTTCAAAGACGGAGAAGCAGCAGTTAAACTGTGGGAGAAGTTAGAGCTCTGGTATTTGAAAAGATTATCCTTGCAAAATATGTTTTAAAGTATATTGCTTAATAAGCACGTTCTGTGTCAGCTGCTTACTCCAGTGTTTTATCCTGAAAAAGTAAGGTATGTATGTGAGTAGTTTGTGAAATTTTTTTCCAGGGAATGAACAAGGCTGAGAGCTAACTGAATTAATTATAAGTTGATGATGCTAATTAGACGAATATATTATTTTTCCTTGGTTACTAAATATGTTTAGTGAAAATCAAATTCAGTAATAAAGAATAAACACACATGCTATAATTAAACTGTATTTATCTTTGACATATGTCTGTTAGCTGAAAACATCCACAACTGGTGGTTATAAACTTTCTGATGAAAGTATCTCCTGCCAAAACCGTGGTGTTCTGTTGAAGATTAAAGCAAATAACTTGTGGTTTCTTTATTATAGCTAGCTCTGACAACATATATAAACTGACAGGAAATTTCCATTGAATACATGGTGTTTCAGGATTCTGCTAGATGTGCATATGCACATGCAACAAGGTTCAGTGGAATTTCAGCTTTAACAGGAAATGGTGGGATATGAATCACTGAGGAGACAGGGCTTGGGGGATGTTCTGATTCCCTCCAAATTCTGTAGAAGGCAGTGAGAATACCTGCCTACCTACTTCAGTCTTGGTACAAAGGAGTATTTTCTTCTTCCCTCCCTCCCACAGAAAAGAAAATGTAAACATGTACCTGTTGGAGCAATTTCTAAGCAGTCACTAAATGACCTAACTCTGGAACTGGAAGCAATAAAGCTGCTTCAGACTGAGGTTACGCCTGAGCTAATTACCCAGGTGCAGTGCCATGCTTCAGAGGCTGCACTGCTTCAAGTAATTGTAAACTTACCTGCTCGAGGATGTCTAACATATTGCTTCATTGTAATATTTAGACATAACCCAAATGAATCATCAAAAAGCCAGAAAATATAAAAACTGAAGCTCTTTGGGTTATTTTATATAATCACTTGTGGTATCTGCATCGCAGTAACATTCTTAATTATGCAGCAACAGTATATTATTTCTGTGGGATCACTACCTCATTCACTGAACACACATGGTGTCAAATAAGTCTAAGCTACAGAGTGAATTGCTATGATATATAGAGTATTGTGTGTCATACTCTGTAATGTCTGAATGATATCTTGTGAAACAGAATGATGTCTACTACCTCTTGCACTGAAATAGTGCAGTGAATGGAATAAGGATCATCTGCAAGGTAGAGATGAGTTTCTTGGTTTCACGGACATCTGGCTTTTATCTCTTTCTTTGCCAGGGTCTTTGTGTATGGCTTGCTGGGAGTTCCTAAGGATGTCTCCATTTCAGATACTTGTTAGAAAAATGGGAAATCATAAACACTTCTCGGTAAAACAGGGATTATTTTACACGTAGTATAGAAAGCTTTATGAAGTAAACTAAAAGCTAATGGAGCACCAAATGAAAATCTAAGATAGAAAGTAAAATTTTTACCCAATGCAGGGCTTGGCCAGTATGAAATACAGGAACCACAGTTTTGAACAATAGGCATAAAAAGTACTGTTGAATACTTTTTTCTTTTAACAATGAAGGGAAAAGAAGTATGAGTTCACATAAGAATGGAATACAATGTCATGAAAATTACTCTGTGCCATATCATTACTTTTGAGTGCTTTGCTTGCAGACCTCTCATGTTCTAATGTAGCTTTCCATATTCTGCCTCTTCCATCTATACTTGAAGGTATAGCAGCCTCTCTTCAATCACCTGTCCTTAAATCAGCTGACTAGAAAAAGAAACTAAAGGCCAAAAAGTTAAGTGAATAGACTTCTTTACTGGGGATGGAAAAGGCAAGTTTTCTTTGCAGGTCTATCATTACCTTTCTAAATGGCTTGGGAAAGGCTTACTTCTTTGTATCCCTATGACTCTTCTCATCTTGTCTCTCCTGTGAGTATTTAGACTATCAATATGTCCGTAGAACTGGGTTGTCTGTAAGTATAAATTTGAATAGCGCATAGCACACTGAAAGCCCAGTGTAGTCTGGATTATGTAGTCATTAACAATTACAAGCAAACATGCTAATAAATTAAATTGGCTAATTAAATGTGTAAGAGAGTATCAGCTGGAAGCAGGTAATATTAAATGGATAAATATATTAATCCAAACAAACCTGTTTTGCGAATACTGAAGTCAGCAAAGCATCAGAACACAGATTTACACTTTTTATACCAGAAAAGCTTGTTTCATCTGACTGGTAGAAATTTTTACAACTTTCTTCCTAAGTTTTTCAGAACCCAAAACTTCTCTCTGATACTTTTCCAGGCATGTTTTAGGGTCAGACACGCGAAAACCCATAAACATTAATCCAAGAACCCCTTTGGAAAATGTGTTGCTTAGCCATTCTGTACTTCAGGATTTTCAATGGGAGAATAGGAAATGTTTTCTCATTCCACATCAGTAGGAGTGCTTTGTGCCTAGTTTCTGGTTGTAAAATTGTTTTCAGATACCTCAGTACATGGTACAGTACACATTAGATATTGAAAGTAGTATTATAGTAGTATTATAAAGCTTGTGTATATTATGTGCTGGTTACTATATAAACATAATATCCATTAGAACAAAATAATCCTTTAGACCTAGCCCACTCAAGTAGATGCAAAGGAATATGTCTGTTCAGATATAACAATAGGCTATTACAACTTTGTGTTTTGCAGTTTTCATGGGCCCCTCACTACAATAGAGACATTGAGGTGCTGGAGTGTGTCCACAGAAGGGCAACGAAGGTAGTGAAAGGGCTAGAGCTCAAGTCTTATGAGGAGTGGCTGAGAGAACTGGAGTTATTTAGCCTGGAGAAAAGGAGGCTGGGGGGAGACTTACTGCTCTCTACAACTACCTGAAAGGAGATTGTACCGAGATGGGTCGCAGTTTCTTCTCTCAAGTGATAGGACAAAGGAAACAACCTCAAGTTGCACCAGGATGTTTAGGTTGCATATTAGGAAAAGTTTATTCACTGGAACAGGCTGCCCAAGGAAGTGGTGGAGGCACCATCCCTAGAGGTATCCAAAAGTGTGTAGATGTGGTGCTTAAGGACATAGTTTAGTGCTAGACTTGGTAGTGTTAGGTTTGTGGTTGGACTCAATGATCTTAAAGGTCTTTTCCAACCTAAAGGATTCTATGATCTATTTTCCTAACATGGAAAGACTGCTCCCAGAACGCAGGTTAGATTTGTCTTGTTTACACTGCATTGCAGCATATAGTGTGTATATACCTGAAGTCTCATGAAAAAGATGAGTGGCATGGTTTTCAGTTCACAGGTAAAAAATTGTGTTCAGAACATTTTTTGTGGCTTTTAATTAAAATAATATTTTTTCCTTTCTCCTACTTTTCTCCTCTAGCAATCAAGGTTTTATTTTCTTTGAGTCTTATGACTCATTTGTGATATTTTAATGAATTTTGAATTTTTGGGAAAGCTATTCTTATAGTTTCACACAGTTCAGAGTTTTAGTCAGTACCTACAACCAACAGTGAAGTTTTACATTTAGCACCTCCAGCCCAATTCTGAACTCTTGTGCCTCACGGAGGTTAGATCCACTGGCAGGTGCAGCAATGAGTGATGCTGCTGCATTGCACTGCTGGGAAAAGGACTTGCTGCAGCCATCCTTAAGTATTGCTTTTCTCTTTGCTTTGATATGGAAGAGAATTTATGGAACACTTTTCCATTTGGGAAAAGGTGGGGGGACATTATTTAGAAATGTAAGATGTGATTAGAAATGTAAGATGCTCATCTAATTGTGGATTAGATGAGCAGGTAGTGAGATGGATTATTAACTGGCTGGTGGGAAGAAGCCAGAGAGTAGTGGTCAATGGGGCGGAGTCTAGTTGGAGACCTGTGTCTAGTGAAGTCCCTCAGGGGTCAGTACTAGGACCAGTATTATTCAATATATTCATAAATGACCTGGATGAGGGAATTGAATGCACTGTCAGCAAGTTTGCTGATGATACCAAGCTGGGAGGAGTGGCTGACACTCCAGAAGGCTGTGCTGCCATCCAGAGAGACCTGGACAGGCTGGAGAGCTGGGCAGGGAAAAACTTGATGAAATATAATAAGGGCAAGTGTAGGGTGTTGCACCTGGGCAGGAACAACCCCAGGTTCCAGTATAGGTTAGGAAATGATCTCCTAGAGAGCAGTGAAGGGGAAAGGGATCTGGGAGTCCTGGTGGACAGCAGGATGACCATGAGCCAGCACTGTGCCCTTGTGGCCAGGAAGGCCAATGGCATCCTGGGGTGCATTAGAAGGGGTGTAGTCAGTAGGTCAAGAGAGGTTCTTCTTCCCCTTTACTCTGCCCTGGTGAGGCCACATCTGGAATATTGTGTCCAGTTCTGGGCCCCACAGTTCAAGAAGGACAGGGAGCTGCTTGAGAGAGTCCAGCGAAGAGCCACCAAAATGATTAAGGGAGTGGAACATCTCCCTTATGAGGAAAGGCTGAGGGATCTGGGGCTCTTTAGCTTGGAGAAGAGGAGACTGAGGGGGGACCTGATTAATGTTTATAAATATTTGAATGGTGAGTGTCAGGAGGATGGGGCCAGGCTCTTTGCAGTGATGACCAATGATAGGACAAGGGGCAATGGGTGTAAGCTGGAACACAGGAGGTTCCGCTTAAATTTGAGGAAGAACTTCTTTACAGTAAGGGTGACAGAGCACTGGAACAGGCTGCCCAGGGAGGTTGTGGAGTCTCCTTCTCTGGATACATTCAAGACCCGCCTGGACGCCTTCCTGTGCGAACTCATCTAGGTGTTCCTGCTCCAGCAGGGGGATTGGACTAGATGATCTTTCGAGGTCCCTTCCAATCCCTAATATTCTGTGATTCTGTGATTCTGTGAAATCAGATGAAAAAATGTTCCCGAGATAATAAATAGACCATAGTACACCTGGTACATGTGGTAGTCCTAGAGGAAAAGAGGTGCTGATGGTAGAAAGTGTATTCTTTAGGAAAGGAAATATACAGCAGATGAGGCCTTCATATTTCATAGAATCATAGAATGGTTTGGGTTGGAAAGGACTTTTCAGGGTCAACTAGTCCAACTTCCCCTGGAGTGAGCAGGGACATCTTCAACTAGATCAGGTTGCTCAGAGCCCCATCCTACTTGACCTTGACTGTTTCCATGGATGGGGCATATACCACCTCTCTGGGCAACCTCTTCCAGTGTTTCACCACTCCCATTGTAAAAAATTTCTTCCTTACATCTAGTCTAAATTTACTCTCCTTTATTTTAAAAACATTAACCCTTTTCCTGTCACTACAGGCCATGCTAAAAAGTCAGTCCCCATATTTCTTATAAGCCTCCTTCAAGAATTGAAAGGCCACAATAAGGTGTCCCTGGAGCCTTGCTTCTCCATACTGAATAACACCAACTCTCTCAGCCTTTCTTCACAGAAGAGGTATTTCATCCCTCTGAATATTTTTGTGGCCCTGTTTCTCAGAAATGAGATAAATACCTTCTTGATGTTTTAAGCTATCAGTCCTGTTCAGCATATGTCCAGTTCAAAATAAGGGCTGGCAATAAGAAGACAGCCATCCAATCCGTTAAGACATTATAATATTTTGTCTCAGAGTATGTGTTCAGCCTCAGAAGATAGTAACACTTGCTATGGCACATAAAAGTGGATTGAAAATGCTAATAAATGCAGTTCTTTCCCCTTAGATCTTTTGCACCTACTTAGCACATGGTAAATATAAAATGGTGGAGGGTCAGACTGCTTCTCTTCTGAGTGCATAAGAGGATGGATGGATTTAATTCAGTTTGAATATCTGACCCTAGTAGAGTCTCCTAACCAGGGCTAGCCATTTACTCCTCTAGTCTGTCCTCTGTAGCTCTAACCCTGATCTTCAATTTCAAAGGATATTCAGTAGCAGGGGAGCAAATAGTTGCACATTTCACTGCTTCACAGTGCTTCAGAGTTAAGCAATCAGCTTACAGCAATTGCAACTCCCCATTTTATGAATTCTCACCAAATCCTGAGCTTTCTCAGTAAAGTTATATGCCATCTTCTCCTCTTTTTCACTGATGGCCACAATTCCAAACCATATTTTGTAGCTCTCGCGCCCAGACCCGGTGTGCAATTTTTATTCCTACACTGACCTTGCTGTGACCCCAGGCACTCACTCAGTGCCTGCACTGATCAGGTTAACACCACACAGATAATGAGGTCTTCAAATTTTGTTTCCAGGGATTGTTTCTTACTGCATTATTTTGATTATAAAATACTGCTGTATCTGTACATATGTATCAGGGTGTCACAACTTACATACTAATATGTATTAGCATTTCTTCAATCAAGCAAAAACTTGTACATTTTTTCTTCTTTAGCTCCTGCTTCATTACTTGTGATTCATCATTTCCAGTGTTTTGTTCTGATAAATCTTCAACACAGTTTCATTTTTCTGCTATTATACAGTGTCAACTAGCTCACAAAACCAGAAGAATAGTTATTAAAATGTTCACGCTTCACAAATAATATTTTGACTGTTGGATAGATATAAAAGTCCAGCAGGAAAAATATTCTGACATGATTTGTAACATGCTATCTTTCAAATGGCAAAAAAAAAAAATCAAAATATAATTGAAACAGCCTGCTCATGATGCAATCCCCTTCCCATTTCCAAATGAATGAAGGAAGGACGCAGTATGCATTTTTCTGTGAATCTCAGGGTTTAGATCTACATAATATATCTATTGAGGCAGACAGTTAAGTAACTTTTTGCAAAAGAAAAATAGACAACAAATATTGTGATTGTTTTGATAGTGTGCAACTTTTAACTCATTACTGAAATTATTTCCAAATAGGTTTAGTTTTAATTCATAATTATGTGATAAATTTGCCTGTGAGTATTTGCAGGATTTGGGCTATCTTGTTTACCAGAATGAGGGGGTGAAAATGGAACTGCGAAAACACAAGTCTTGTTAAAATGAAACCATTATCTTAATACAGGATGCAGAAAATATACTGAAGTGATGAGAAATCCTTCTTGTTAAATGTTTATGATGTGTGCCTTGCTTGAAAAGCAGAATGTTTAGTTCTCACTTTATAATGTGTTGATCATATTTTTCTCTGCAGATTATTTTAGGCAGGGAAGCTACTTCATGTAATGCAAAATTAACAAAATAACATCTGAATGAAACGTTAATAGACTTGTACAGGAAACACAGTAAAGTGTGCCTTTTCTATATATCCGCTGTAATATAAAAAGCGAGACATGATAGACCTGTATGTCTAGAATATATACTTACGCATAGACACATATGTCTGAAAATAAAACAAACACATGAATATGTTATATAGATGTCTTTCTTCTCCCTGCAAGGTTAAGCTATCTGATTAAATCAAACACTGTTTTTTCTGTTTCATCCATCACTACCAGCAGATAGCAGAAACAGTACACACCTGATTTTTTTTTTTTTTTAATATGTGAGACAGAAGAAAAGAAGGTTTAATTTAATCTGTTGGATTGACTTTGCAGAGGGGATGGTAACAGAAGCAGTAACTTCAGCTAAGTAACCTGAGCAAACATGACATGTTAATCAGAAAGGCGTTTATAAATACAATACTTGAGTCCCACTTCTACCTACCCCTTTTTATAAGGATACTTGAACAAGCCACCTTCTATTACAAACAAATTTGCCACAAGCAGGCTGGTGTTTTTTCTGTTGCTGGGTTTAATTTTTGTCATTTTTGTTTGTTTGGTTGGTTGGTTTTGGGTTTGGTTTTGGTTTGGTTTTGGTTTGTTGTTGGGTTTTTTTTCCTTTTTTCCTCTATTTATCTTTTCCTTTCTTCTTATTAACTTTCTGCAAGATCCTTTTGATGTACATGCTCATATTATTTAGTAATTTTTTCATTTGTTTGCAAATAAAAATAGAAGACCCAGAATAGCCATAATGTATTTTGGTGCACACTGAATCTAGTCTTTCAAGACAGTTATTGCTTTGCATTTGTTTTTTTACAGTAATACATACTTATTTAATGAAACTGTCTTAGAAATAATGCAGATTCTGAGGAACAATTTTCTATTTTAAAAGCTTTTTAAATTGGAACTGAAATCAGAAGGGTTTGGGTTTTTTTAATGACTTTTCCATGTAGAAAGGTTTGGTTTGGATGTCAATAAAATTTACAATAAAAGGAAATTTAGAGTATATATTATAATGATAGAAACAGCATGTGTTTCTTTGAGAACTCTATCTCACCTCTTCCCCACCAAAGGAAACACAGTCCAAATTTGCGTTGTGATTTACGAAATGCCTAATCCTAACCCTTTCCCAGTTTAGCACTTACAGTGCTTGCAGACTGCCATTTCTTCTGAAACAAAAGGTAAAAATACTTTCCAGATTCTAACTATAACTATGCAAATGAATTTTTATTTTCTTTAGCAAAATAGCTATTTAAAGCATTAAGATTTCACTTCTATTTTTAATGCTAGAATGTGACTTTCAATGTACCAGCAACCTTAACTATTTATGAAGAGAGTCAATACCTAACGTTTGTCATTCTTATCTGCACCTGTCTTGGAAAGGACTCTGGTAACTAAGGTGGTTACAAAGCTGGAAGTGCATTTTATAGATACTGCAAATGTAACTTTGGACATGCCATAGTTTTCATCTCTGTAAAAGGGAAGAGTTAAAGTGGATTTCATCCACCACTGTATTATTTCCAATTTTAAAACTGAGTGCAGGGTAGCATGTAAAGTTGAACCATTGGGTAATTTTAGCAACTTCCTCCACTACAACAAACGAGGGGGCGAGGTGGAGAAGGGGAGGGTGTTGTCTGCAAAAGATAATTTAGTTCACTACTTCTGAAGAATTATGTACCCAAGATTTCTGCAAGGCAATGCTGAGACTTTGGGAAATGTTTGTTCAAGCTTATACAAATTCCTCTACAGAAACCATATGACAGCAAAAACTCTCACTAGGTCCCAGGTCTGGTTGTGATTTTGTGCTACCACAGTAGTGTAAAACTTCTGTGGTCCACGTGAAATCCTTCCTCATATATTCATTAATTGCTGAAATTACCCTAGAGGTATAAAACGAGAGATTGACAGTATTCAGAATTCACTGATACAGAATGTCAGCTTTATAAACTTGTTACTTAATGTACTCTTCAAATTGTCAACTATCAGCTTTTTGCTTCTTTGCCAAGTTATTCTAATTTAGCACTGACAAAAAATTTTTGTAAGGAACGGTGTCAGGTTTTCACACTTTAAGAGAAGTTGATTCTGCCAATGAAGTCCTCTTGGGTAGCAATGAAATATATTCTTAAATGGACACAGTACAGAGAGAAGCAATGGAGTTATGCTAAAGCTCCCACGTTAACCTTGTTAATGGAAGTTAAATACAAGATAATTTAGCAGTGACTGCAATATAGGAACAGATGGTTGGTGGGTGACATCCTTCTGTGTACTGAAAAATTCCAATTAAGACAAATTTAAATGAATTAATAATACCATAAAAGTGCTATTCCACTTTTTACTATGGATTATGCACTCCTTACCAGAGAAAATTGCATTAATTGCTTCAAGAAAGGAATCATTCAGTAGCTGCAGAGGACTTGGTGGTGAACTGTTCCACTTCCTGCCATTGCACAGCTATGCGTTATGTGACCACATGGAATTCACAAATCATAAGTAGGAAAAGAGCGCAGTAAGTTTTTTGGGTTTTGGTTTTTTTTTTTTTTCTCCAAAACCAAAGCACTCTGTTATTTAAGTAACTGCAGAATCATCAAGAGCTGTATGATAATATAAGAAGTTTTTATCCACGCTGGATTGCCACTAGAAAGAGATATGCATAAGAATACCTGACATTACAACTCATTAGAGTGCTTTGCATAGCCTGCAAAAATGTTCTTATACTAAGTTACATAAGCAGCACTAAATATAAATGTACTAATAAGCTTTCTCTACATATAGTAGGTTGTGATATTGGCTGTAGAGAAGGTTAGAAGTGAGTGAGGAACTACCTTATATTGCTTTCACTAGATCAGTGCTTGCTGTTTTCTAGGTTTCTGTGACACAGTTTTATTCAGCAATCCAGGGCCTAGTTGTGCTCATGGTACAAGGGTAAAATCTGTCTGCATACTGGAAACAGTAAAATTATTGTGTCACCAAAGGGTGGATTTACACTTTTTACTTATTATTTTTCTAAGTGTTTCATGTCCAAACTCACATCTGATCTGTTCAGATAGGAGTCCCCCTCCCAGCTAAAGGTTTGAGGTAAATTCTGAAGCAAAACTCAGAGTTATTTTAACTTTTATAGTCTTTTTGTTGGATCTAGCATGGACCAATTTGGTATCCGGCACACTGCCTAAATGTTACATACTACTCACCGGCATAGCCGTAGTGCAATTGGCTTGCATGCCTTGGGTATAGTTGCAGTTACGAGGGTCCTTGCTTCAACCCTGATGTCTCAAAAAAGCGAGGGCTGATGCAGTGTGTAGCAGCCAGGTTTCAGACTGCCCTCACTGTGTAATAGTGTTGTCGTACCTTACATGGGCTGGAGTCATCCTGCCACTGCTGGAACCTCATGACTGTAGACATCCAGAGCTCCAGTGTCTGCATCTGAGCTAATCTCACCAGCTTCTCTGTGGAGAGAAAAACAGATTTTTAGGGAAAGATTAGATGAATCACACTGCAGAAGTGCGTGTCCTCTCTGGAAACAACGCAAGTAAACCAGATAAATGAGCTGTACATATCTACAGGTTAGCTATAGGTGGTCTAGTAAATACCACTCAGGCATGCTAAAGATTGAGTATATAAATGCTCCATGGAATACTTTTCCCTTTTAGTGTTTCATAGCACAATGAATTGTCTGAGAGTGTATATCAGCCATGTGGAAAGCATAGAAGAAAGCCCATTAGCCTGTAACTGGACTTGACTTGTGTTGTTATGATATGTCTACAAAGTACGTTTGGAACAATGGCAGTGGCATTCCTGTAAATGTGTGCAAATAACATCAGAGAAACCAAAATGAATCAAGGCAAATATCTTAAACTGAACTTTATGAAAAAGCATATTATCAGTTACAGAAGAAAACTGTTATATGGCACCTGACATTTTGTATTACAAGGATTTCTATTAAGCCACAAAGGTAATATACAATCCTTACAGATATATTTGACTGTAAAACACGCTGGACTGTGCAGCTAATTAAACTGTGACAATTGTCCATACTAGAAGCTTGTAACAGCATTAAGGCTCTATACCCATCACTGTAGCAGAAGTTCTGGAGACCTCAAAGGAGATAAGTGATATGCCTCCTTAGTATTGAAATGTACTGCTCAGTTGTTGCAGCAGCAGGAGACTGTAAGATCAAGAGGCTTAATAGCTTTGGTACAAGACGCAGTGCCACATTAAATGCAGTAAAATGCAATAATTTACTGTACATTCAAAGCACTGCAAAACCCTTAGCTATACATAAAGGGCCTTACAAACTGCACGTCTGTAGAGTCTGTAAGTTAAGCAAGTTTAAGAAGAGTCTTCCTACGTCACTTCAGACAGTGATTTTATTTTAAAATTATTTTCTGTGCTTCTGAAAATTTTGCCTACCAAAATATTGTCTCATGTGATTGCAAGCCCATCAAATATGGGGCTGGTTTACAGCATGAGATGCAAAACTAAAACTATAAACCTATTTTTTAATCATATTTTTCAACATAAGCATGAAATGTTTTGCTTTTACTTATTTCTCAATTTGTTTCAAACAAATTGTGACATTTATTACCTTATTGTTTGTTGTGTATCTCCATATCTTTACTTTGTTCTTCTTATCCTTACTTGTGTGGTAAATGTGAGGATTAAAACAAAGAATGACAGATTTTTATTTTAATATATTAAATTATTAGAATATTTGGCTCTTTTGCTTTTTTATGTTATTATGTAAATAGCTCCATGTTTATATTTCCTGCTAAAAATATTAGTACAGAACAGTAATGCAAAGGCTATCATAACATATTTTGCAAACTTGAAGCTTAACACTGAAGGTGTTAGACACTTAGACATTACACAAGACCGTGGTAACCTACTCGCCCTTTTATTTACCCATCCATGTGACCATAGGCACTCTGTCACAAACTGGGATATTACCTTACATTCTTTGCTATAATAGCATCCTTCTTTACAGCACAGACCAATTTTATTGAGACAGGTCTCCCTGGAGAAGGCACTGGGAGCTATTGACTCTAGTCAGTGTCTACCCTCAGCCTTTTGGCTGCCTGTGGCTGCTCCACCTGTACAAACTGCCCCTAGTCCTTTGCTGCTGAAACTTTCTGAGTAGCATCAGCAGCTCTCCCTGCCACCCAGTCTGTCCCCCATCTCTTCACTATCTCCAGCTTGTGTTTTTCCACTTTGGAATACAACTGTTTCTGCTGGCTAGGTTAACAGTACTTATGCAACTGATTTGCCTGTGTCTATGTCAGGTTGGGGCTGATTGCCTGAGGGTAACTTTGCCTCAACAACTTCTTTCAGACCTAGTTCTATGAGCAGCATTTTGAGATCTTCTAAAGTCTTTCCTGCATATTCCAATTTTCTTTCTGAGTGTAATAGTTCACCTTTCAGTTTACCAAGTTCAGAATATGTTTTTGACTGGCTCATTTTACTTTGCAGAAGATATTTTTTCAAATGTAATTCCTTTACACAGCTTTTCTGGGAAAATTCTGCCTTTTCTCCAGTGAAGGGTTTCTCACACACTGTGTTTGGGTTTCTTTTTCCTTACAGGCTGGCATCTTGTGGTTGGCACAAAGCTTTGGTTTGGGTTTTTCTGCCTTATGTGTTTTTCCTAAAATGAAAGAAACCAAGCAAAAAACCCCAACCAAACCAAACGAAACAAAACAGACAATGGGAAGACAAAAGATTATGTGTATCATGTGCGGATGGCAAGGCTTACAAGTAGACATACCTCTCAGTTGTTATCAACCATTTGAATGAGAGGGAATAAATGTTCATCACGTTCCCTGTCTGTTGCATAAAAGAAAATAATCTTGCTGGTATTTACCCACATGATCAAATCACATAAAATTATGTGGGGTTACAAATGTTCATTACTAGTGTCATCTGGTACCAGAAAAGCAGACTTCCATACGCTTTCCATTCCTTTTATTCAAAGATCTCTTGGCCTCTTATGGCAAATAGAAAGGCACAGTAGAGAGCCTGCTTCCAGCTTCTACCCTGGAAACTCTGTACAGCCCCACTGCAGGGAAGAGCAAGAACTCTGAAAAGTGTTAATTATTTTCACAACATGGTATTCCTAGAAATCCCCTGACAGTAACAACTTTGCAGCTTTGGAAGTGCAGCTAAGATAATGGATTTTGGCATTAGGCTGTTCAAGGTTCATTCGTAGAATAGGATGACTTGAACGTGTGTATAGGCCCACTTCCTGCTCTACTGGCTTTTGAGTTTGCATCATCCTTCTCTGATACTCATTACCTTAGGAAGACCTTGACAGCTATGGCCTCTTCCCAAGCTCTCTTCCTCTGGATCATAGTTCAGGCATGTTGGTAGGAAATTTCAGGACTTGAAAGAAATATTAATTTACTTCTGGGCACTCAGATCCATCGTAACTTGTGACAGTTCTACTTATGGAGAGAGATAACAAGGAATAAGCAGAAACTCCTCTGCTATTAGAAACTACAGGCACAATGGTTCTTCCAGCAAGAAATTATATCCCTTTCCAATTTCACATATCTTGTTCATTTGTCAAGATATACTTGACCAATTCTTCTCATTTTCTAATTTTTTCTCAAGAGTTTTGCAATTATTTTGAGGTATTAATAGCTGAAAGAATGTTTCAGAATATAAGAATTGTGTTGTAAACCCCATTTAATACTGTAGACATGGCTGCTAGTACTTCATTCACAGTTGTGGTGTTATAGAGGCAATCAAGGTTGCAATGCTTGTTTCCCTAAGGAGGTCCAACCCACCACTGACAATGTCCTGTCTGAGGGAAAAAAATCTATTCAGTGATGAAGTGCTGCAGTCATTAAACTGCAACATTGCAATCAATGTAAATCTTACACTGGACCAACAAAAGAAGGCAAAAATATGATCAGCGCCCTGTGAGGCCTAATTTTCTTTAGCTTTCTTAACTTTTCATACTAATTACAGGCAAAAAAGCTTGTATACTGAAGAACACTTCTGGTTCAGGGTCACTGACTCCCTGTACATCAGCACTGAGACAGATCTTTGTGGAAGGTCCATTGAAAGGGCACAAAGCAATTTGCCTTTTCATACTAGATCAGCAACTTTTCCTGCTCTGTATCTTTTAATGAACAAGTTGTCATGCTTCCACATGGAATAGCACTTTGAAAAGTAGTGAATAGATACTATTAGCATAGAGTTACACTAACCAAATCCAAATCCTATTGGTGATTTTTGGCTGCGCATATTATAAGGCTATGTTGTAGCAAGATTTGAATATTAATTTCTGTTAATCTCAGAAGAGAACATTCTGCAAGGGTTGCTTCATGATTTCTTTTTTTTTTTTTAAAAAAAAAAAGAAAGAAACCAAAAGTCCACAAAGGCTTGAGATCTGTATTGGCATAAGAAGCTTTGAAAGCTTAATTAGTAATGTGGATAGTGAATTATGATATCTGCAGTGGCGATTCTGTCACTTCAGAAGACTGATTCATAACTTTCAGCCTGCAAGATGTTTTACCTAGGCCTTAACTGTTAAAAACCAAATTTATCATAAGCCAACATCACTTCTAGTCCAAGATCATACCATTCATTATGGCACTAGAAATCTTTACTTTAGCTCTCGTTTTCTTCATCCCTATTGTGGACATTGTTCTCCAGAAAGACTTTAAATACTTTGAGAGTTATTGAATGACCATTCTGCTCCCAGTTTTCTACCATCTACAAACTTGATGGGGGTGCACTCCATTTCTTCTGTCATATCATTGACAAAGATAGTAGAAAGAGGTACAAGGATGGACCTCTGTGGTTCTGCAGGTTCCCTGCCTCCAGTTAGAGTATGAACTACTAATTGCTACCTGCTGACCCCAACCATCCCACTAGTTTTTTTACTGGACTAGAGTATAACATGGTAGTACAACACACATACAGCAAGAGATAATGTTGAAAGTATTGATAAAGCTAAGGTAAAAGACAACCACTGGCCTCCCTTACCCACAAACCCATGAGTCAACATTTTGTGTTTGCATTGAAGTCATCGTATGCAGATAACAGAAGATGACACCATCAACATATTCTGTATCAAAACTCAAGATGGAATCAAAACTCATCCGCATTGCAAGGACATGGGGGTTCTGGTTGATGGCAAGTTGAACGTGAACCAAAAGTGTGCCCTGGCAGCCAATGGGGCAACCATGTCCTGGGGTGCATCAAGCACTGCATTGCGAGCCAGTTGAGGGAGGTGCTTGTCCCACTCTACTCTGCACTGGTGAGGCCTCACCCTGAGTACTGGGTGCAGTTTTGGGTGCCACAGTATAAAAAGGATATAAAGCTACTAGAGAGTGTCTGGAGGAGGGCCAAAAAATTGGTGAAGGGTTTAGAGAGGAGAATGAGGAGAAGCTGAGGTTGCTTGGTTTGTTCAGCCTGGAGAAAGGGAGACTGAGAGGAGATGTCATCGTTGTCTATAACTTCCTCACAAGGGGAAGAGGAGGGGCAGATGTTGATTTCTTCTCTCTGGCAACCAAGGATTGGACCAGAGGAGATGGCAGGGAGATGTGCCAGGAGAGATTTAGGTTAGACATTAGGAAAAGGTTCTTCACCCAGAGGCTGGTGGAACACTGGAACAGGCTCCCAGGGGAGGTAGTCATGGCACCAAGCCTGACAATATTCAAGAAGCATTTGGACAGCACCCTCAGACACATGGTCTGTATCTTGTGATTGTCCTATGTTAGGACAAGAGTTGCATTCGATGATCCTTGTGGGTCCACTCAAACTCACAACATTTTACGATTCTATGACATGGTCAGTCTATTGACAGACTGCATTGAAACACTTTATCACAGTTTATCTGCCCATAGCCCAAAACATACTAACAATAATTTCAGATATTTTGAGAAAACAGAGTATGGGATGATGTCTTAAAAGATATATTCAAGCAATGAGAGTATAGCAAGAGTGATATTTTTCCCATAGAAGTCAAAAAGAAACATGGATCTTCCTGCTTGTTTTGTCAGAGTCTGAGCAGTTAATATATTCCAGTTCCAAATTCTTCCTATATTTGAAGTCATTCAGTCATGGAAAGGCTGGCATGTGGCAACTCTGAATCTCCTGACTCCAGAAGGAATGATATAGTTTTGGTTAACATCTTGAGTGTCTTTCAGTGTGGGAAATAGTAACACATCGCTATTTCTAGACTTTCTTGAGTCAGATACATCACCTCACTCAATCTTCTCCACTTCTTCCTATAGATGATGGAGGGATCTTAAGTCTGGGCTATATATTTTCTGGCATTCTAACATCACAAAAGACTCAGTCAAATGGATTTTATTTTCCAGCAAATGACAAAATCAATTATTTTCTCTATTTAAGTTCCTATACTTCCTACAGTCAAAGTTCTATCAGTTCTATCTAAATTTACTTCATACTCTGCCTCAGAGTAAGCATTGCTGATTTTCTTTCATTCAGCTGCTAAAATTATTTTGATCATTTTCTACATCAGAAACATCAACTGTAAATGAACTAAAGACCTGGTGAGCAGGCTTTTTGAAAGAGAAACCCATTGATTTCTCTACCATTCAGATTCAGTGGTATTGACAGCTACAATAACACAAGGAAGAATTTAGTTCATATAGCTGATTCTGTTTACACTCTGACTTTGGGGAGGATACTAGGGTAAGGAGCTTTCTCTTGACATCCTTATCCTGGGCTCCAGGTAGGCAGCAGACTTCCCTAAGAAGTGGGTCTGGTCTGCATATTTGGCCTTCTGTTCCCTTAAGAATGGAGTCTGCTACGACAACAACGCACCTCTTTTTTTTTTGGTGGCTGAAGTTTGGATGTGGGGTGTAGGCTGACTTACCTTTGATGACAACCTCCAGTCTAGGTGTACCATTACCCTCATCATTTTCTGGCTCTACTTGCAAAGCCCCATGCCTGTTTTTCAAGGGCATCTGAGAAGGTGGAGTAGTCACAGGGGTGACGTGCCTGCTGCACTGGGCAGGGACTTGCTGCCTTTGTCCCGTGTCTTTTGAATCCCCACATTCAGCCAGATGGCAAGTGGACAGAGGATCTTCTGTCTCAGGTCGTCTGTCAGCCTGTCTTACGGAGGTCAGAGTGCAGTCCCAATAATCTATCCCCTTCTTGCATTTCCTGATACCCCCCAGCATACTGACCTCCTCCCTCAGCTCAGTCACTAAGCGGAGGAGTTCCTCTACCTGCTCGCACCTCCCGCAGCTCTGCTCACCGCTGCTGTCCTACCCCGCTGTGAGGGCAGGGCACACTTGGCAGCCAGACAGCTGGGTGGGTGCATGTTCCCAGTGTTGCTCTGTCTGGGAGGCTGCATCAGCTCCGTTAGCTGCAGCCCTTTGAGCTCAGAGGTGAGTGCCAATTATTGTGGCTGAGACCTCAAAGGCTTACCTGACTTATG
Source organism: Caprimulgus europaeus (assembly GCA_907165065.1). Next base: position 32,988,291 of record OU015525.1, on the reverse strand, counting down.
GAGCTGTGGGCAGCCTGCAGAGCCCTGCCCATGCAAACTGCCACACAGTACTCCTGGCCGCTGGTGCTCCCTAGAGCAGACCTTTATGGGAGTGGGGGTGGTGACCCTTGGTGCGTTTACAACTCACTTAGATCTGCCACTGGTGGTGCTGGCTCCACCCCTGCCACCTCAGCAGCCCACCCATAGGCTGATGGTCTCTGGCACAGGCTGGCTGATTTCCAGGTTTGGAAAAGTCCCAAAAGACCTGCACTGGAGCGAATGTCCTCAGCGAGAAGTGTCCTCAGTGAAAGGTAGATGGCATTTTGTAAGCAGGATTGCTTGGGGTCATGTAGAGTTGGAAGGAATAAATAGGTGAATTGAAGAAAATACTTGCCTGTAACTTGTTTACCTAAACCTCTACTCACAAGCCACTCTTCCTCCCTTGAAATTTCTGAAGGTTTTTAGGGATTTAGGAGCTGAGAGGAAAGAAGGATTTGCATTGCAAGACTGTGTGTTCCTAAGAGGGTCGGCTGATGCTGTCGTTAAGGTTATGAACAGGAAAATGTAACTGATAGAAATTGCATGTAGGGCTATCAAAAATTATTCTTATGTATACATTCACACAACACTAATAAAGAAGCTGGCTAGATGGATGTACATGCAAGTCCTTCTAACAGGCCTCACCATAACATCAGCTACCTCTTCCCCACTATGCACTTTTCGTATAGGTACAGTGTGAATATGACTGTAGTCTATATCTTTCAAAGACCAGTTATAGCTAAATAAACCGTGTTTTCATGCTGAGATATATCCTTCAATTAAATTTCTTTTTTTAAAAATTAAAAATGTTACATTGACAAACTTTTTCTTGCCATTATCGTTGTTTATATAACTTTTCCATACTATTAATGCAGAAACAGAGTAAAGTCTGTGTTTTTATTAGTATCTCTCAATTTTTAATCATCCAAATACCTCACAAACTAATAGCTTAAATATAGTTATAAAATTCTTGGGATAAAAGCTTTGCCCTGATCTGATGACTCCTTTTAATTACCTGCCAGTAAACACATACTTCTCAAGACTATATAGTTCTTCATCAGTAGTCCTTTTTATATTATGTTTATAGTCCACTTTTTATTTCAAAGGAGTTTACAAACCACAAAGCATGTACAATAGTCGTTTTCTTAATATGGTGCTTGGGGGCATTACACAGCAAAGTGCAAATAGTTTATACTTCACCCCCACTGAAACGTAAGCAAGTAAAAGGTGTCAGTTTTTTAACAGCTAAAGAAAACACTGCATCTAATTAAAGCTGCAAGCTATGTGTAGTTAGAAAGAATGTGGTTGTTTAAACCTGAATCTTACATACGACTTATTATTCGTTTTTTTGCTCTCCTTCCTCCTCTTCACTTTACATGTCAGAAAAGTGAAATGCCTTAATGTATGACCTGCTCTTTACCTAGACCCTTTAGCTATCCTCTGCTGTTTTGCAGGACTTTCAGAACTGTTTGAGCTTGATCCCTCTATGTTAGCTGTGAAAGAATCCAGCAGCTGCCCCTTCATCTGAAGGATTTCTGTGGGGAAAAGGGGTTCTTTTAAACTAATTCCTCAGGCTGCTCACAACCTGGACTTTCCCCTTTAGATGTCCTCTGTGGCTCCCTAACACTTTTGGGACTCTTTAAGCTGCCTGAGCTGTCTTCCTTTCCCGATGGTGGCATTTTCTCTTCAAATAACAATTTTTGCTGCCCCTCTATTCTGTGCAGAGAGAAAATGCCTTTGAAATCAATGTGGTTCTGCAACCAGGTAATACGCATTTAAAAATACATATCTACTTCTCATTTGTTTAAAATTTGCTAAATCATATAACAGTTAAACAGGTATGATGTGATTTTCCTTTAATGTTGCTTCCTTCTGATAGATCATGCAATGAAGCTGCATCAGTTTCAAAGGCTTCCCACTCCCTGCCTAGAACAGAGCTGTTATAGCAATAGCCCTTTGAAAAGGAAATGGCAAATGGCACCAGCAGGACAGGCAGACAGCTTAAGTCAGGTTCACATAGCCCCAGAAGTGCCTGGAAGCAGAAGAAGACATGTGAAAGAGGGCGGAGGGAAGAGAGTCCAAGTTTAGAAAACATCTGTTGAAAGAATTAATTGAAAAAGTTACCCCATCCCAGACAAAGCAATAGCAGATTAAAGTAGAAGAAAACAGCTGCAAGACAGTAGCTGTAGCTGTAGAGGGCTCCTACACTTGTGCAAATATTGCAAGACCTATTATTTAAAATAAAATTAAACAAAAAACCCGAACCTTATTCAGACTGAAATGTACACATTGGGTTTGATTTTATAAGCAATTCTTATCTTTAGTAAAACCACTCTGTTATTAGCTCATGGGTTATCACGTTTATTAGGATTACTCCCTCTAAGCAAGGGGCTTTCAGGATTTTTAAGGCCTTACTGCTGTGCCTCTACTGTCTGCTGCACACTGGTTCTGACAGTGCTATCTATACTTGTGAACAAAACAGATCAAGACACGAGCACCACACAAATGGCCAAACTCTCTTCCCCTCTGCAAGCCTGTTCGACTTATCACTGCTGCCTATTGAGAATAGTTACTGATACATCACAACTGGCCAGACCATGGCTGGGCAATACGTGGAGCTGAACAAAATAATTCCAGGGAGCATCCCAACATTAAACAGTATGGACACCCATTTCCCATGGCTTGCATCCATGGCCTGACTCTGTTCAGTTGACTAGCCTGGGCATGTTCAGATGTCCTCCAAATGATGCTCATCCCCCTAACTGAATGAGCTTGAAGCTTCACACTTCCTTGCTGTGAAGTCCTGACTATCTGTGCATTCAGGAATGCCCAGGCATGGGAAATAAACAAGAAAGACACAGAAGAAAAGCTTTTTGTGTTTTTGGCAGTATGCAGATACCTAAAGACCATTCTTTCAAACAGGATGGATATAGCCATTGATTTAAAAGTAGACCTATGTGTAAGCATTTTGCTGAATGGACACATAGGCATTCTCTTAATTCTGTGTAACTTGGTTCTTGAGCTTATGGAAGGTTCAGTAGATCAGGATATTGTATTACTTTGGTTTATACTTTTCAAAAACTACTATGGGAGCATTACTGTCCATCTGGAAATTTTTTCAAGATGAGCATGGAGTGTAGTGGCTTCTGCAGTTAATTTAAAAACTGTGTTAAATAGTTAAATCATCATTAAAAGTTCTATCACTTTAATATTGCTCAGAAAAACTGTAAAGAAAGAGTTGTACAATTGACAGTGTTATCTTCAGTAGAATCCTCTGGTGGGTTCACTTGGCTAGCAGCCAAACACAGCTCACTGTCCCCACCCACCCCAGGGAATAGGGGAGAGAATTGGAGGGGTAACGAGACTCATAGGTTGACATAAGAACAATTTAATAATGGAAAAAAAAAAAAAAACTTAAAATAATAACAATAGTAAAATAATAATAATTATAATAAAATATGAAAATAAGTTATACACAGTGCAATTACTCCCCACTTACTGACCTAGCCTGGCCCATTCTCAGATAATGATACCAGAGAAGTGACAATCCTGGAAATGGAAACTGCAATCTCGTAAGACTGAGAACCCAAGGAAGAGCCAGAGAGACCCAGAGAGAGAAAGAGATCCTCGTTAATGTACTGAACATTATGTTATATGATATATAATATCCCTTTGGCATATCTAAATGCCAATCTAGTTTACTAATTTTAGTATTTCTCGCCCCATCCCAGACTTTTCACCTGCAGACTAGCAAAATGTGAAGTCCTTCAACTTCCAATGAAAATTTAAAATATTGGTATGTTGCCAACATTCTTCTCATAACAAATCCCATACTGAAACCAAAACACAGTGGTATTGTAGCTACTAACAATAAATCTAGCTCTATTCCAGCTGAAAACCAGGACAAATCCTTATTTTTGTACTATTTTAAACATTAAATGTGGAAAAATATGGTTCTTATTCCAGAAAATAATGTCAGTTTGTATAAAGCCCAGGAAATGTTGCTTGATGCAATCTTTGTGCTTGATGATAGGGGAGAAAATAACATTTAGGAGGTTGTTTTGTGTTTAGTTTATTTTTATTTGTTCACCTGTTTCAAGAAATGGTTGAGTTTAAACCACAATAAACAGGCAAGCACTTAAGGATGCACATGGGAATTAGGCAAAGGTTTCTCTTTATTGTTAATAGGAACTGTGCATCTAATACTTGCTCACTGTAGTGGAAGTAGACTTGAGTTTTAATCTAAAGTGCATTGTGAAAAATTACTTTATTTTTCCATTGGAGACTATTGTGAACGATGCAGTTGTAGCAGACAAAGCAAATCTAAGGCAAGTGAAGTAAACTAAAAGACCACCATTAAATCAGGGACCGTTGGACCAGGGACCATAGGTGGAAACAGATGCTCCTTAACCTATCATCATATTAATAATTTAATACCACTGATCTCTCATAAAGGACTGAAATATATTGTTTTTTTCCTTTGAGACTACATTTTTTTTTTTTTTTTCTGTTTTATGTAGACTTTCACCAAACTAAAGAACTTGCCCAGAATCAATGGAACTACTATGTATAAATGGACATGACTCTTTATTTAGGTCTCTGGTAAGCTTGTATACTGATTGTGCAAGAACCCAGTCTGCATTGTTTTCAACTATTCCTTTATTCTTTCTTATTTTGTTGCCTAACTAGAAATGTTACTAAAGTGACTGAAACACTAATGTGGGAGAGACACTATGGAGGTCTTTTCTGACTGTCTGATTACTAATTTTCGAATAATGGCCACAAGTTTGCTCTTTCCTTCTAAGTGCCAATTTTCAAATGTGAATAGCTACCATGAGACACCTGCTTATGACCAAATTTTGGGGTGTTGATTCCCAAGATATAGCTCAGCAAGTTCAAAACTCCTAGTTATTTACCAAATAAGGATAGCTTACTAAACTGCTAGTAGTAGATTCAGGAAATGTTTTTAAGCACCCAAGTGTCAATGTGTTGTTCTCTTTTGATTACAAAATCTCTCGGATATGTCTTCCTGGAGTCTGAGGAAGAACAAAGTGAGATATACATTAACATTAACACCTTTGCAGGTTGTGTGCCAACTCTGTGGTCTGCTGGTCACCAAGAAGCAACCAGTGATTCCTGATTCCGACTTCCTACAAGTTCTCAGCCTCACTCTTAAGCTTTCATTTTGTCTGTAGCTTAAAATATATTTTAAAAGAAGTCACAAAAACATTTAAATATTAGTTGTACTCTGCACTTCACATAGAAAATCTATGTCCACAATAAATTGGGTAATACTTAACAAATATTGCTTTATGAGCTTATTAATGAAGGAGATAAAGTTGGTGAACTGCCTCTCCTTTAACTGCCTGTTATGAGTTAGCCCAGGTAGACAGCTGACCCTACTCGCTCATTCTTCCCCAGTGGGATGAGGGAGAGAATTGGAAGGCTACAGGCAAGAAAACTCATGGCTTAAGATAAAGATGGTTTAATAGGTGGAGCAAATCTCTGCACTCAACTAAAGCAAAATCGGGAATTAATCCGCTACTTCCCATTGGCAGGCAGATGTTAAGCCATTTCCTGAAAGCAAGGGCTCATAATGTGCAATGGTTACTTGGGAAGACAGATGCCATAACTCTGACCATTTTTTTTTCCCCAGCTTTTATTGCTGAGAATGATGGTATCTCATAAGGTATGGAATATCCCTTTGGTCAGTTATGATCAACTGTCCCAGCTGTGTCCCCTCACAACTTCTTGTGCACCCTCAGCCTACCCACTAGCAGGGCAGTATGAAAACCAGAGAAGGCCTTGATGCTGTGTAAGCACTGATCAGCAATAGCTAAATCATCCCTGTGTTGCCAACACTGTTTTGGTCACAAATCTAAAATAGGACCATACAGGCTGCCACAAAAAAATTAACTCCGTCCCAGCCAAAACCTTTACACTGTTTCACCTTCCCATCCTTACTTGGATTTCACATCTGCTCAGGGCTGGCAAGGAGGTAAAGCCTTTTGGGGTTTATTTTTAGAAGAATTAGCTCAGAGTAAGTTAGGGAATCTTGAACAATGTCATGGTTTCAGGTAATGCACCACAGTTTCTACTATGAATATAAACGTGCAATGCAGGAAGTCACTACAAGGAGACAAAGTAAATATAGTTCATTATCAAATAAAAACTGTCGGTTGAGGAAGGATGCTGAGAGCAGAGCAGACAATTACAAGTAAAATGAATCAGTAGCTTACCAGTAGAGGATAAAAATCTGGAGGGATAAAAGGAAAAGAAAAAAGAATTGGTTAGCATAATAAAAACTGTGAAATCAGGAGAATAATGAAAATTAGGATAAAAAATGTTTTCAGACCTCAAGGTTGAAGTAAAATTGCTTTATTAACATGAAAAAGCATCTTGTGGAAATTCAGAGAGTATGAAAGTTTATCTCAGGAAATTTTGGTGATACAGATCAGAAAGCAGGGCATTTTTCTGGAATTACCTAATGCAGCTTTTCAAGGAAGAAACATATTTAGGAAAAAATGAGATCAAAACTATCTAAATCCTTGCAGAGTCCCCATACAAAATATGCTTAATTATGTAGGCCAATATATCAACTCAACCTGAACTTTTTCTGTCATGAACTGAGTTGGTTCTTATCAGAGAGGATAAGGCATTTTTTCCTTCACAATTTAAATTACAATGGCTTCTGAAAGATGAGAGCAAATGACACTGTTCTGGTGTATGCATAAACTGATGACAACTAATGTTACTGCAAAAGAATCAACAAGCATCATGGAAACAATAAAGATTCCATGTAGCAATGAAATTTGATGTATTGATCAATTAGAAAATAAAATGAGGTAAAAAGATCTCATTCTTCTCTCATACTTGTTCAACATTCCTTTGATGTAAGTGGAATTTATTCCAGCATCAACTGTTGTCAGAGGAAACTTACATCTAAAGAATGTACACTGTATTATCTTGTAATTTTGATTGCACTATCATGTAGAATAATTTTGTAAGCTTGTTTCATTGGCTTTAAATTTTCTGAAGGCTTCATTAGCATATTGTTTTGAAACAAAATGTATAGTTCTTGCATGCCTACACATTCTATGTTTATATTAGCTGCACAAAATCCGAACTGATTTACACTGGTAAAATAATACATTTCAGTGAACAAAATGTATGAATCATCGGTCAGTTCTTATTCAGCAAACTTCTGCTGCTGTTCTCAATTATATTGTAAAGATGTTCTCAAATGATTGTTTCATGGAATTAATTCTTTTAAGTGCAATTAAATCTGATAAAATATTAGTGAAAGTATTTCAGCACATTGGTCAAGATGCAACCCTTAGGGTCAGCTTGATGAGGATAGCATAGTATCCTTTCATGTATTTAAAGCTTGGTTGGTAGCTCTAATGTTTTACAATTGACTGTTTGCAATTCAGAACTGCTTAACACTAATGAAGAATGATCAAAGTTTTAAGTTAATTTATACTTATCCAGCTCTTTTTGCTGACTCTTGCCATTCCATTTCACTCAGCATTAAACCTGAAAGTGTATTATCACCAATTAATTAATTGCGGTGTATGATACTTACTTATGCATCAGAAGAGCTTTAGAAAATTAGCAGAATACAAGCTATCCACTTTGACTTGTCAGCAGCAGCTAAGTATCCACTTTAAAGGGTCATGTACAAAATATAGACTGATGCCTGATGGGAATAATGATTCCTTAAATTCAGAATGAAGTATCTAATAGATACTAGCCAATATGGAAGGCAAAATACCAAAACTGCCTGCAAATGAGACAGCTGATATCTTTAGTTCAATAACTGAACCAATGGAGGGTCATTTGGCACATCCTCAAGATCTACTCTGCTTACAGTTGCTGTCTACCTATAATATGTTGATTAACATGTTTAGAATATTTAGACCAAGCTTTATAATTTATTTGAAACATGTCTGTAAATAATTGCACTGAGTAGATAGACTGGCATCAGTCAAAAGAAAAATAAGTTCCATATGAATGACAAAAATGGATGCAATAGATCACAATGGTTTGTGATTTTTAAAATATTTTTGTTTAGAAAAATATTGTTCTGTCTGTTTTGAATTACTAGAATCAATTTGCTCTCTTTCATTCTACTCATGACACTTTGGATTATGGGTCTAAATAAAGTCTCCTACTGAAAAAAAGGTGAACATTTGAACTCTTGATTAGCAGCTGTGCTGGCTTTGGCTAGGATAGAGTTAATTTTCTTCATAGTGGTTGGTATGGAGCTGTGGTTTGGATTTGGATTTGTGATGAAAACAGTGTTGATAATACAGGGATATTTTAATTATTGCTAAGCAATGGTTACACAGAGTCAAGGCCTTTTCTGCTTCTCACCCCACCCCACAAGTGAGGAGGCTGAGGGTGCACAAGAAGTTGGGAGTGGACACAGCTGGGACAGCTGGCCCCAACTGACCAAGGGGATATCCCACACCATATGATGTCATGCTCAGTATGTAAAACTGGGGAGCAAGAAGGAAGGAGAAGATATTCAGAGTGATGGTACTTGTCTTCCCAAGTAACTGTTACACCTGATGGAGCCCTGCTCTCCTGGAGACGGCTGAACATATGCCTGCCAATGGGAAATAGTGAATACATTCCTTGCTTTGCTTTGCTTGCACATGTGGCTTTTGATTTACCTATTAAATTGTCTTTATCTCAACCCATGAGTTGTGTCACTTTTATTCTTCTGATTCTCTCCCCTGTCCCACTGCAGGGGGAGTGAGTGAGTGACTGTGTGGTGATTAGTTACTGGCTGGGGTTAAAATACAACAGTGCATTTAGCATCTTTCAATGGATAAAAGCTATACTTTGAAGTAGGAATTATCAAAATGTATCTTTACTGCATTACTTGTCATCCTTGTTATTGTATTTTCAATATGGCAAATAATTTGAATGGGAGGCATAGCAAATCCGAAAGTAAATTTCAATTGTTTTGATGCAAATTTCTAGTGTTTATTAAAGTTAATAGGTGTAGCATAGTGTTTCTCCAAATTTTTGGGACTGCTGGGGAAGATCCTGTGCAAAAATTCCTCAGAGGCAGAAAAGGTAGTTTAGGATTAATAAAACCTTCTTTACACTGTTGAAGTTTTATGTCCTACGTTAAAAATTTACAGTCATTGATTTCTGTGGTTATGTGAAAGAATTCATTATGTATTTTTTTACATTTTTTACCATGAACTGAATTCTTCAAATACTCAATTTTCTGGAAAGCAGTCTGTTTTTAATTATCTTTCCATGAAAACAAGCTACATTTTAGTCCATTTAGTTTTTCATAAGAAATCCATTTAGTCTTTCAAATATTCTGTATGATAGAGGCATGTATTGGTTCCCATTTGCATGTCATTACAGGTTGCAGTGTCATAAAAGTTATATTAAAATGTCCATGTCTCATATAGATATTCAATCTTAAAATGTAGAGAAAGAAAAATATACACTAAAGGATGAACTAAGTTGTTACTACCAGAGACATATTAAATGTACATTCATAACATAGTGAATCAGTTGTCACTACTCTGCTTTGGGTACTGGCAACCTTTAATTCACTGAAGTATAACTATTGTTACATTGACACGTGGAAATAATCTATGAATGTTTGTTTTATCTACTTTCATCTAATTTTGTCAAGACAGCAGTGAAGGCTTTTTTGTTTTCCAATTTTAACAGAATGAGGACCATGAAACATAAATCTGTCCTCCTTTTAATCTCTTCTAGGCTTGTGCTTCCTATTTGTCTCTCTCATTTTAACTTTAACGTGAATCTTTGCTATGGCCACAGTTCCAGGATCTAAAGATCCTTCTCTCACCACATTGCAGCTCTCCTTGATTCTGCCAGGTCCTGACACTCCCAACCCAACAAGTACCCTGGTGGGGTGCCTTCTTTCAGCCACGGCTTACCCAGCATAGCATCCGAGAACCTGTTGCTCCTGGAAATGTCCCCAGGTCTTACATTAGACACAGAGATGCACAGTGACATCTCTCATCTCTCATAATTTGGTTGCTCTCCAGTAGGCATCTGGGTTCTACCTTTATTTTCAAGGTACTGCTTCTGTTGTCTACCTTGTGGTAGCTACTTCTGTGTTTCCTTTGTCGCTACTGATGGGGCCAGAGGCCCTCTACAGCTGCAAGCATCTGGAATAATCTTTTTTTGCCTTCTGATGGACTATTTGTTTTAAGTGTCAGCTGAGTACATATCCTTTCCTCCTTACTATAATTCCTCTGTGCCATTGGCATTTGTTTCTTGCTCAACTCTCTGTATTTTTAATTACACCTATAAAATAATACAGTTCCTTTCAATACTCTATACAAAACTAAGTTATATTTATGCATTGATAATTTACACTGCATAGATTTTATAAGCCTATTCCTTTACCATTCATGAGAATACCTACTGTTTATTTAATAACCACCATACTATAAAGTACATATGCTATGTATAAGCTACAGAAATCTTAAAAACCACACAACCACACACTAATTTAGCATATAAAATTTTGATTTTTTTAAGAGTGATTTCACAGAACATGTGCAAGAGCAAAACCACATGCTTTTCAGTTTGCCAGTAATTGTTGTTATTTGTTGTTTTCAAACTTTAAAAGTTGTATTTGATACTGAGGAAATAGGTTTTGGTGACAAGAGGAAACTGATGACTTCTTTGTGTGTTGTTTTCTTGTTATGGAAAACTAGCAGGAAACATATCTAAGTAAACAATATGTATATTACCTCATGTAAAGTCAATTTCTTGCTTAGTGTAGGGAATGACCACTTTTTTTTAAGCACAAGCAGATGTTTCTATCTGACCATCTGGCCTTTATTTGCTTTATCCAAAATCCTATGCTCCCTTGTATACGATGATTTTTTTGTTGGTTTTGGTTGTGGTAGTAAACCATAATTATGATATTTCTTGGTAGCAACGAAGAGGAAGTGTGAAAATAAAATGCTGCAAATAAAAAAAGTGTTTTAAAGTGAGTTATGAGAAAAGGATTTCTCCATTCAGCAAATCAGCACATTTGACAGTTCTGATCAGCAATTTGATGAGCTCATCTCATCTCTGTTCTCCACTGAACCTATCACTGAATGTCTACGTGCAGCTGACCCTTAGGGAGAGCATGACTGAGTCTTCAGTTATACATAAGGTCTGTATACATGATCTGCAAAGGGGTATGTTTTATTCCTCTTTGACCAGTTTTCATCACCTCTATAGTATTTTAATCTATTCAGTCAACATCCTTTTTATCTTGATTAAGCCTGACAAATTAGAAATACTAGGGCTGAGAAAAAAAAAAAAAAATCAAGTAAAACAAAACTGCTTGTTTTGGCTTAAAAACTCCAGGATACTTTCTTGTACTTAAATTTTCAGTGACTTTGCAAAGCTATTAATAGTTCTAAATTGAGCTGAAATTCTGTTAAAATATGATATTAATATCAACAGGTCCTTACAATTATTTTTATGAAATTCAAAAGTTTCAAGACATCTTTCCTCACTCTTTATGCTACAGACTAAGTAAATTAAGGTCTGTTTTTTTAAATCATAATGCTAATGAGTAGAATTGAATACTGCCTACAGAGACCAGCTTCAACCCATCCAAAATACATTTACAGATTTGAATCACATGCAAATCAATTGATAAACTGAGTTAATTTATTATAACCTAAGTTTTCTGTTGTGAGATCCAAGTATTTCTGCCTCTTCTTTACAAGCTGAAATAAAATGAGCTTTGTACTGGAGACGTCTTTGTGTCAGCAAATGTCAGTGAAGCAAAGCTACAGAATCTCCTCTAGTCCACTGATTGAAGTGAACCAACTAGGTACTTTTACTGCAATTACAAATCTCTTACCTTATAAATATGTTATATGAAAAGGTTGGTCTATTTTTCTTTTAATATTGGTGTACTTTAGAAATTGTATTTGCCTACAGTAAACCCTTTATTTCTCATGTGAATATTAAAATTTTCACCTTTCTGCAACATGAAGATCAGCAATCTGTGATACAAATTCATGTAGCAAGCAAACACTAAAAAGTCTTGTTTTCTATATTTACTGCAGCACATTAGGCTTTCATTGCTTTCATGAGTTGCATTGTACACTTTGTGCTTAATTTTCTTTAATTCACTGCAAGACACAAAATATTAACACTGTCAGCAGGAAGACTCAGACTGAAAGTGAAGTTGGTTGCTACAGTAAGAAAGCCAATTTGTTTCCTCCATTATATCACTGAGAATCAAGACTAACTATATTGACTTCTTGGTTGACAGACTTATTTGGTACTTCTACAAAATGATCCATGCACTTCTAATGATACAACAGCACAGCTAATTGACTGAGAGGACGATGGCTGAGAACAGCAAAGGTGACTTCCAAGTTTAGAGTTACAGGTGAATTTTATTGTTTCAAATGGGTGAACCTAGCTAATTTAAATGGGTAAAAATGTCTGTTCTGATTTGGTTTGGGGTTTTTTGGTGGTTTTGTTTGTTTGTTTGTTTGTTTTTCCTCTCAGATGTTGCACCTCTTAAATAAGACTTAATCAATGAGAAATTAGTTTATGATCATTGTTTGTCACAAGCCCCTAACTCTTCTTCCCATCTACACATTCTTGTCTGGACAGAAAAAGATTAATCAATTAAGATAGGGTTTTATTTATATCATCATTATTGTAGTTGAGTGCATCATAAGCATCAAAGAAAACTTTTCTGAGATGAGGAAGCAGCATTTTAGAGATGAGAAGCAGTGAAACACAAAGAAATTTAAGTCAGAATTATTCTTTTCAAAGGCTCAACATCAGGCACCAGCTATCCGATTCTTTCAGAGCTCTTGGGCTTTTTGGCTAGCTCTTCATCTACCCAACCCTGATAACCATTTAATTCTGCTGAAATCAGAGGTTTCAGGTCATACATGGAGTGAAATACATACTCTTAAATCATGTACAAAAAGAAAAGACAATACATTATTAGCTTTGATAACACTCATCTGAGTTACGTGCCTGCTATCACCCAATATCTTTGTAGTAAAGCAGGCTGTAGAGCAAAGGGTTTCACAACAATCCAGTTTCTCAGGATTATATTTACCTAAAGTAGACAGGAGGTTAAATATGGTAGTTTCATTCCCCATCTCTTCTGTATGCACCTTCCATTTTCTGCAGCATATGAGAAAAGAGATCCTAGACAAAACCAGTTTATATATAAATTAAAATATATTAATACAACCTTTGATCTGGATCAGGCAGCAGTTCTATGAGAAAAACAGTGTATGATTGTGGAAACAAAGACTGTATCATAACACTGTATCATGTTGGTATGTGCAGCATTAATTATATAGTTTCTTAACATACTCTAATACCTATACATACATATCTTACAGTTTATCATGAACTGGGGACTCATACAATTACTAACCAGACCTTCATATATGAATTAGTGGACTAGAAATATCACCTGCTCTGCCTTGGAAAAGAAGAAGACATATTGTTTTGCACTGGATTTCACTAATATTTGGTGACATCTTTTTCACGTCTTAGCTTCTCATCTGATGTGATTTTAATCCTTACCTGTTTGTAATTCCTTAGCTCTAGTAGTTGTAAGGTACTTTAGTTCTTCTTCAATGAGGCATGACTACTTCAAATTACTTTGCTTTCTCTTCACATTAATATTATCAACATAGACACTTGAGTGTTAGATGTCTACCAATAATATTCACCCTGAATTTTAGGTGAAATTGCAACTATAAAAGCAATGTAAAAGAGTACTGGAACTTATCATCAACAATGCACATTCAGTAAAGTATCTTTCAAACATTATTTTCCTTCTTTTCCACCATCACATAAGATTCCAGTCCAGAAGTACCTCTTCAGCAAGACACAAGCTACCCATACCTCCCAGAGATGATCTGTTCCTTGAGCACTATAGCTGTGTGTCCCCACGCAACAGGGTTTTCATAACTGATGTCTGAGACAAAATACATTACAGTCAATGGAAAGGTTGAGAGTGACTTCAGTTGTCTTCTGACCAAGCCTTCACAGAATGTGCTGTTATATAACCATTTTTGCTTCTTAAATCTACTTATTTCCTGATCACCTTTAAGGTGATGTACCATTAGTTCTGACTGAGTTTTTACTGGCCCTTACTTGCCAGTAGTGACCAAATACAGAACTAAATCAATCTTTGTCAAGCCTGTAATTGAGCACTTCCCTAATTTATGAGACAGCTTTTCCATTAACAACAAAATCTTGAGAATTAAATAAAAACAGACCTTCACAAGTGCTGCTGCATTGGTGAATAAAATAAAAACATTGATAAATGTACACCCGTTTTCCCAGGCTGACTTTGAAAAATACTGTGTCACAGACCCAGGTCATATTCTGACAACAATTAGGAACACTAAAATAAATAGTTGGCAATTCTTTGTTATGACAGGCTATGCAAAGTTGGGGTTTTTTTTCCAACTAATACAGTAGTCTGCAACTGTGAATTATGTTTTTACACTGTGTCTGCTAGTTTGTATGTATCTGTACTGTTATGCCCTTTTCAGAGCATGGTAACTTCTTTGTTTTAAATATGATTTAGCTGAGACTTGATGAAATTTTACACAGAGGGATGGAAATATTTCCTTAAGTTTTGCTGGAATTGTTTCCATTGTTAAACAAAACCACTTACTCAAAACTCAACCTGAACATTTTTCCTTTGGTGTTTCTAATGAGGCTTTGAATGTATCATCAATTAAGACACTTAAACTAGACCAAATAAATCACTAAAAAATGCAAGAACCATGACACGGTGATGGATTGATTACCTAATAGGTATTTTCTACATCTAAGGACTGCATCCTTGAAACTTACATTCTTGTGAATAGTTCAATTATATCAATTGTACTGGTTTTGTCAAGCTTCAATCAAGCCTTACATTTTATGATTTTGCAAAGTTAAAAAAGACAATTTTTTAAATTTATTTTTCTGAAGTTCTTTTCTTTCACTTTCTGAATGTGCTTGTATTTGAAAAAAAGAAAATCTCATTACAGAACTTATTGACACATTTTCAACATCTTTGAAGTGAAAATAATGTTTAGAAGACGATTACTTTAAAGAAACTCAAATTCTGTTTATTTGAAATTTATTATTCTTAATAATGCTGCATTTTTTTTCTTTTTTCATTTATGCAAATACACAAATGTATACTATCTAGAATACAGATAGTTTATAAACCATACATGTTGTAGACACAAGAAAAATAGGAAATAGCAGTTTAGTGTCTAAATTTTTTTTTGTCCCACTGATAACAGATTTGAATTTTGAAATGTTTACACCCTTACCATTACGTATATTAAATATGTTTTTTTCTCTGTTTTTAACAGTTCAATAGTTAAAAAATATGGCAAGTATATGATATTAATATATGAACGTAACCACAAGCACAACAGAACATGAATGTAAGCTGGTGGAGCAGAGAAGTGGATAGAAAAATCTCTAAATAAAGTTCTTACTCCAAAATTCAGATGGAAGTAGAGGAGTTAATATCAGCATTTGATGTTCCAGAGAGAGCACTACAGCATTCTAGTGGATATCTGTCCGTTTGAAGTATTGTTTACATACACAGAAAAAAACCTAAACAACTCAGATTGGCAGTTGCATGTAAGCAGCATCAAGCTGTCTAAAGTCAAGCCTAAAGGATAAGACCTAACCTGTAAAATGTTGAAGTACTGGAAGGAGAATCAAATTTGGAACCGGAAGTATAAAGCAGGACTGTTAGAGGGGAAAAAAAATCCATAATGCACTCACAATTCAGGGACAGAAATTAATTTTATAAGCCTCATACTGCTGGAAATGGTGCCGGGAATTCAGTCTGTGTTCTGTATGTAAGGTACTTCATTGGGAGGCATCCCAATGCTCTCATTCTCTCTGCAGCTGACACTTGCCCTCCCTTTCAGGTGAAGAAGAGGGACAGCGGGGATCAACAGTTCTTCTTCCTATATTTTGAGTCCTCTGCCCTCACCTGGGGGAATAACAAAGGCAGGAGACCTAACTTTCACACCTTCTGGTTGTGGCTCAGTGTTGGAACCCTACTCCTTTGGTCCCCAGATTCCACAGAGCCAGCTGCACACCCGTGCCTGCTGCTATTGCTTTTACTTCTCTAGGGGAAATTGAGGGAAACAGAGCCAGAAGGAAAAGAAAGAGAACAAATGCAAAGTGGCCCAAAATCCCTTCATGCCAAATCAATCTCTCCTTTAACAGTGGCCAGTGAATAAAACTTTTATATTACCACTATTTAAACACTGTAGATTCAGTTGCTTTAGCCTCAGTTGCACATGCTTGTAATGAATCAAGGCTTCACTTTCAGTACCCCTAGCCTATTACCAAAGTATCTTTTCAGTTGCAAGTCTCTAGTGACCGCAGTAGTGGTCCCGGGCTGTAGCCCCCAGCTGAGGATTATTTTATGATAATAAAATAATTATTTATTTGCTATTTGCTACAGCCAGAAACAATAGGAGTTCTTGTGTCCCTTCAGACATGAGGAGACTTTTTTCTTCTGCATCCTTTGAGTCTCCTCAACTACCATGATTTCCTCTGCTGACCATGGCCCCTGGTACAGAGGAAGTGGTTTGGACCATTTTGTGGTAACTGGAACAAAGTTTTGTCCCTAACTTAGTAACCTAATAGAAGATTCAGAACAGGACAGTGAGTTCTTCAGTGGTTTACTCCCTTGATCAAAGATTAAATCTGGAATTTGATTAGTTCTGTTGATGGCAATAAAGAATTTCAATAAGGCAATGGTTAGGTAAAGATTCTAAAAAATACTATAAAGAGGCAGTTCTCCATTGATTGATTCTGGATAATCTTCTTTAGCACTGATATCTATGATCCCATCTTCCTCATCATTTGACTGATTTCAGTTTAGATGTTAAATTTGTAAAGGTAAATATTTGTTTCAGTTCTCCATCAGTGGATTATTGGATGTTGTTTATTAAACATAGAATCACAGAATCCCAGAATGATTGAGGTTGGAAGGAACCTCTCTGGAGGTCATCTGATTCAAACCCTCTGCTCAGTCAGAGTCACATAGAGCAGGTTACTCAGGGACATGTGTAGTTGGCTTTTAAATATCTCTGCAGATAGAGGCTCCACAACCTCTCTGGGAAATGTTCCAATGTCTGACCACCCTCACAGAAAAAAAAATTTTAAAAATTGTGTTCAGACGGAATTTCACATTTTTTTATTTATTCCCATTGCCTCTTTTCTTGTCAGTGGACTCTGCTGAGAAAAATCTGGTTCTCTCTTCTTCATTCCCTCCCATCAGGTGTTTATATGTACTGATAGGATCTCTCCGAGCCCTCTCTCTTTCAGGCTGAATAGTCCTAGCATCTCCTCACATGAAAGATGCTCCTATCCCTTGATCATCATTGTGGCCCTGTGCTGGTCTCAATCCAGTAAGTCCATTTCTTTCTTGTACTGGGGAGCCCAGAATTTATGGAATGGATCAGTGGTCTCATTCAAGCAAACTGTGGACTGGATGCTATTCTACAGGCGGGGGAGGGGGGAAGTGTAAGCTGATGTAGCAGAAATGAGTACCTTTATTGGCTGGGGGTTTTTTTTATGTTAGCGGAGAGATGAACTAGAAGAGAGGCTGAACTATCCTCTTACCCCTACATTTAGTTGTTCACTTCCAGTTAAGGCATGCAGTTGCCCCCCTGTCCCCCCCTCCCCCCCACCCCCGCCATACACCCAAGAGTACTCATTCTGTGGATAAATAGAGGGCTTAAGTTTCCAAGGTTGTTAATCTGACACCTTTCACAGCACTAAATTGATTTAAAATTCTAAAACAAATTATTCATACATTGTATGAGGCATTTTCATTGGCACTGCATCAGAGCCTCTTGTCCTTTGGATATGATACTGTGTCAAAGGAATCATTACACTTTTATAATAATATTTTATCAATGCTTTATGCAATAGATATTTTTGTCTCTTTGAAATGCTTAAAAAAGATACATTTTTAAAGTAAACATTTACTTTTAACAAAATATTTCAGCTTACGAGCTGTCAGCTTTAGAGTCAAAAGAGAGAAATAAAATCTTTCAACATGCTATCTAACAATATCTTCATATCTATATACACACAAAAATTATTTTTTAACAGCTTTAACTGACATGTTTTTAATAACGTATAATTTTTAGGCAGACTGACAATGTCTGCCAAGTTTTAGCCTGATACAGATTAAAACAGCTAAGGTATAAACCCCTGAAAAATGGGGTTTATAATGGAAATGGCAACTGACCCTTAACTGTAGCGGTGCTACCGGATGCTGCTATAATAAGCTTCCCTAGATGCCATGGTGTAAATGTATTAGCTGTACTAAGAGACCCACTCCTGGTATAATTATGTTAGGAACCAATAAGACAGCTCAGAAATCAATATGCTAAGACAGATAGAGTAAAGGACCATGGCCAGCAAACTGGGAATAGATTAGTCTGGCAGGTCCCTAGCTGAGCCATGAAGAAGGGGATATCTCTGCTGTTGTAAGAAAGCCATTAATTGTAAATTTTACTGAACAAGGAACTTGAAGGGAGAGCTTAGGCTGTTGTTCATACCACTCAGTGTAGGCTGCAACTATTATTGATCAACAGTTAAGCTTTTTATTCTTATTTAAAAAACCAAGAGTGGAAAAAAATCTAAATGTGGAAGAAGAGGGTGCTTCTTTTGTTTTGTGTTATTTTTTAAAGGGACAGCCCTACATATTCAAACTAGGTTTTCCCTTTAATTTGGTTTAACCATTTTTAAAATAATGGGATATTAAAATTTTGCCAGGTTTCCTTTTCCAAAAGCAGCTAGCCTTGTAGAACTGCACTAATTATCTAGTCAATAAAATTCTACAAGTGCAATATGATTGATATGATGTGATAAAAATAAGTACTGTTCTTAACAGCATTTTTAAAGAGTCCAATCAAATTAACCTGTGCCATTAAATACTATCATGCTCTGTAATAATTGAAGCCATGACAATGAGAATTTTGCTGCTACTAATTTTAACTAATTTCAGTTGATTTTTTGCTGGCTTTTTATCGAAGTAAGAGAGTAATTTGCTTAATAAACAGAAACAGTATAATTCAGTGACAGTTCTAGGAAAAAAAAAAAAAAGAAATGGAAAGGAAACAAAGGACAACCTTTTGTGGTTATAGTACGGCACATCTGCTCATGTCCAATCAAACTTTCAAAAGCATAGTAGTAAACAAAAGCAGCCATCAAGCAGGGACAAAGTCAGAGACATAAGTGGTTTGAATGAGTGTGCAATTTCTGCCCATATGACCATCCTGACACAATTGCTCTAATTTTCTTTCCAGAAATGACTGATAAAAGATTTAGGTAATTGCTATGGAGACAGACTTCCTTCCATCACAGGGTATCTTGAATAATACAGCCTCAGGGTCATAAGATGGAGTGTCAGTTTCTGCAGAGTCCTAAATTAATACTTGTCCCTGTTTCAGCTATACTTCCTCTACATCTAATGAAGTGAATGTAATTTATTTTGACAATGTATTGAAAATCACTTGATCAAATGGCTATTCTGTAATGAACACAAAACACCATATAGCCTTGAAAACTATACCTAAAAAAAGACATAAATACACATCAATTTTTCAAAGCACATATTCCTCTTCTCCTGCAAATGTTGCATGTGTTCAGCGTAAGGTAAAACAGAATAGTTTCTAAAAGCTCAATGATTCATGTGATTGTTAAGAAAGAGCTTTCTGTGATGCCTCAGTTCGACCTGTGTCCATTCAGTTGCTGACCTTGTCCTCTGTAATCAAAGTTAATTTATCTAGGTGATCTCTGTACTCTCAAGTATTGAGTAGTACTCAGAAAGTAATTCAGAAAGCTCCCCCAAAAGCTAACGATTAGTAAGAAGTTTTAAAAGTACTGTAGATCAGCTCCATTGCAAACTAAAGTTCATGCACGAACAGTCCATTTTGGTGCAAAACTTACACACCCAACTACCAGTAAAATTTCATAGCTTTAGATAATCTGTAGTCTGCTGTCTGAAGTGTTATGACACATTCAACAGCAAGTGAAATCAGGTGGGTGCAAATGAACGATACCTACACAGCTGTCATATATTGCTCAGTTATAGAAGTTAGCAAAAGGCTGCAATTTGTGCCATTCCTATGACAAATACTCCTTCTGCAGGATTGTGAGTACTTTATCCCATTTTAATTTAAAAGTATTTGCATTTTTTTGAGGGCAAACACAATCATTTCCAAACACACAGCATGAAATAAAAATGTTAATCATTATTTTGTTTCCCTACTCTTTTAGAGGAAATACAGTTGTTTTCAATACTTTTTTTTTTTTAAATAGTGCATCTGAAATGTACATGAAGTGACTGAAGATGTTTTTAAAACTAAGCAAACCTGTCGTGAGCTTGCCAAGGCTGCCAATGTAAAGGCAAACAGCTGTACAATGGCAGCAGAGAGGCACTGTGTTGTGTTTAAATACAGTCAGGCAGAAGCCAGTGGATAATGCTTAGTAATGGGTTAATCAATACTTATTATGGTTTTATTGGTTCACTAAAGAGAGAACAGAACCTAGTGAGCACAGAGTCGAAAAATCACTGCATCTGATCTAGATAACATCTTCTTTCCCTTAGGGATTTCCCTATTCAAGAATCCAATTTACCATGCCTGATTGACAAGGATTGGATCCTAGGGAATCACATAACTCTTTTTAGGACCCAATAAAATCCTAATGGATTTGTCTGACCGGTCAGGAGATTCAAGTTTTACTAAACTGAGAGGCTTTGTTGCAATTAGTCTGTATTCTACTTGCAGTTGAAAAACTAAGCTATTAGGACTCATTGCTTTCTAAAATGCTGGATTCATGCTGGGTTGTGAATGCCAGATAGAGTTACCTTTCTTTGCAAAAGGAGACTGTTACAGTGGATCACAAAATTCAGAAAGCTTAATGTTAAGTCACATTAAATTGGTAACCCAAATTATGAAATATAGTGTCTTTCAACTTAAGAGTAATACTTTTCTTTTGCATCTTATGCTATTAAAAAGATACTATACAACATATTTCAGCCTTTGAAATATGTTTTCAAGAATAAATGCATCGTTTAAACTAGTATATTTAACACCCCTAAAAAAAAGAATAAATAGAGGCATTATACTCAAAATCCTTTGTGTCAATCCGTTAATCATCATGGAAAACTATTTTCTAATGTTTCAATTTTGTTGATATTATCTTTTCTTTCATTTTATTCTTGTGGATAATGGTATGAAAAAGAAGGCTAGTTGAGGGCAGGGTGTCTGCTTGTTTCACTCCTAGCCTGCCACACAATAGTCAAAAGGGCCTGAGTTTTGAGAATTGAAATGCTGTGGCAGCCTATTTCTGGCCTGGAGAAGTAACAGTAATGCCCTAGACTGGATGTCAAATATTGGGCATCAGAATCTAGCATTAATAATCTAGCCTGTACCAGACCATGCTTCACCTGCATGTCTCAAGCCCAGTGATTCTTTTGTACCACAGTTGAAATAATTTGGGTTTTCTGACCAGCAAGTTTCCATGGACAGCATGCCAGCTGACTCTGCTACAAAGGTACATATTAATTTCTCCCACATGAGAAAAATATAAGCTATTTAATAGATTGCTTTTTAATTAGAGTCATGCAGGACTATTTGCAGAACTTCAGCAGCTGGTACTTTCTGTTCCTTTTACAGAATTTATGTAATGAAAAAGTGTTGTTGTATCACTTAATAGATGAACTTCATTTATATTGTAGTCCTTGATTGGTTTAGAAATTAACATAAAGGCAGAAATGACCATAAAAAAGAATTAAAAGGAAGCAACAGGCATATATTAAAGCAATATGAATTGCTAAAGATCTACAGATCTCTTCCTTTGGAAGGAAAGAATGAAGAAATAACAGCAACGCTGCTTTTTGGATTTTCTTTCCTCTTATTCCTTCAAGATCCTAGAGTATGCCAAGAATATCAGCACAATTCTGGCAAACATTCAGTGGTCTGCTTCAGACTAATGTCATATGTACTCTGCATCCTTGTCGGCTCCCAACAACACTGAAATATCTCAAGTAGGAGGTCTACAAAAAGACCAAAACTTTAAGTTGTATTATGTTTTACCATGAAGCTTTCCTCACTCAGTGGAGTAAGGAAAAAAGCTTTTCTGAGATCTTGTTTGCAGTTTCCAAATATCTTTCGAAATCCCAACCTATGCTTCATCTGTTTCATAGATGTTCTCACACAAATTGAAACTTATTTCACTTAACTCCAGCTAAAAATGTGTCATTGAACAGAATTTAGGCATCTAAGCTACTTCTGCGGTCAATGGAGAAAGATGAGCATCTTTGGAAGGTGCTTAATCTCATCCTACAGTAGGGATCACAAATGTCTCTTGAAAGTGCTTAAATGGGTGGAACACAGATGACCAGTTGAAAGTAAAATTACAGTTTTTAAATGGTTAAAATTGAATTAAGCACATCTCTCCCACAGTCATGAAGGTATCTGAGGGAGAGGGAATTAAATGAAAGAATTGTTAAATCCTCAAAACATTTTAAACCTTTTCTAAACACTGGAAACTTTTTCGAAGTTCAGATATATAAACAGATTGTCTCTATCTCTTATAGTTACATATATCTAGACATCTAATAAAAATTCCTAAGGAATTTCTTTAGAAAATATTCCTCACCCACAGATCAACTATTTTTCAGGTCATAGTGACTGGTTTTATGGAAATTTAATGCTTAAGGAAAGTATATATTGGACAGCAGTAGAGCCTGAAGTCTTTTATTTATTTAAAGAAAAACAACAGTGTGGTTAATGGCAAGTCAGTTATCCCATATGATCCCCCAATTATGCATTGTTTTACTGTAGGTTTTCAATCTTCTATAGTGTGGAACATATATTAATAGACAGATTATTTAGAGTCTGCCTTACCTCTCCCAAATCACAGTCACATAGACCACTTCCCTTCTTTTTGACTGTCTGACAGTTCTCTGGTGACTAGACTACTCACTTCCAATGAAAATTTATGTTAAGAAAGTAATGTAGGTCCAAACTTTCAGAAGCGAATATTGGCTTGGAATGCCCACAATGATAAACAGAAGTAGCCTTCCTTTTTAGGGGAGAGGTAACCAGCTTTTTGAAAATCATCAAATTTCTTACAGATTATAATGTCCATGTAAGATATCTCCAGATCACTTTAGAAATTCTTTTTCAGTTTCAGAATTGAAACAGAACTGCAAATTTTAACAAATTTTCACTTCATTTTCAACCTTTAAAGTACCTCATTTGGTTCTTAAGAACCATATTGCAATGCTACAGTGAAAATGACAATGTTATTTAAAGCAACTTCTCATTGAAAAATATCTCTTGTTTCAGCATTCCCAAACCTTTCAATGTGGAGGTGAGATTGCCAGGCATGTTGTGGTCAAGTTGTTCCAATTAACCGCACCAGCTGGAATCCAATAAAAACAACACAAGGAGGTTCCAAAATAAATTCACATTTTTGAAACTGGACTCCTAAAATACAGTTCCTGAGTCTATGTAGATGCACATGGAGTACATAAAAGTCTCCTGGATAGTGAGTCTTCTTCACAGTTCAAAAAATCATTCAGATTTTCCTTGGGTGCCAAATGCTGAGATACATTAAGTTGGGCACTTAACCTTGAATTTCATTTTTTTCCTTAATAGTAGTGTTTCCTAACATTATTGAAATGCAGCTTTCCATCTGCGACTAGGAATTAATTGCCTACTTTTTTTGTTTTCTGATGTGAAGATGGTATGGATGCCGACTATGCATTTTCAGGATATCTACTTGAATTAGCATTTTTTAATTATTTCAAAAGGATCTAAATTTTCAGTCAAAGTGAGCTCTAGTTTTCTATGATCACTCTGTTCCTTTTTAAAATGTAAGTTCATCCATACACAGTTTAAAAAATGTTTTTTATTTTGCTTTTCATCACCAGTTGAAATGGAAAACAAAAGTGCTAAACTTACTGGTTGCAAGCCAAATTATACCCATACACATACAATGTAGATTACACACATACTTTTATACATATATATGTTTTTTCCTTTTTGGATATACTTAGCACAGTATAGGGTCTTGCTAACAGAAACAAAACAAATACAGAAGACATTATGCTTTATGAAGTACCCTGTTGTGTTATTCTATTGATGATTCATTTATTTTTGTTGGGTTTCTTTGACAACTGTTAGTACAAAGAGGCTATGGCCTTTTAAAGCTGTTCCATACATTTTATTACATTTTACTTGAAGATTTATTCCCACTTTTCAATAAAAATAAATAAGTACATTTACCAGCAACTAAAAAAAAATATTTTTTTTCTGCCTTTTAATCTTAAGATGTCATATCTACTTGTGTGTCTTTACTTGCCAAGTGAATGGTATTAAGAAAAAAATACGTAGTAATATTGCAGAAAGGAAAGTTGAAATTTAGGCCTTTTTTCTGATGCACAGGTGCTTCAGATACACCTAATTACAGCAGTAATTAACGTTATTACCTTACCTGTTTATTCAAGGACACAAGGACTTCTAATGGGAACAAATCAAGATATAAAGGCTTGCTGTCAATTAGGCTTGAAGGCTTGAGGAGATAATAAAGGAGATTTGGAGTTGGGTTTCAGTTCTGTACAATAACAAAAATAGTAATTCAGCACCTCTTACTTTTCCTGGAACCATCCCAACAGTTCAGGAGAAGAAAGACAAGAAGATTACCTGGGTAACATGATCTTAAGGGTACCAGAGCATAATGGTGTTCTCCCATAACCGCATCTATGGCAGAGCATGCTGCCAACAGAAGATGGGACCACTACAAATATAAGCCTGTCAACCTGAAAACAACAAATCTGTTCAGTTTCTTGTTACAGATCCTGTCAATATAGCGCAGGCCACAGAAGGACAGGTGAAATGTGACTCTGCTGGGGGCAGAGTCACATTTGTTTTAGCAAAATGGCATGGCATGACATGACTAGTACTACTTTCACAGAGATGTAGTTTAGGACTGACAGTACATTGAAAATATCTCTCTGCTACATGTTTCTTAGACAGTATGCCTCCTTTAAAGTAAGGAAAGAGGAAATATGGCAACTATAGGTCAAGATAAGTGATTTACTGAGCTTCTATACTTATTCTATACTTACTATTCTTCTATACTTAGCATTGGTTCTATCATTTCCAACTTAGCATGTGCAAAAAAGGGATGTCATAAGGTGTCATACTTGCCTGAATGCCAGGTGCCCACCAAGCCACTCTATCACCCTGCTCCTCAGCAGAAAGTGTGTGTGTGGGGTGGGGGGGTGGGGGAGTAGAAAATAAGATGGAACAAAAACCCCAAACTCGTGGGTTGAGACAAAAGGCAGTTTAATAGAAACAAAGAAAAGCTGCACACATAGAAGCAAAAGAACAAAATATTTATTCTCTGCTTTCCATCAACAGGCAATGTTTCACCATTTCCCGGGAAGCAGGGCTTTGTACACGTTGTGGTTACCCTGGAGGACAAACATAAAAAAAACAAATGCCTACCTTTCCCCCTCCATTCTCCTTGGGTTTTTTTTATTTCTGAGCAGACATCAATATGGTATGGAATATGCCTTTGGTCAGTTTGTGTCAGCTGTCTTGGCTATGTCACCTCCCAAGACCTTCCCCAGCCCCTGGTCTACTGGGTGGGAGGAAATGTTGGAGAGCCAGCCTTGATGCTGTGCAAGCACTGCTTGGCAGTAACTAAAACACTGGTGTGTCATCAGCACCTTTCTAGCTACTAATACAAAGCACAGTACTATGAGGGCTGCTACGGGGAAAATTAACTCCATCTCAGACAGGCCCAATACACATACTGACATGGAATATTCCTATTGGATTGCTTATTGGCTTTAATATAACTGTGTACATGCACATAACTTAGGATAGACAACTACAGAGTTTGTTTGTATATTATCAGCCAACTGAAAATATCAAATGTGTATCACTTAATGAATTACATTAGTCACACATTTTAAATATTCTGTTCTTGCTGTCTAATTTAATTATGTATATTTTACAGTAAATTAATAGGAATGTTGATAGATAAGTTGGAAGGTAATATATTTCAGTTATATCATTAAATTTTGTTTCTTTGGAGCTGGCAGTTCCAAATATTAATGAAAACACAAAGCCTCTTCTAAAAAGTAACTGCATATAACAGGGAAAATTAAATGACAGAAAGGAAATACTTATATTTTCCTTTTTGATCTGATACGTGCAGGTCTGCAAAGAGAAGAAAACATTAAATCAGGATAACAGTCTCTCTTTTATTGCATGTGTCCCACAAATAAAGAAACACATTTTATATGCTAGTGCAGTGGGAATTTACAGCAGCAGGTGCGTGGTACCTGTTTGGAATCTGTTTACACCAAACTGAAACACCAGTGTGCCATTGATTAGAGCTAGGACTAAAACATGGGGGTTTTTTACTTTTACAATAAGTCTGATATTTTTTTTCCAAGAAAAACTGGGAAATATGTCATAGTTTGATAAGTAGCCACTTCACAAGCTAGAAATTTATAATGTAGTTGAGGAGGATTGGTCTCATTGGCCAAGCTATCCCACAGTACTAAGTTCCTATGACTTCTGTTCCTATGCTTATTTTCCCAGCCCAGAAGATTAGAACCTCATGGAAAACTTTAGGAAAGCATTTTATTTACAGATAATTCTCCTTATCTTATATTTATTTTCTCTTTTCCTACCACTCTGCTCTTTTGTTAAAAGAAACATTAGCAAAAACACAGACTTTTTAATAGTTTCCTACTGATTACTCCCAACCCAATGTCCTGATCCTCTATTTATTATATCACAAGTGGTTATTATAGAAATTACTAAGGTTATAAGCAAGGTTATTATTTTAGTGTTGGAATAAGCAGTAGAGGAAAACGGGCATTAAGTAAATATGTAACCCTTCTGGGATTTATAATTTGTTCATGAAGCAGTAATTTCTCCTTTTAAAGTCAAGAGGTTTCATATAAACAGTCAAACTTGCAACATTGACTCCAGGACAAACAATATCCCAAAGTCTTTCAATAGAATCATTGAGTTTTATTCTGATTTCCATAGCAACAGAGACCTACCTCTTCTGAAGTGACAAAGAAATGTCAGTGAACTTTTCCTATTATTCAAAATTCAAAGACTTTTCCACTCTGTTGTGAGGTAGCAAAGAGTTATTAAGGGAAACCCTGAAACTTGTCAAACATATAGACAGATAAATACAAAGTTTCTAATTTAACTATTTATTTTATCTAGCCTAAGACCTAAAATACAGATACTTGAACACGGGGGTAGAGATCACTCCATTTACTGACAACAGGAGGCCACTTCTTCAACAACTGTCCATCGCCAAGCAATAGTAAACACAAGGCACAGAACAGCTGATCTCATATCACTTCTGTGATAGACATAAGCATTACACAGTTTTGTCCCCTTGTGATGTTCTGAGTTTAGAAGTCCTGCATTGTGGCTCCTGCTCCCTCAGTCATGTGTGTGCATGCATTAGAAGCAGAAAGTTTTGAACTCTGTTAGGGGAAGATGGGCTAAAATTCAGGACTGCTACTTTTTGGACAAGTACCCTTTTGTGTAATTTAAAACATTCCCTAAGCTGAAGACTGAATAAGTCTGACTAAGTCCTTTCTTGAATCTTTTGCAGGTGCCCAGCAGCTTCAGTTGAGCTTCCTCAATCCACATTGCACTGCGATGGCAGCACAGAGGGAGACACAGGCTGAGAAAAGGCACAGCTAAAGAGTTTTACATTCTTCTAGAGTCAGAAGAAGTAGCGTTTCCATGACATTTACTTTCCTACTATGACTAATTCAGATTATAATTTTCTTCGGGCAGGGATCTATCACTGTTTATTTTAGAGTTAGATCTTCCACATACCGTAATGCTCCAACGTTCTCAAAGAAGGAGTAGAAAATAGAGTATATACGACATTTCAGGGAGAATTTCTTCTGAATCCCTTATCTTTCTGTTGTCAGTTACTGAGTCAAAAATCTCCCTCAAAAGGCAGGAAGAAACACTTGCATGAGTAATGTTCAAACCTGAACTATCTACTACAGCCATGTATAGCTTATAGCTCATCTTTTCTTTTTTTTTTCTTTATTTTTTTTCTTTTTTCTTTTTTTTTTTTGTAAGGAGGTTCTTTTCTTCTCTCTCAGATGTATCTAGCTCACTATATTTTTCCTTTTTGTATCACTATATTATTCCTTTTTCTATATCAACCTATATCTATCTTTTTCTATCTATAACAAACTTCAGTAACTCAGTCGTATGAAAGCATTTAAAAAATCCTTTGCATTGCACAGTATGTCTTGTGACAAAGAACATATCACTGTCATCATCGATAAAGTTAACAAAAGTAAATATTCTCTCTGAATTTTCCCATTTTGCTTGAAGTCCTCTTTCCAAGGTGATTGTGCTTGTTCAATAACAGTCTTCTCAGACAAACTTGACTTCATTTGTGTATTAGTGTGAATGGATGCCAGTCTTTCTAGAGAAAATCCCACTTTGTGAAAGTACTGAATTATTGGCCCCATATACCTCCTTGATAACACCTATTCTCACTTAATGCCACAAAAAGAGAGTGGAGGACAGTATAACATGAAGTCCGGGAGCACTCAGCAGACATCATGACAAATTATGTAACATCAAGCACCTGGGAAACCCATGATTATTGTTTGGAGTATCAAGATACCTGCAGACTGTAACAGGAAAGTGCTGCCTGCTTTCTCACTTTGTTTTTTAAATATTCCATGCGCTCTTTGAAGGCAGTCCCATGACAGCAGACAAAAAGTGGAATTTCAAAGAAATAATAGATTCTGACATAGTTCATAATATTTTTTTTCCCTTTACTTGGATTTTCAGTCTCCAGTTTTACACTTTCCTGGAGCAAGAGGCAATCTGCCAAAAGGGCATAACTTGAACTGGTCAACAACTGGGTCTCTGATTCCTTTTCATGTTGCAGAACTGAAAGCAATAGATATTATGTTCTTTTTCACTTTAGAAGTGCTCTTGGTTTGTGCACATGAAAGGGGCAAATAGTGTTTTTCCTGCATGCCTGCTTATAGGTGAGAGAACATTTTGGTTTCAATCATGATCTAGAATCTTTTTTTTTCTTTAGTGACCCTAATTTTCTTTTCCTAATAAGCAAACAAGAATATATTGACCACAATAAACAGTTCATTTAAAATAAATATAGGGAAAATGGGCAGTCAGATCGTTGCTGGCCATCCCCAGAAATGTCACAGTTGTTCATACATGGACTAAACCCTGTGAGGTGCTAAACCTCCATTGGCCTTACATTGCAAAGACAGCTCTCCAGGAAACGTGGGCCATTATATCATGTTCTTCTACTGCAGTAGATCAGGTTTAAAGATCAATATAAGCAGCTTTGATGCTTCAAAGTCAGTTGCCTAAACACATAGTATGGATCCAGGACAAGAATGGAGTTTGTCATATATACCTCTCTCCTAGAGAGAAGCCTAAAGTGCCCTCTTACACAGTGCAATTTACCCTGAGTGCAGATTGCATTACAAAAGGGTGAATGGCCTCTACAAGGCAACTATTCCCACTCCTTTCCAGATGCATGGGGAGTGAGTAATGTCTGGCTATGACCCTTGCCATGACATACTGACCAGCATAGCCTGGCTGGTGCAGAGAGAAGAAATCATCTGTACCAGGTAAAAGGCTAATGCAGTTTATTTTCTTCCTGGAGCAAGGGGTAATCAGAGACTATATTGTGACTCTGAGTCATGGTTCAGTCCCTGATCTCTGGAGACAGGCATAGAACAACTGCTAGGGATAATTCAGCAGTGTGCCCCACGAAAACAAGACTTTGAATACAGAGCAGAATGTTACCTTTTAAGGACTGGAATAACTACCAAAAAAGGTGCAGAAGACATGCTAAAAGGTGCAGCCTATTTTCTTTTGGGTGATTTTTCCCCCTTTTTAACTACAGCATAGTCTGCCTTGATAATGTTCCTGCATCTATTACAGACACTCCGATTATTTCTACAACTGTGTTGATTGTAACTTTCAGTAATTAATTTTCTAATCTCATTTTTCCACAAAAAAATAAAAGGTAGGTCTAGGTTTAACAATTTTAAACACATTTCTTTAATTTCATTCTTAATAAAATACAGAATTCTTCTACTGGAGAAATATATCCAGCATAACCTTCAGAGAGAGACAAAGGATTTGTTAACATGGCTCTACCTGCTTATGAATAATTACAAGATTTGAGTTCAGGTGTTCTTTAAATTTTAAAATAGTATGTTTTTCCAGGCTTTCACCTCTCTAAAAATATTTTTGTTTATGCTAGTATTTTATTTCAAATTGTATAACAAAACTCATGCAAATACTGATTTTCAGGCATCAGTATGTACAAACTAATTAACTGGGGTTTTTTTTTTCCTCATGTTGTGAGACCAGAAATGGTCACTGAAAGTTTTGCTGGAATGATATCTCTGACGAGAGATACAAATCTCAATTTATAGATTTGATGGTATCATCCTGCACATGTTCCTGAGTGCAAATTATTATTCAGTACACTTGACCTAGTGCATTTAATGAGAATGCTCTGAGGAGTGTAGATTATTTGTATGATAAATATGTTACAAGATCTGGCCAATGTATATGAGGCAATATTATATCAAACAGTGGATATTCTATGTGAGATATACATATCTCTGTCACCCTCAGGGTAATCATTGTTCAAGGGTGTGTCTAATGAATCCCAGTACTTCTATTTTTTGCACTTTGAAAAAGTATAGGGAGATGTAGTAAGCATGCAGTACCAAGCCTGCTTTTACTGTTGATGATTAGGGATCAGGCAGACAGTTTCCTTTTCTGACATCACTTTATTGCAGTTTTCAAACAGACATTTCACACTTTGTGTGAACACCAACCATAATGTCTGTCACAATTCGTTAAGATCCAACAAACCCTCCTAAGGCTACTGATGAAACTTCAGCAGTTAATATTCAAAACATGGAAATCTAGGCTTGGATTCTAATTTGCTACTGATGCAATATTAAAGCAATATATGTATAAAATATTAATGCTGTATTTGTTCTGAATTTATTTTATTTAATTTTTTACACACGGATAAAACCCTTGCGGCCTTAAAACAACATGGCTCATTCTCAAGGATGTCCTGGGGGGCAAACAGACAAGGAATACACACACAGCTTGGTAACCTGAACAATAGTGTGGTAGAGGGACTGTGCTGAAAGATATAGTCTTTCATGAGCAATAAGGGTTTTGCTGATAAAAATAAAAATGCTGTCTTATCTGTTTGACCAGTTGATAGGATATAATTTCTAATACTACACCCTTGAACCCATCTGTAGAAGAAGCCTAGAGAAAACTTGGAGATAAGGTCCCTCACTTATTTCATCAGTATGAAGAAAAACTTAGATTTACTTTTCTAACAGAACCTTCCTTTTCAATAATCAGATTAAGTAATGCATAAGAAGTTTTGTGCATGTTAATTGTTCCCATCAGGAAATGAATTTTCTGGTAATTCTGGTTTCATCTGTAATGCTGTCCAAGTCTGAAGGTTTAAAATTAAAAAACCCAGTCTTACACTCAGAATTAGATTAATAGTGTATTTCTACAGTTCAGAAAATGATGTTCTTCTAAGTATCACTTTTTAATTTTCTCCTCACAAATACAAATATAGGATGTACTGTGCCAAATTTTATTTCCGGGTGCTGCCTGCTCAGTATTCATCATACCCAGTCCCACTGAACTCTGACATTTATTTAGAGATTTGTAGAGAAATAAAAAGAAACTTTTTGTCTGTGTCTCTGCTTCCAGTGTTCAGCTACACTCAGTAGCTGCAGTCAGTGAAGTTTCCAATAATCAGTACGGTGAGGTCCTGGAACAGTAGTGGTGACAAAAAATAATGAACTGCATTTTAAATGGAGTTTAATAAGGTTATGAAAAAGATTATATGATTGACTTCCTGGAATAGCAGAGGCCTGAAATTTATGATCTCAACGATCCCTCCCAGGCCTGTGTTCCTAAATTTGAAAGGCTTTTGCCTTTAATATTTGAGTTGCTAAACTGCATAAAAATCCTAATACTACTTCATTTGCTTAAATTCTTTCTTTTCTTCAATCAGGGGACTACATTCTGATTTGTAGACACACCAACATAATGTGGTGCTCATATTGCAAACTCAACATGACAAAAAACACCTGGCAGACTACTTGGGGTACAGGGACTCAAGTTCAGTGCAAAATTTTCAAAGTGATAGAGTAACAAAAAAATCAGATGTGTTTAAGATACCATTCATTATTTTGCAAATCAGTTCAGGAATTGTCTTATGAATTGTTGCCTGTCTGTCAGTTCCTGAGGTATCCAAGATATAACATTGACATTGTGAATGTTCCAAGCAAATTTTCTTCCATTTCTAGTGCAACTAAGTAGATGGTTTGTTTGAATTTCGTTCGGGTACGGAGGAGCCTTGAGCTTTCCACCCCCAGGATACTAATTGTAACAGTATTCCTTATTCATTGCAGCTAAAGGTTACTCTCAGCTTCAATCTTTGTATCATTTTTTTTTTTTGAGAGATAACAGCCACTGGAAACACTTATGAAAATGGCAGATTTCATGTCCTGCTTTCCCTCAAAGCTGCCTTAATGGAGAAAAATAGGGACTTTCAGAAGGAGGATTGTCTTACAGACTCTGGATAAGCATCATCTACTTGGACATGCTGTTTGAGTAATGGGGGAAAAAAACCAAAAAAAAAACCAAAAAAAAACCCACAAAAAAAACCCCAAGGAAATAGGTCTAGACCTAACTGGAGACCAGTCATCTCAAAATTGCTATTGTAACAAAGTAGAGAATGAACAAGGAATAAAATGAGAGGAAGGTTTAAACTTCAAGATGCACAGGTTTAACATAAAAGCTGCCCTATGTAAGTAGAGTTGGCTCATGAATAGTGTGGTGGTTTGGGTGGATTCACCCTTTTTGCTTGCAGCTTGCAGCCAAACACAGCCTGTTCTATCACCCTCCCCCTCCTTCACCCAGGGAGTAGGGGAGAGAAATGGAAAGAAAAGGGCAAGGAGACTCACGGGTTGAGATAAAAACTATTTACTAATTAAAATAAAATTATAATGATAACAACAGTGATAACAGAATTATACAAATGAGTGACACACAGTGCTCACCGCCCGCTGACTGGTGCCCGGCCTGTGCCAGCCAGTGATCCTGGAGGAGAGACAGTCCCAAAACCAAAACCCCAGAAGAGTGAGCCCGAGCAATCCCCGAGAGAATGCCCCATCTTCCAGTCAGTCCTGGTTAATATACTGACATGACAGGATATGATATGGAATATTTCATTGGCACATCCAAATGCCAGGTTTGGGGTTTTGCTATTCACTGCGCTTCTCCCTCCCAGTCCTAATGCAGCTGTGAAGCAGCCAAACACGGTGGCCTTGAGCTCCAGCAGCAACTACTAACACCAGTACTGTTATCAGTGTTCTTCTCATAATAAGTCTGAACTGAAACACTGAAACTAAAGTACAGCTATTCTAATTACTAAAAAGAAAATTAACTCTATCCTAGTAAAACCAGGACACATAGGATTTTTTTTTTTTTAAATGAACAGTTATTTAGCCATTTGAATTAAAAGAGAACATATATATACTGAAAAGAAAAAAAAAAAATCTAAGTCTGTCCCACAAACTAAATTAACATGTTGCTTCAGTTTTCAGTGGGTGTGTCAACACTGAATGTGAAAAAGATGACAGGAACACTAGAAATTTAAGAAAAGAAAAAAGAAAATTCAAACATCTTAAGCAGAAGCAAAGCTCTAGCAATTTAATGAACCAAAATCAAATCAGATTGCATGATATCATTGTAGAAATCTGAAAGAGCTACCATATGGTGGACGAGAAGCTCAACATTAGCTGGCAATGGGTGCTTGCAGCCCAGAAGACTGATCATATCCAGGGCTGCATCAAGAGAAGCATGGCCAGCAGGTCAAGGGAGGTGATTCTCCCCCTCTACTATGCTCTTGTAATGCCCCACCTGGAGTACTGTGTCCAGTTCTGGAGCCCCCAGCACAAGAAAGACACGGACTTGTTAGAACAAGTCCAGAGGAGGGCCACGAAGGTGATCCAAGGGCTGGAGCACCTCTCCTATGAGGACAGACTGAGAGAGTTGGGGCTGTTCAGCCTGGAAAAGAGAAGGCTTCCAGGAGATCTTATAGGGGCCTACAAGAAAACTGGGGAGGGACTTTTTACAAAGGCAAGTAGTGATAGAACAAGGGGTAATGGCTTTAAGTTGGAAGAGGGTAGGTTTAGATTAGACATTAGGAAGAAATTCTTCACTGTGAGGGTGGTGAGACACTGGAACAGGTTGCCCATTAAAGTTGTGGATGCCCCCTCACTGGAAGTTTTCTAAGCCAGGTTGGGTGAGGCTTTGAGCACCTGATCTACCGGGAGGTGGCCCTGCCTTGGCAGGGGGGTTGGAACTAGATGATCTTTAAGGTCCCTTCCAACCCAAACCATCTTATGATTCTATGATTCTATTATATAAAATTGCAAGATCTTGTATTAAATCTTTTAAATAAACCTATCAAGTCACAACTCTACTGTTTTAAGGCAGAACAGAAAACGTAATTTCTTAATTTATGAAAGGGGAATTAAAATGGTCAAGGCACTGTTATAGAGTCACCCTAATTTGATTTCCATTTTATGCAAGGCATTAGAATTAAATGCACAAAGGGAAGAAACTTAATCAGCAAGAGTTATAACTACAGAGGTCCTCACAGAGCTCACACAACTATGTGGTTGTGTATTATTGTTATATTTGGAAGTCGTAGTAACTCATTCATATGGAATTAATCTGAGTGATAGTGATGGGTTAACCTTGGCTGGTTGCCAGATGCCCACCCACCTGCTCTCTCGCTCCCCATCCTCAACAGGACAGGAGCGAAAAAATAAGATGGAAAAGCTCATGGGTCAAGATCAAGACAGGAAGATCAATTACCAATTATTGTCATGGTCAAAACACACTTGACTTGGTGAAAATTAATCTGATTTATTGCTAATTAAAAATAGAGTTTGATGGTGGGAAACAAAGACAAAACTAAGAACACCTTCTGCATCCTACCCTTGTCTTCCTGAGCTCATTGGCATGGTTCAGGAGGCTAATCATTGGCTATGAAAAAGTTCAATAAATCAATAGCAATTGTTATGATTACAAGTGGGACACTGTGGAATGGCAGTGGTAGCATTGTGCCTCAGTAGAGCCATGACTTTTTTGGGTCTATTAAGCTAGTATATATCTATGATTATAAGGAAAATTTATTCTTGGTGATGGAAGCTGGCAATTATGATCTAATAATCAACTTAGTATTCCATAAACATATAATAAAGGTAAAAAGAATCAATTTAAATCTTTGTACAGTTACAAGTAGTTATACAAACAATACTGATGTATCTTTTTCATTTGTTATGTAAAAAATGAAACTGTATCATATAGATCAATGTATAGTAATAGGGAAATTGTATTAGAATGTGAAACAAACTCAGTTCTCCAGAAATATATTAAAGTGAAAACAGGTAAAACAAAGGCATATTTTCCAAGAAACTGTTAGTTGACACTTCTATTTGCAATCCTATTAATCTCCTCTGAAGAGATCTTATATGATTAGGAAAGGATAGATCATCTTCCAGGACAGTTCTTGGTATTCTTGAGGTTTCCTTTTGAGCTGCTAAAAACATTTGAGAGATACCTGTTGTTTATGAACTAGACCATGTACACCAAATCACTGCATGGCTGCTACCCAACACTGCATATATGTATGAGAGTACTTCTCAGTTATTTCATTAAAGTGTCTTAATGAATCCTGGTCAAAGTGATATAGGCTGTTCAGTTGTCTCTTCATGGGCTAAAGAATGAAGAATTGTTTTGCTTCTCATGTAAAAAAGTTTGTTGAAAAAGTGGACGTTTATATACCAGAGATTAACTGTTTTGCTGTAATTTATCTTTTGATATGTGTGAAATAAACCAATAGCTCTTTAAGTGCTAACGAGAACGTTTACCTGATGCAGACTTTTTAATAATTACTATTGTGCATTGCCATTCATTGATGTAATATCAATGAAAAACACAATGAAATGTTTCTTCCATAAGAAGATTGATCTTAAAACTCCACAAAACCTATGCATATATCTAGCTTTAAACATATTTACAAAATCACAAAGGCTGAACGTGTAACTGCTGTTGACAAATCCCAGAATACTACAAATAGGTTTCATTCAGTTAAACTTAGGAGATAACTCTAAACTTTAAAAGAATGCAGTTTTTGCACAGGAAGCAGTGAATCTCAGAACCTCCTGCCACAGGCGGCTGTGGTGACAGGGGAATCCAGCCCATACAAAAAGGGATTAAACAAATATATGGACAACAGATTTGTGAGAAGGTAGTAAGACACTGGCTAGGGATATACAACAACTAATGAATGCAGCAACTATGGATGCTGGAGAACTCTCATGAAAATGCACTGCAGAGAGCAACAAGGTTTGTGCTTTCTACCTAAATCGGTTCTTGTATTGCCACTGCTGGAAATAATTACTTACTAAATTAATTAAAAATAATTGCATTCTTAGACACTTGTTTTATAACTAATAAGCATGTCTGTCCTTGCCCAGTTTTAAAGTAAACAAACTTGTTATTCTTGTCTCTAACTGAACTTTAAACACTTACAGATCTTTGGACCCTCCTCTGGGCCTTTTAGACCTTGCCTAAGCCTTGACGGCCCAGCTCTGATGTGGGGACACTTCAAAATTTCGGGGAAAATGCAGTGCAGTCCCTTTATCTTTTCGTCCCAAAACTCTGACATTTTGAAATTTGTCATGATTCTAGGCTTCACTGACATGGAGGGTTGGAACACACTAGATACACCAGACTGAGAATGTATACAATGGTTTGTGGATCATCAAGATCATCAATGAAAAGACTGGCCCCCACACTAATTTCTGGAGAACTTTCAGCACAATACCCTTCCTTTTAGAACAGTTCATCTTCTGTTTGCTTGTTTTCTAACCACCTATTTCCACCTTACAACTCCTGTGCTAACTCCCATCCTTACCGTCTTAACAAATAATTTTGAAAGTGGCACTGTACCAAAAGCTGTTCTGAAGTCATGACAGATTAGATCTACTGCATTTCCCTTGTCTGGAAAATCAGATATCTTATCAAGAAAGCTATTGGGTTAGTCTGGCATGATCTGCCTTTGGTGAACTAGATGCATTTTATCCCATTTTCCATCTACTTCCTTTCCTAGTTATTAATAGAAAGTTACATTGGACATGATGTGCACTTCAATTAGTTTCATAGTTAACTGTCTCACACCTTGAAGTGCACCTAAGAATATATCTGCTGATAATATATACAGTACATTTCTTTAACTATAATAAAATATATCTTGAATATGACAGATTGCTTGTGATTCGTTGCATTTACACAATCTAATGCTAACTTACTGAAGAAATATGAAGCCTTAACACTACCGTAGAATAGAATTGGATATTGAGCTGTTGACCACAACTCTTTTGAGTTCGACCATCCAGCCAATTTCTTATCCACTGAGTGGTCCATCCATCAAACCCACGTGTCTCCAATTTAGAGACAAGGATGTCATGCGGGACAGTGTCAAACACCTTGCACAAGTCCAGGTAGATGACATCAGTTGCTTTAGCCTTGTCCACCAGTGTTATAACCCCATCATAAAAGGCCACCAGATTGGTCAGGCATGACTTGCTCCTGGTGAAGCCATGCTGGCTGTCACCAATCACCTTCTAATTTTCCATGTGCCTTAGCATAGTTTCTAGGAGTATCTGCTCCATGATCTTGCCTGGCACTGAGGTGAGACTGACCAGCCTGTAGTTCTCTGGGTCTTCCCTGTTTCCCTTTTTAAAAATGGGGGTTATGTTCCCCTTTTTCCAGTCTGCAGGAGCTACACCAGACTGCCATGACCTCTCAAAGATGATGGATAGTGGCTTTACAGCTTCATCTGCCAGTTCCCTCAGGACCCGCAGATGCATCACATCAGGTCCCATGGACTTGTGCACCTTCAGGTTTCTTAAGTGGTCCCAAACCTGATTTCCTCCTACAGTGGGTGGTTCTGCATTCTCCTGGATCCTTCCTTGGCTTTCTAGAACTTGGGTAGTGTGTCATGAGCCCTTGCTGGTGAAGACTGAGGCAAAAAAGTCATTGAGCACCTCAGCCTTCTCAATGTCCCGGGTGACCAGGTCTCCCGTTGCCTTCCAAAGAGGGCCCACATTTTCCCTAGTTTTCCTTTTCTCCCCAGCATGCCTATGGAAGCTTTTTTTGTTGCCCTTGACATCTCTGGCCAAATTTAATTCTGTCAGGGCCTTGGCTTTCCTAACCTGATCCCTGGCCACTTGGGTAATTTCTCTGTATTCCTCCCAAGTTAGCCATTCTTTCTTTCCACCCTTTGTAGGCTTCTTTTTTGATCTGAAGTTTGTTCAGGAGCTTCTTGTCCATCCATGCAGGCCTCCTGGTGTTTTTGCCTGTCTTCATCTTTGTTGGGCTGCACCACTCCTGAGCTTGCAGGAGGAGATACTTGAGTATAAGCCAGTTGTCCTGAGCCCCTCTTCCCTTCAGGAATTTATTCCATGGTAGCTGACCAAGCAGATCCCTGAAGAGATCAGTCTATTCTCCTGAAATCCAGGGTGGTGAGCTTGCAGTTCACCTTCCTCACTGCCCTAAGGATCTTGAATTCCACCATTTATTTCATGATCACTGCAGCCAAGGCTGCCCAAGAGCTTCACATTCCCCACCAGCCCCTCCTTGTTGGTGAGAACAAGGTCCAGCATGGCACCTTTCCTCGTCAGTTCCTCGACCGCTTGGAGGAAGGAGTTGACATTCACGTATTCCAGGAACCACCTGGATTGTTTGTGGCCTGCTGTGTTGTCCCTTCAACACATATCA
The DNA here is from genome assembly GCA_907165065.1 of Caprimulgus europaeus. The sequence goes on along the minus strand of OU015525.1, from coordinate 32,949,220 downwards.
GAGTGGTTGAAATCTCCCAGGAGGACCAGGGCTTATGAATCTGAGGCTGTTCCTATCTGCCTATAGAGGCCTCATCTGCTCGGTCTCCCTGGTCTGGCGGCCTGTAGCAGACCCCCACTGTAACATCCCCTTTCCCTGCCTTCCCTTTAATCCTGACCCATAGGCTCTCTGTTAGCTCCTCATCAATCCCCAGGTGGAGCTCCCTACACTCCAGCTGGTCACTGACATAGAGGGTGACACCCCCTTATTGTCTCCCCTGCCTGTCCTTCCTGAAGAGCCTGTATCCTTCCATTCCAACACTCCAGTCATGGGAGTCATCCCACCATGTCTTCGTGATGCCAATCAGGTCGCAGCCATGCAGGCACGCACACATCTCCAACTCCTCTTCTTTATTCCCCATGCTATGTGCATTAGCACAGAGGCATTTAAGTTGGGCCCCCAGTGAAGTTGACTTGCTGGATGGAACAGCTGGAATTCCACTGTGGTGCTCTTCAGGCACGCACCCCCCCATGGTTATTGTTAGCAGCCCCAGTTATATCCTCTTCCCCCTTCCAGTCTAGTTTAAAGCACTATCAATGAGGCCCGCTAATTCTTGCCCCAGGATTTTTTTTTCCCTTCTGAGACAGGTGTATCCCATCTTTTGTCTGTAGCCCCAGTGCCCTGTAAACATCCCCATGGTCAAAGAAACCAAAACTCTGCCTGTGGCACCAGCCTCTGAGCCATGTGTTAATGAGGTGTATCTTCCTGTTCCTGTCAGTAAACCTCCCTGCCACTGAAGGAAGGGCTTGAGGAAAACACTGCCTGTGCTCCCAATCCTGCAACCAGTCTCCCTAATGACCTGAAGCCCTTCTTAATGGCTTTTGGACTTTTCTCTGTAACCTCATCACTACCAGCTTGTATGACCAAAAGTGGGCAGTAGTCTGAGGACCACACCAGGCCAGGAAGGTTCTTGCTGATATCCCTGACCCGAGCCCCAGGGAGGCAGCAGACTTCCCTGTGGGAGGGATCTGGTCGACATATGGGGCCCTCAGTTCCCCTCAGGAGGGAATCACCTTCCACAATTAACTTCCTTTTTTTCCTGGTTGAACTAGTCCTGAGCTGTGGGAGTGCCTGACTCACCCTGGATGTCTTCCCAGGTGGATCTACCTTTCCATCCTCACTTGCCTGGCTCTCAATTTCCAAAGCCCGATACCTGTTGTGCGGTGGTAACTGGGGAGGCAAGGGAGGCCGGCAGGAGATTCGCCTGCCTCCCCAAGGAGGGACGTGTTTCCATCCCCCCTGCTCCATCTTTTAGGTCCCTTCCTCTTACCTGGTGGCAAGAAGACAGGGGATCCTGTGCTTTATCTGAAATCTGTTTTCTTTGGCTCAGAGATGGGAGAGCCTGAATCCATCAGTCTATCTCCTTCTCACACTCCCTTATAGTCCTCATCCTTCCAACCTCCTCTTTCAGCTCAGCCACCATGCTGAGCAGTTTGTTTACCTGCTCGCAGCGAATGCAGGTGCTGTGCCTGCACTTCTCCATTTCCAGTGAGAGGCTCCAGCACTCCCTGCAGCCAGGGGCCTGGACAGTTGCATCTTTATGTGGGACCTCTGTCTGGGTCATCACATTTCTTTTGCCTACAGCTTTTGGCTAGGTAACAACCATGACTGTTCCTGCCTGTGTGACTAATGGGTCAAACTTTTGCAACACCTGAGTTTTTGTTCCTCTACCGAACTGCCGTGGGGACAATTCGGCTCTGGAAGTTGATCACAGCGCCTGATGGTAGCAGCACCCTTCCCTGCTCACCCTGCCTATGCAAATTGCCATGCAAATTGCTGCCCCACGCCCTTCTGCCATCCCACGCCCTGTTTACCCATCCTGGTTGCCGCTCCCTGGGGGGCCATTTGAATACCCCGCAATTGCCCCTGGCAATGCCCCCACCACGTCAGCCCCTCTCACGAGCTTGGCCGCTCTTGAGGGGACTCTCTGTCCCGCCCATGAGTTTCCCTAGCTCCAGGAGCCTGCCAAATAGGCAAATATATGTGAATTTGAAAGAAAATACTTCATTGTATTAATGAGAGACTCCTTGCTTGGGCACGAAAAGACCTCAAAATAAAGAAATAAATTGCATAACGTTAAACTGATTGTATCTTTGCCCTGTTTTGAAGGGTTTATTCATGCTAACTGCAACATTCTTTAATCAAAAAACCTATATAGAAATGTTTGTTTGCTTCATTCAAATTGTTTTCTCATTATTTTGGAAGTGAGAAGAGTGATTCAAGTACCAAAGCATAGTTGCCTCATGACATTTTAGACGCTCTAGGGTATCTTATCTGGCCTCTAGCAGGCGTTCTGAAAGGTGCTGAGGCCCATACGTCTCCTGTCATATATACTAGGCTGTATGCATGCCCTTAGTGCTGCAATGAGCTTGTATATTTCATCACCAGAATCGTTACAGAAGCATGGCACATTCCAAAAAACTTATAAAAAGAAAAAAGATTATAATTAATACAATGCAGTCACACATACTGCTAACACCTCATATACAAACCTTTAGAGCAGGCATTGTTATAGGTCAGGTAATGGAAATTCACATATAATTTTTTTGTTTATTTCTGAAAGATCTCATATTAATTTTCAACATACTTTTAAATAAGGTCCTCAGAAATTCCAATCTATTTGCAATGGGTAACATAGTAACAACTGCCACTATTGCAACTAAGATATCACGCTGGGCGAAAAAAATCAACAACAACAACAAAAAACAAACCACCAACAACAACAAAAAAACCCAAGAAATTTTTAAAAAGGCAAATATGAAATAAAATAAATATTCTTAAAGTTCTGTAAGACTTGAAAAACAAAGGACCTCCATTTTGGAGAGCTCTATGCCATGTTTGAATTATTAATTTGTTGGTATTAATAGCAAAGCCATCCATGTCAATCTCAATTACTATTATAGGATACAGAGTAGAAGGCATTGTAATTAGGAATAAGAGCTGTGGTAGCTGCATACCAGATAATTTTGGAAGATAATGTTCATTTAATTTTATGTCTGTACTTTATCCTTTTTTTATATGCAGTGCTTAAGTGCCCATTTTAAATAGCATTATTTTTTCTGAACAGAAGTCTTACTACATTAAGAGCCATATTTTCAGGTGCCCTGAATGCATCTAACTTTCCTAAAATCAAGGGACCTACCTTAACCTTAGAAGTCTCATCTTTGGTCTGGAAATAAGCAAACAAACAAACAACAAAATTGCAAATACACTGTTCCATAATAAATTTGAAGTAGTCAGTTATATTCATGATATTATAAAGTTTTGAGTCATTTTTTATACCATTCCCTTCCCTTCCCTTCCCTTCCCTTCCCTTCCCTTCCCTTCCCTTCCCTTCCCTTCCCTTCCCTTCCCTTCCCTTCCCTTCCCTTCCCTTCCCTTCCCTTCCCTTCCCTTCCCTTCCCTTCCCTTCCCTTCCCTTCCCTTCCCTTCCCTTCCCTTCCCTTCCCTTCCCTTCCCTTCCCTTCCCAACATTTTCATTTCAAAAACAGGGAATGTGCTTACTTGTAGCAAGAAATTAGACTTAATATATTATTGTCTAATGTTTCTGCATCATTTCTTGATGCCTTTTACTGTAGAGTCCTTTGAATTGATGTCAGAGAAAATTGCATAAAGTGAGTGTCCTCTAAAACTTATCAAAGGTGGGAGAAACACCATGTGTAGCATACCAAATTATTGTGCTCGTCATTTTAGCACAATTTTTATTCTAAGAAAATAACATTAGACCATTACGGAAATGGATCAATATTGAAAACTGCATGGTTATGCATACACATATATACATATAATTGTGTACATGTGTAAGCATAGTATATACAGCTACACTATGACTGGAAACAGTCATTTCTGTTGTGATAAGAGATAGATCTCTTGTATTTCTCTCACTATAGGAAAACTGCAAGTTTGGACCTAGTAAGCAGAAGCACAAAATAGAGCATATAGGCTGGGGCAATTTTCCTATTTAAGATTACACTGTGTCTAGAAAGAAACTGAACTGTGCAGTAATAGCTGGTATCTTCACTTGCACCTTGAAGAACATAATGTTAAAATATTTGTGGTGGGTTGACCCTGGCTAGAGGCCGGATGCCCACCAAAGCCCACTCTATCACTCCCCCTCCTCAAATGGGCAGGGGGAGAAAATTATAACGAAAAGCTCGTGGGTGGAGATAAGGACGGAGAGAGATCACTCACCAATTACTGGCACGGGCAAAACAGACTCGACTTGGGGGAAAAAAAAAAAATTTACTTTATTACAAATCAAAATCAGAGGAGAATGAGAAGTAAAACCAAATCTTAAAACACCTCCCCCATCCCTCCCTTCTTCCCGGGCTTAATCTCTTTCCCGATTTTCCACCTCCTCCCCCCAGCAGCACAGGGGGACAGGGAATGGGGTTAGGGTCAGTTCATCACACGGTGTTTCTGCTGCTGCTTCCTCCTCAGGGGGAGGTCTCCTTCCCCCGCACCAGCGTGGGGTCCCTCTCACGGGAGACAGTCCTCCACCAACTGCTCCAACGTGAGTCCTTCCCATGATTGACAGCTCTTCACGAGCTGCTCCAGTCTGGGTCCATTCCATGGGGTGCAGTCCTTCAGGAAGGGACTGCTCCAGCGCGGGTCCCCCACGGGGTCACAAGTCCTGCCAGCAAACCTGCTCCAGCGTGGGCTCCTCTCTCCACGGGCTACAGGTCCTGACAGGAACCTGCTCCAGCGCGGGCTTCCCGCGGGGTCACAGCCTCCTTCGGCATCCACCTGCTCCGGCGTGGGGTCCTCCACGGGCTACAGGTGGTCATCTGCACCGCTATGGACCTCCATGGGCTGCAGGGGGACAGCCTGCTTCACCATGGTCTTCACCACATGTTGGGGGGGGAATCTCTGCTCTGGCGCCAGAGCCCATCCTCCCCCTCCTTCTTCACTGACCTTGGTGTCTGCGAAGTTGTTTTCTCTTACATCTTCTCACTCCTCTCTCTAGCTGCAAAGTGTGCAGCTTTTTTTCTCCCTTCCTTTTTTTTTTTTTCTTAATTATGTTATCACAGAGGCGTTACTGATTGGCTCGGCCTTGGCCAGCGGCGGGTCCCTTCTTGTAGCCGGCTGACATTGGCTGTGTCGGGTCGGACATGGGGGAAGCTTCTGGCAGCTTCTCTCACAGAAGCCACCCCATGTCCCCTCCCCCACTGCTACCAAAAACCTTGCCACGCAAACCCAATACAATATTAAAAGTACATAATAAGTAATTTTTATAATAATTACAGTGATTCATAAAAATATTCTTATAAGATATTATAAGAATTATTAATATGCTAACAGGAGACTTACAAAAATCAACAAAAACTCTTAAGACATAGTTTTCATTGTTCCATTCTTTGTAGGCTGTTTATTTAAGCTATGAGTCTGTAGAATCTTATAGCAATATTTAATTTTGTATGAATAGGCCTACTCTTTCCACATGAGAGTATTCATATGCATAAAAATAAGCATGTACCTAACAGCACTGACTGATGAATAGGAATGACAGGTTGTGATGGATGATGAAGTTAATGTACCCACAAAAATCTCTAGCAAAATTTAGGTGTTTATTTAAGTAGGATCTAGTTGGTCTCTTGCAGTGGGGAGGACAGATTGAACAGCAAGAACCGCTGAAATGGTAGAAGCAGTAATTCAGTAGGTATTTAGCTATTTGAGACTCAATATACAGTAGAATCATAGGTTCATAGGATATTTTAGGTTGGAAGAGACCTCAAGAAGTATCTAGTCCACACTTTTAATCAAAGCAGGGTCAGCTGTGAGATCAGATCAGGTTGCTGATGTCTTTATCCAGTCACAGGTCTAAACCTCCAAGGATGGAGACTGCTCAAATCAGTTCCGCTGCTTGACTGTACTTATGAGGAAAAAGTTTTCCTTATGTCCAGTCTGAACTTATTTCTGTTTATACTGGTTGTCTCTTGTCCTCCTAGTATGCAGTAGAGTAAATAGTCTGGCATTGTATTCCTAGCTGTTGGCATACTTGTACTCCTCCTGAAGTCACTCTGTATAGTTGAAGTGTTGGTTGTGGGTTTTTTGGTTTGGTTTGGTTTGGGGTTTTTTTTTGTGTTTTGTTTTTTTTTTTCCTCTTTCTGTAGTTTCACTCAAGGTAAGTCCAGTACAAGTAATTCAAACACACTATCTCAGTCAAGTGAGGTGGTGAATAGAAATCCTTTGCTTATCTTACCCTGTATCATTCAAGGTAAGCCTACATGGTACAGTGGAGAGATTGTTGTATACATATATGACCTAACTTGAAATGATCCAAGATATTGGAAGCTGTGTTAGTTGTAACTTCAGCCTTAGAAGTTTAGTTAATGTACTGGATTTGCTGCAAACTTGCCTTTTGTGAAAGGGAGAAACTGGAAAGGTTTAAAGTTCATCGCTTTGTGATCATTGTTTATATACTGGAACTGCCTATTCAGATTTCCCAAAATTCTACCCTTGTTATCTTCCAGAAAGCGATCTGTCTTTCCCTTTTTTGTTTCTTTATTTGTTTTAATATTATTTTATTTATTTTCTTATTAATATAATGCTTTGGGCTTTTCTGTCAACTTTTGTCCAATGACAAATCATTTGTTCATAGTGCAAAGACTGAAGAATATCTGATGTCTCTGTCTGAGGTGTTGCTTTCACTATCATCTTAAGGAGTCATCCAGATTCCAGGATATAAACTGCCTAGTTTGAGCTTGAGTAGTCGTGTCAGGTGGAACAGTCTTTTTCTCCCTCTGGAATGTAGTTAAATGTAAAGTTCATTACAATGCAGAACGTCAGCTCAAATGAGTTAAGAAATCCTACTTTTTTGCCTTGCATCCAGATGAAAAATTTCCTACTAAGGAATTATTTTCTTACTACAATGATTAAAACCCAAACCTATCACCAGAAAGTTAAAACTATTCCATTCTTGTGGCTTTTCTGGGGTGCTCTTTTGTCCCTAAATCTTGCAGAAAACCTCTAGTATGCTGTGTTTATATTATCAAATAATTTAATCTTATTGGAAAGAATTATTAGAATGAAAAAGTTGTGTAAAGGACTCAGCTTTCAAACTGCACAGATTTCAGGGAATTTGATTTCAAAATATTCCCTGTTGGTACCACAGACTAGTGTTGGAGTCTGCTAAATGCTTTCTGGAGTGTATATTCCAGTTGGATTTTATCCAAAATAATTTCAGTTTATGCTACTTGAGAACAAATTGTGGTATGAATAAAAGCATGGTAAGTAGGGGCAATCAAGAAATTTGGTTCAAAACAATGTAATAAAATGCCAATGGAGATACATCCATTGAGAACTGAATCGCAATAGGTAGAGGATTCAGGAGCTAATCCACAAAAAAATGAAATCTTTTATATCTTCCTATTTTTGAAAAGAAAACTGTAGAATATTCTAAGCAATGATTAAGTATTATCTGTATTTTATTTTATTCTCTTACACCTTTATACAAAAATATAATGTTAAAAGTCGAGAGATGGTTTGTAAATGTCTATGGACACAAAGTGTAGTGCAAGCTGTATTGTCTTGCTTGTACTTGTGAAACATTCTGTAGGGAGACGTGATGTGGAGTTTGAGAGTAATTCACTTTCATTATCTTGACTACAAATTAATAAAGTTATAGCTGATTAAATAATTCACAACACATTGAATTGCTGAATTTGTTCTCATTTTAATAAACTTTTATCATTTATTTTAATGATGAGGATCAGAGTTCCCTGACAAATACATAACATCACTAATTTAAACTTTGCTTATACAGTCATTCCACAGATATTTCCAAGAGGAACCTGAAAGAAATATCTTTAAAATTCATATTCATAAAAGCTTTTGGCATTCCCATGCACAATTATTTTGTTGCTAGCTACAGATCTAGCTGCAGCTATACTGGCAGAACCTTAAACACTTTTAATGTTATATGTTTTACAGAACAACTGTCAGTGTTTTTCCTGGCTTCACCACAGAATACATCAGAAAAATATTTAGAAAGGCAGCTGAAGGAAAGATAAAGAAGAAAACTTCAAATGACACTGACCTCTAGAAAATGGATGCACCAAGGAGAAAAGAAAACTATATCTTTAAATGATAAAAAAATATTTTTAACTTTTTTCTTTCCAGTTATCTTCAAAACAGAAGGGAAAATTACTGTGCATGCTTTCTGGCCAAAACCAGTCAATACTCCTATCTAAATTTTACAGTATCTCAAAAAATTCTCTGTGAATTTAGTTATGCTACAGCTGAGTTCAATAGAATTTTATTTTATTTGTGTTTAATTTGTTTCTGAGTAATCCTGAAGAATTTTTTTATTCCATTTTTAAGAAAGTAAAACTTTCAGCTCAAGCTAATAAGCAATCTTTGATTATTACCAACATACTTCTTTCCTTGAAATTTTATTCCACTGGATTAATTATTATTTTGTTAGATTAATGCAGTTAATTTTGCATCAATAGGCACAGTCTTCTGAGGCAATTATAATAAGATTACAAAGTTATTATTTTTTAAACCTTTCCCCTAGTGAGGCTTAGCTTCTTCATACTTAGCTTTCTTCATACTTAGCATTCTCAAGTTCTCTGATGGGATATTTTCATAAATGTATGATCACTTAGAACTATGAGAAGCACAACAAACTCTTCCCAAGAGAAAAATATTTATTTTAGGTATTTTAGATTGGAGTATTTTTTGTATTACATATTGTAGTTCTCCTTCAGGAAGTGATTTCTAGTCAGATCAGCATTCTCGGCTTACAAATAGCCCAGTAAGGACAAATGCTATGATGACATTTAGAAACAATGCAGTCCAACCATAAACACTTTGTAAAACAGTAATCAAAGATGACCAGCATATATTTTCTGGTTTTCTTTGCTTGTTTCTATTAATGGTATTGTTCTGATGAAAATGGTAAATCTGCTTCTTAAGGTTTGACTTGTGTCTGTCATCATTGTGAAGTCATAAAACCAGCTCTTTAAGTAGGAAACCAACAAAAATAGTGCATGAAGCACTTGAGGAAAAAAAGTAAATGGGTCAGATACTTAGCTATATCTGACCTATGGGTGCAGTGAAGGCAGTCTTTCAAAGATACATGTGACTTCCTAGTCTCTTGAAAATTGCTGAAATACAAGTTGCTAAGAAGCAACTTTATTTTATATTACATAAGTTAGATGCAAATATTTCTGTGAAACCTCTTATGGACTATGAAACAGTATCACACTCTCTGTTTCATTCCCATTAGTTCCACCAGCAGCAGTGAGATGTTTAATAAGATCTAGTCATGCCACTTCCATCTGTTTTATACTAGTGAATAATTGCCATAAATTATGTCCTAGCTGTCTCTGCATTAAATTGTCCCAGTATTTTTAGGTAGACATTTGAAATGAAGAAAGGCAAAATTAAAATGCAGAAAATATCGAGACAGGTCAAAAAATGATACTGATTACACTATTTTACTTCAGAAAAAGCATCAGTTCTGGAAAGTACTGGTCAGGATGTATTGAACTTCTAACCAAGCTGGATAAAGTAGGAATTTATTTTGATTTATAAGTTTTTACACCAAGAATACAGTATTACTGTACATAACATAGTCGTTTTTACACAGGAATTCTAGAATCAGGCCCATAATTTTGATTTAAGCTTAAAATTATCTCTTAAAAGAATATCTGGTTTTGATGTCACAATTTAATATGGCAGAAAATCCAGCACTAAATGATGCATAATGAGTTCCATACATCATAAGATAAAGTCTTCTCATGCTCTGTGCTCTTCCCCTCTATAGCATTCATTCTTCTCTTCCTTACTTTTAAAAAATAGTATGTATATGTACTGGTTATCTTTGCTACCACAAAATCCAACCAACCAACCAACCAGCCAAAAAATATTTCACTTAAAGATTGCACAAGCAGTACAGTATTAAGTGTGTCTATCCACTTTGCCACATCAGGTCTTTAGACCATATGCTCCTTAAGGTCGATTCTTTGTTTAGCACACTTAAATGTTCTAAATTCAGTACTCTGGAGAAATAGAAATAGCTAAATGTGAAGAAAATAAATTATGTGCTTACTTTGGTATTTTGAAATGGAATTTGTTCGGCATCGTATATCTAAATAATTTAACGTCTTCTCTAATAAAGTTTTTGAAAGTGGAAGCATCACCAAAAAAAAATTATAAAACAGATAAAATAAGAAATAGAGAGAACAATCAGCTGCAATAAACAGCTGAAAAAAAATCCAGTTTTTGTATTTCATTCAAAAAAAGAGGAGTACTAAAGAAATGTGTATTTCCTTCCACTCAAAAGAGACTGTGGACTACAATGAACAAGTACAACATCATAATGATGTTAGAATGCAAGTGTAAAAGTGCTATACTTTATCAAGTGCAAAATGCATATCTAAACATATATTATTAATGTTTTGCTGTTGAATGTAATAGGATACTAAGCCTCACCATGGAACACACATTAGTGATTTATTTCAAGACATTCATATACTCTACCAAGCTCCAGTTAGTTTTTTGCCATACACTCTGCTCCTTCAAGATGAAGGAGCTGAAGAAAGTGATTAAAAAAAAAAAAAGTATATTGTCAAGATCAAGAGGCATAGGCTCATGCAAGGTAATCAGATAGGTACTACATTCAGAATCTTGAGAAGTACAGAGTCAAGTCTTTCGTAGGCTGTAGCACTTATTTCAGGTTTTCAGGTTCATTGACTCAGTGCTTGAAGGATGGATAGTCTTCTACTGCAACATGTGTAGTGAGCAGCTTTGCAGTGATCAATGGAGAGAATTGCTGGCAATGGCAGTTGGATAGGTTGTTAGCTCCTCAGGAAAGCAATTCAGTTCAGCTGCATAATCACTGATGCCTCTTCTGCATTAAGTAGCTCTACTAATAATGATCCAGCAGTGTTCCTGAACTTGGAATTCTTGTTATTATTACCCATAGCAAGACAGGGAGCTTTGTAGTTATTACTTACTGCATTTCATGTTCTAACAAAATCTGAAGTCCTGTTCAAGTGAAAGTCTTTTAGCAAGATTTTTGCAAGCTCAGCAAAAATCTTATATAGTGTAATTGTATGGACACTGTCTGAAAAGTGCCCTGCCCTGCCCCGTCACCCCCATGAGGGCCTTCATAATCCCTGGAAGGAAGTCCTGCAGTCCAAGGGATCCCCTAACCCTTACAACAACAGCCTGACTGTGAGCTCAGACAGGGACTGAGAGGCCCATGCTGGGATGAAATGGGGTTCTGGGTCATGGGCAGGGTGAGAGAGGCCCCAGGGAGGCTAGACAGGGACAGACAGGGTTGGCAATGCCCTCAGTGACCTGGTGTTTAGTCTGGGCATGTATATAGCTCATCCTTCAAGCATATTCACACAGGAATTAGGACTTTTCCCCAACAAAGGTGGCCCAGCTGAAGTGCATCTACCCAAATGTACGGAGCACAGTCAATAAAAAGGAGGAGGTTGAAGCCATTGTGCAGCAGGAAAACTATGATATAGTTGTAGTCACCCATTAGGTATGGGTGAATTGATGGAATGTGATAATGGGATGACTTACATGACTGGAGTGCTGCAATGGGTGGGTATAAACCCTTCAGAAAGGATAGGCAAGGAAGGAGAGGTGGTGGAGTAGCCCTGTATGTTAGGGAGTGTTTTGACTGCCTAGAGCTTGATGATGGTGATAGGGTCGAATGTTTATGGGTAAGAATCACAGAGAAAGTCAACAAGGCAAATATCATGGTGAGAGTCTGTTACAGACTACCCAACCAGGATGGAGAGATGGATGAAATATTCTGTAAGCAGCTGGCAGAAGTCTCACAATCACTAGCCCTTCTTCTCATGGGGGACTTCAACTTACCAGATGTCTGCTGGAAATACAATACAGCTGAGAGAAAACAATATGGGAAGTTCCTGGAGTGTGTGGAAGATAACTTCAAGACACAGCTGGTGAGGGAGCCAACTAGGGAAGACACCCTGCTAGACCTGTTGTTTGTAAACAGAGAAGGACTTGGGGATGTGATGGTGGGAGGCCATCTTGGGCACAGCAATGCTGAAATTATAGTTTTTGATTCTCAGAGAAGTAAGGAGGAGGGTCAGCAGAACTGCCACTTTGGGCTTCTGGAGGACAGACTTTGGCCTGTTTAGGAACCTGTTTGACAGAGTCCATTGGGCAGTCCTTAAAGGCAATGGAGTCCAGGAAGGCTGCACATTCTTCAAGAAGGAAATCTTAATGGCACAGGAGCAGGCTGTCCCTATGTGTCGAAAGATGAGCCATCAGGGAAGAAGATCGACATGGCTGAACAGAGAGCTATGGCTGGAACTCAGGAAAAAAATTAGTTTATGATCTTTGGAAGAAGGGGCAGGCAATTCAGGAGGATGGCAAAGATGTTGTGATGTTATGCAGGGAGAAAATTAGAAGGGCCAAAGCCCAACTAGGACTTGATCTGGCTACTGACATAAAAGACAATAAAAAATCTTTCTATAAATGCATTAGTAACAAAAGGTGGGCTAAGGAGAATCTCCAGCTTTTATTGGGTGCAGAGAGAAATGTAGTGACAAAAGATGACAAAAAGGCTGAGGTCCTTAAAGCCTTCTTTCCTCAGTGTTTAACAGAAAGACCAGTTGTTCTCCAGGTGCCCAGTCCCCTGAGCTGGAAGACATGGATGGCAAGCAGCACGAAATTGCCATAAGTCAGGGGGAAATGTTTAGTGACCTACTATACCACTTAGACGTACACAAGTCCATGGGGCCAGATGAGATCCACCCAAGGACATTGTGGGAGCTGGCTGAAGTGCTCAGCAAGGTACTTTCCATTGTTTATCAGCAGTCTTGGCTAACCAGGGAGGTCTCAGTGGACTGGAAGTTAATAAATGTGACATCCATCTACAAGAAGAGCTGGAAGGAGGAGCCGGAACTACAGGCCTGTCAGTTTGACCCTGGTGCCAGGGAAGGTTATCTTGACCAGATCATCTTGAGTGCCATCACATAGCATGTACAGGATGAGCCAGCCAGCATGCGTTTATGAAAGGCAAATCCTGCTTGACTAACCTGATCTCCTTCTATGACAAGGTGACCCACTTGGTGGATGAGAGAAGGGTTGTGGGTGTTGTCTACCTAGAGTTTAGTAAAGCCTCTGACACCATTTTCCACGGCATTCTCCTGCAGAAACTGGCTGCTCATGGCTTGGACAGGTATACTCTTTGCTGGATAAAAAACTAGCTGGATGTCCAGACCCAAAGAGTTGTGGTGAATAGAGTTAACTCCAGCTGGTGTCTGGTGACCACTGGTGTTCCCCAGGGATCAGTATTGGAGCCAGTTCCATTTAATATCTATATCAATGATCTGAATGAGGGGATTGAGTGCACCATCAGTAAGTCTGCAGACAAGTGTTGATCTGCTTGAGGGTAGGAACACACTACAAAGAGATCTGGACAGGCTGGATCAATGGGCCAAGGACAATGGTATGAGATTCAACAAGGCCAAGTGCCAGGTCCTGGACTGGGGTCACAACAACCATGCAATGCTACAGAGTGGCTAGAAAGCTGCCTGGTGGAAAAGGACCTGCAGGTGTTGATCAACAGCCAGCTGAATATGACCCAACAATGTGCCCAGGTGGCCAAGACCAATAGCATCCTGGCTTGTATCAGAAATAGTGTGGCCAGCAGGACTAGGAAAAGATCATCCTCTTGCACTCAGCACTGATGAGGCTGCACCTCAAATACTGTGTTCGGTTTTGGGTCCTTCACTACGAGAAAGACATTGAGGTTCTGGAGTGTGTCCAAAGAAGGGCAATGAAGCTGGTGAGCAGTCTGGAGCACAAGTCTTATGCGGAGTGGCTGAGGGAACTGGGGTTGTTTAGCCTGGAGGGTGAGGGGAGACCTTATCACTCTCTACAACCACCTGAAAAGAAGTTGTAGTAAGGTGGATGTTGGTCTCTTCTCTGAAGGAACAAGCAATAGGACAAGAGGAAGTGGCCTCAAGCTGTGCCAGGAGAGATTTAGACTGAGTATTAGCAAAAAATTATTCACTGAAAGGATTTTCAAGCATTGGAACAGGCTGCCCCAGGAAGTGGTTGTGTTGCCATCCCTGGAGAAATTTAAAACACGTAGATGTGGCGCTTAGGGACATGGTTTAGAGGTGAACTTGGCAGTGTAAGATTTATGGTTGGACTCAATGATCTTAAAGGTCTTTTCCAACCTAAATTATTCTATTAGGGGAAGAGGGAAGTTTATACCTGCCAGAAAGCCATGTAACCTATTTATATGATAAACCTCATTTCACTAGCAGAGAAGCTAATTGAAGCAATTCTTCCATAAGAATTTGTTAACAGAGGTCTTGTGCATCCTGAAAGCTTGTAATATAATGAAAAAAAGGGCTGCCAAAACCACAGTGGTTTCCAATGCTAGAGCAAGGGGCAATGGATGTAAGCTGGAACACAGGAGGTTCTGCTTAAATTTGAGAAGGAACTTTACTGTGAGAGTAACAGAGCACTGGAACAGGCTGCCCAGGGAGGTTGTGGAGTCTCCTTCTCTGGAGACATTCAAAACCCGCCTGAACACCTTCCTGTGTGATCTCATGTAGGTGTTCCTGCTCCGGCAGGGGGATTGGACTAGATGATCTTTCGAGGTCCCTTCCAATCCCTGACATCCTGTGATTCTCCAGTTCTGTGATCCTCCAATTCTGTGATTCTCTACTTGGGACTGAATGTCTGTGAAGATTATCATAGCTGCAGTTCTAGATAACTGGTAAACCACATGCAAATATCCCTGCAGTATTTATCTTACATTTGGATCAATCATTTGCAAAGCCAGTCTCTTCAAAGCTCTCTTACTTTCTACTGATAGCTTTACTCTGGAAATCAATGCTGTCAGTGTGTCACCTTACAACACATAACATCAACCACAAATAATTCCCCAGGCCATTAATGTTGCTACAGCAGTATTCAATTTGTAATCAGCAAATCACAGAATCACAGAATTGCCTAGATTGGAAAAGACCTTTAAGATCATCAAATCCAGTCATTAACCTAACACTGACAAGTTCCCAGCTAAACCATGTCCCTCAGCACTATGTCTAGATGACTCTTAAATGCCTCCAGGGATGGGGACTCT
Organism: Caprimulgus europaeus; assembly: GCA_907165065.1. Next base: position 32,934,084 of record OU015525.1, on the reverse strand, counting down.
ATCACTGCCTTGGGCAGCCTGTTCCAATACCTGATAACCCTTTCAGTAAAGAAAATCTTCTTAATATCCAATCTAAACTTCCCTTGGTGCAACTTGAGGCCATCTTCTCTTGTCTCATCACTTGTTACTTGGTTGAATAGACTGAGCCCCACCTCTCTACACCCTCCTTTCAGGTAGTTGTAGACAGCAATAAGGTCTCCCCCGATCCTCCTTTTCTCCAGGCTAAACAAGCCCACTTCTATCAGGGAAAGATGTAGAGTACCTGGATTCACATGTTCTTCATTGTCTTTTCTCTAAAACCTCATGATCTCTAGCCCTCAACATTATAAAAGAGGCTCAGATGAGATGTGGTATCCAGGAGGAAGAAAAAGCAGAAGAAATATGGATAGCACAAGTAGAGCTCATTTCCCTGTGTGCTCACTCCAGATCTATAGTGTCCCTAGATAAGGAAGCCTATGGGAAAATTTTTATCTTAAATATGATCACTTCTTTTGGGTTGGATGCTGTTCCCTATGTAGTTTGAAATGCTACAGCTTATTTCTCTTAACTTGGTTTATATTCACAGAGTTGATTTATTGGTATGTTCAAGTTCTTACAGCCATCATAACTTGACAAACGCCAGAGCCTTCACTCAAAACAGCACTCTAGTGTAGCAAAAAATGGACATGTGTTGAAGAGCTGGGTTTTTTTTATTTAGGTCACAGAAATTGTTACTTTATACTGTCGAAGACTTAGAACTTCTAGACTCCATTCTCTACATAATTAATGGAGAAGAGTTTGTGCCTTCAGAGGGGAATTCAAAGGAGTACCTCAAAAATACACTTTTAGTACAAAAAGAAAATTAATTCTTTCTGTACCTATTATTGAATTGAAATATTTCTGGAAACAATAAAGTGGGACAAAATTCTCTCTATTTACTAGTTCTGTAATTTTACTAAATGTAGTACTTTGAAAAGCAGTGACAGTATGGTATTTTCACGGACAATTTGTGTAGCTGCAATGCAAGAGGCTACATCCCATTAAGAAGATCTCCATTCCTTGAGGTGATCGTATATATTCTGGTATTACAGTATGACTGTCAAAGAATAATAGATAAAAATCCACCATTGCTTTCCTTCAGTGCATTCTTCCTAGTTCTTTTGTCATTTCCTACAACTGTATGAACTAGTTTCAGTAGATACAAATAATTTATGGATTAAACAGGGAAAAATGTGAAGGGAGGTTTCTCTTCGGGGAGGAAAAAAAAACATAAACAAAAAACTTCAACCTTCTGGTAAAAAGTCATCATTTAGATAAGATTGAATGCTTATTATTTTGTGATCTACTACAGCTTTACTTAATTTTTATTTTATTTGTTTTTAGGTCAAAAGTGACCTGTTCTGTTTCATATGTGAAAGGTTCACATTAAAAGAATATGAGCTAGCAAATATCTTTACTGAAGCACTGTTGGCAGCCGAGATCACTGACAACTTCCTGGCTGTGATTCATAATCTATATTGGTGCCTTTGAGACAGCAAGCTATTGATTTTTCTCAGTCTATAATCCAAGACCATATACACAGCTTGTTAGACATCTGTGGGAATATAAACTGAGTTTTGATACAATTTAGGGAGCTTCTGTTAGCGGGGCACTTAGTTTTTGTCTTTGAGAAAAATCTTTACACATTGGTGTAATCTTGAAGAGATTTTTAACAGATATTTTTAACAGATAATTCAATAGAGCTTGGGTTGGTTTTTTGTCCCTTTTTTTTTTTTTTTTTTTTTTTGGTATGCTGCTTCCCTGAGTGAAACTCAGAGGAAGCAAATTTCAAGTGGACAATAATAATAAAACATAGGGAACTCTTTCTTATGATATTATATCTTTTTTCCTTCCTTTTATTTCCTTTGATTTTATCAAGTATAATTTGGAAGTACTACTTTATTTGTCCTTCCCAGGGAAACATTCCTGTCTTTTCTGTGGTACTCATGGTACATATGCACAAATAACATTCAAAAGCAATAATTAACTGCACTGCAATTTCTTCACAACAAGATGATATTAGAGTAAGAACATTAAAAACATTAAAAATCTCCCCAAAATATACGTAGCTAAAAAAATAAGCCTCAGGTTCAAGCCACTGCAAACAATTCCTGATTTACTAAAGTAACTACTCTCAGTGTTAATTTTCTGTATTCTGAGAGTAAGCTAAGGAAAAGGAAGAGGCTAATACAGTTTGAAGCTTATGCACTAAGGTAGGAATGCCATAAGGAACAGTCTTAGTGTATGTTCTTTTAACTATTATTTAATATTTGTCCGAGAATATTTTAAGGGTTACCATGTAAGGAGTAAATAACTATGAAGAGGTTTTGGGTTTTGTTTGTTTTTCTGTTTGTTTGGTTGGTTGGTTTTTTGCTAGCTCATTTATCTATAACTTAATTGCTTTCCAGGAAAATAAATTAAATTCCTAATTCTTCATATATTTATACATTTCCCAACCTGAAGATCAGAAGTATATCAACTGGATTAGTATCATGCTTTAAGTTAAACAAAAGAGAATACTTTTGCAAGGTCAGTGATACTGGATTGTGCAAAAAGTTGGAACTCTAGAATAACAAGTAGATAGTGTATGTCAAAGGAATTTATTAATTTTGTTTCAATCTAAACTAAACAGCACAGGTATCTAGTATTACTGCCCACTGTTCATGTAATTTTTATAGTTATATTTAAGCTGAACTATGTACAGAAAAGCTTCAAATAAGGCTCTCAAAAGTTAAAGCAGTTATTTTTTTATTCTATGCTTAATTACTGTTTCACAGAATCACAGAATGCTAGGGATTGGAAGGGACCTCCAAAGATCATCTAGTCCAATCCCCCTGCCGGAGCAGGAACACCCAGATGAGTTCACACAGGAAGGCGTCCAGGCAGGTCTTGAATGTCTCCAGAGAAAGAGACTCCACAATCTCCCTGGGCAGCCTGTTCCAGTGCTCTGTCACCCTCACAGTAAAGAAGTTCCTTCTCAAATTTAAGCAGAACCTCCTGTGTTCCAGCTTACACCCATTGCCCCTTGTCCTATCATTGGACACCACTGAGAAGAGCCTGGCTCCATCCACCTGACACTCACCCTTCATATATTTATAAACATAAATAAGGTCACCCCTCAGTCTCCTCTTCTCCAAGCTAAAGAGGCCCAGCTCCCTCACCCTTTCCTCATAAGGGAGATGCTCCACTCCCTTAATCATCTTGGTGGCTCTGCACTGGACTCTCTCAAGCAGTTCCCTGTCCTTCTTGAACTGTGAGGCCCAGAACTGGACACAATATTCCAGATGCAGCCTCACCAGGGCAGAGTAGAGGGGGAGGAGAACCTCTCTTGACCTACTAACCACACCCTTTCTAATACACCCCAGGATGCCATTGGCCTTCCTGGCCACAAGGGCACAGTGCTGGCTCATGGTCATCCTGCTGTCCACCAGGACTCCCAGATCCCTTTCCCCTACACTGCTCTCTAGGAGATCATCTCCCAACCTATACTGGAACCTGGGGTTGTTCCTGCCCAGGTGCAACACCCTACACTTGCCCTTATTATATTTCATTAAGTTTTTCCCTGCCCAGCTCTCCAGCCTGTCCAGGTCTCTCTGGATGGCAGCACAGTGACTTCTGGCGTGTCAGCCACTTCTCCCAGCTTTGTATCGTCAGCAAACTTGCTGACAGTGCATTCAATTCCCTCATCTAGGTCATTGATGAATATATTGAATAATACTGGTCCTATTACTGACCCTTGAAGGACTCCACTAGAGCCAGGTCTCCAACTAGACTCTGCTCCATTGACCACCTCTCTCTGGCTTCTTCCCACCAGCCAGATAACAGTCCATCTCACTATCTGATCATCCAATCCACACTTCCTCAATTTGGCAGCGAGGATGCTGTGGGAGACCATGTCGAATGCCTTACTGAAATCAAGATAGACCACATCCACTGCTCTACCATCATCTAGCCACCTGGTTGTGTTTTCATAAAAGTCTAGAAGGTTGGTCAAGCACGACTTCCCCTTGGTGAAGCCCTGCTGACTGTCCCTAATGACCCTCTTATCCTTGATATGTCTAGACATGGCACCAAGGAAATAATCATAGATTTTTATTAGGGATAATAGATAGTTTGGGATAATCATAGACCTTCCTATTTTTGTCCTTTCCACTTTCCTATCCACTTGCTGAGAGCTCATAAAGAGCAAGAAGACAAGTTAGGTGGACTGATCCTGCCAGTGCAGACTCTAAAATGAAATATGAAGGACAAAATGATAAAAAAGCAAGGAGAATATTTGGAAGTTCAGTATGCTAATTGTAGGTCACCAGGTTATCCAGACGAGCTAGTTTCAAGAGGGAAATCAAAAGATTAGCCCTTTATTTTATGCTTCAATTCTTCAGTTCTAATGTAAAGCAAAATATTTGTTATTCATTATTTCTGGAAATCTGAAAGGAATTTAGATCCATTCATCATTTCAACAATGTGAGAAGCAGATCATTCTTGCTTGTATCACAAGAAGGTAAAGGAAAAGAAAAGGAGAGTGAGCAGACACTGTGGTCTTGAGCACTTTAGAAATGCATGTGATGATAAAAGTGATAAAGTAGGAGGTGGAGTGTAGTTATCAATAGCAGATAACACAGTTTTACTAAATAAACTGATGTCCTTGGAGTAAGTAGTTGAAAATTGTTCTACCTACGTACAGGTACATAGTTCAGCAAAGGTTCATCTCATTCAAGCTCAGATGCATTTTAAAAAGTGGTTACATAATGAAGAGAAATGTCACTGCTTAGTGCATGTCTCTCTAGGTCTGTACATTTACAGAAAGGCTGGAGACAAATGCTCCTTAGTTATAATGCTCCAACTGGAATGTTACATACTCAACTATACAAAAGATACAGAAATTGCAGACTGACCTGTTCGTTGCCCTTTCCTATCTTCTAAATTCAGTATTGTAACACAGGCTGTTTTCCCAGTGTAAAAGTAAGAGTATAATTATATTCAAACCTGACTGTGTGAGAGACAGGTACTTCCATCTTTAGTCTTCCATTGCTCAGCAAAAACTTGTACTCACCCTTCATGCAAACCCCTTTTACCAGCTGCTACTGCAATAGTCACAAGCTGTCTTTTAATGAACATCATATGCTGTTCATTAAACATCATATGATGTTCATTATCATACAATGAACTTTTGAGAGTTCATTTGCATATTTAGTTATAGGAAAGGATAAGAACATATTAACCAAAATGCATGCACTATTCTTTCATCCAGAGACAAACTCCACCAAATGTCAGCAGGTGTTATAAAGTCAGTGTCCCCAGTCAGGATATTCTAAATGCTCTTTCTTTCCTTTAAATAAGGATATCAGTCTACATACAGAAAGGTATCCAATGCCTGTATCACACCATTGTAGGCTTAAATTGTGCAAGCTTTTCAGGAGACTATGCTTTCATTTTGCTTTTTGGTACCTTGTAGTTCAAGTCTGCCTTTATCCTCAGCTCAATTAAGGGAGTAACTGCTAAATAAACCTAGTAAATTATAATTCCTATTATTTTTATGACCTAGGATCTGGAAATCAGCACAGGGCAGAACCTGGGCAGTTCTATATAGGTTTGCAATGTATTGTAAAGATCATGAGGTATATTCCAGGGAAGGGAGTCACAGAATACGATTATCATTTGAATTTGCAAATGGATGAGATAAAGGACTTGCTGTTTGGAAACCCCTTTTTTAAGGGAAGTCCTAACAGCCAACTGCCTTGCTAGATGTAGGATACTAAGCAGGGAGAAGGAAAGCAATGATGACCATCAGAGTCAAGGAAGAAGAGAAAGGTATACCTTTCCTGTGGTATGTCAGAGATCAAGTAAATCTAAAAACTCAACTTTCTATCTATTTTATTGAGAATAAGACCTTGTCCTCCCAGATAGGTGGAAAGCAGGGAATCTTCCCAAAGCAAATACTGAAGGGGCCTTTTTTGAACCCCATGAAGGCCTCCATGACTTGATAGAATTACCAAATGACCTGTAAGTATATATTTTGAATTGGACAGCTTTTTATATGTCAAAAATAAGAAAGGGCACCAATCCCTTAAATTTTCAACATATAATTGTATAAAATTGAGAACTTTAACTATTTACTATAAATAACAGAAAACCTGCTATTTTAGAATTCCCTTTAGTAGCCCATTACATAGAAAGACAAATTCAGTGAGAAGAGGTAACTTTAAAAAAAAAAAAAATTTAGAACTTCTGTATTTAGTGGTTTTAAATTAGATCAACTAACGTCACAGAACCTCTAATTCACTAAATCCCACTTCCAGAATAGCATTTGTGTTATCTGCAGATGAAAAAAATGTATAAGAAGCATGGCCAGCATATCAAGAGAGATGATTCTCCCCCTCTACTCTGCTCTCATGAGGCTCCACCTGGAATACAGCATCCATTTCTGGAGCCCTCAACACAAGAAAGACATGCACCAGTTAGAACAAGTCCAGAGGAGGGCCATGAGGATTATCAGAGGCCTGCAGCACCTCTCCTATGAGGACAGGCTGAAAGAGTTGGGGCTGTTCAGCCTGGAGAAAAGGCTCCGGGAAGACCTCACAGCAGCCTTCCAATACCTGAAGGGGCCAACAGGAAGGCTGGATAGGGATTTTTACAAGGACAGGTAGTGATAAAACAAGGGTTAATGGCTTTAAACTGGAAGAGGGTAGATTTAGATTAGACATTAGGAAGAAATTCTTTACTGTGAAGGTGGTGAGACACTGGAACAAGTTGACTGTTGAATTTGTCCATGCCCCCTCCCTGGAAATGTTCAAGGCCAGGTTGGATGGGGCTTTGATCAACCTGATCTAGTGGAAGGTGTCCCTGCTCATGGCAGGGGGGTTGGAACTAGATGATCTTGAAGGTCCCTTCCAACCCAAACCATTCTAAGATTCTATAAGAGAAAAGCTGAGAACGGGGAGATATTTTGTTTGCTATTTTCATACCAGCAACTGCAAAACTAACTTCTGAAGCTCAGCCATCTCTGCTTTAAGAATGGATGATTATTGCTCTTTAATCTGCTTTATTTCTTTATCAGAAAAATATATTGTGTATTCTTGCCTCAAATATGGAGAAAAATCATTATGAAGACAGTAATATAATGTGAAATATGTTAGGACTCATGTTTTAGCGGGTTTCCAGTTTTTTAAAAGATTTTTTTTTTTTTTTTTTTTTTTTTTCCCTAGCAACTCCTGGAATTCCCATTCATTTCAGTGGTAGCTGCAGTTGCTGAAAATCCATTTGAGCAGTCCATACTAATTTGAAATTTTACAGTGGTCTTTCTCCACACACATGCTCATGCATGTTTCTTTTTAGCCTTCTCTCTTTTTCCATCCATCTACCCAAGATTAAGATCAATCTTGGTGGACACAGATACTCATATAGTGGTGGCATGAAAGTTACAAAGAAGCAGTTAAATGAACTGGAAGAAAAACAAACAAACAAACAAACAAACAAAACAAAAAACCACCCCCCCTCCAAAAATAAATAAACCAACAACAAACAAACAAACCTGTGAAGTTCTCATGTTCTGTGGTTTGTTTGGTTTTTTCCCATAACTTTTTAAAATAAAATGCAACCTTATAACGAGGAGGAAGGTTTCCTAGAAAATTGAGACTCAGGGTACATGCTGATGAGTGACTTCTTTTAGAGGCTCCTCTAACGCATTTTTACAAGGGTCATTTTGTTTTACAGTGTGACAAAAAAAGGAAAAAAAAGGAGCCTAAATCACATTTTTACTAGACTTGAAATAAAAATGGCAATTGGAAATGCATTGTAAACAGGATTATTCAAACTCAGCTTGCCTTAAGATAGAAGCAGCTTTTAAGCAGGCTGTTACATAAAGGTCCAGTATTTCTGAGATTTTATGAGAGTAATCTAATGCACTGGTCAGACAAGGTTAAGAATAATGCCCTTGCAGTCTCCCTAGATGCAATGATAGTATTTGATGTGAATAAAAAGGCTACACTTTCTGGGTGTTGGTGGAACTGAGCTGCACAGACATTTGGAGATTTGAGTATGAACCTAAACATTCCTCAGGAAAAAAAAAAAAAAAATCCTCATTCTTTTTGAATCTTTTTTCCTCAGTTTTGTACTTATGCTTCGCTGTCCATCTTTTCCTCCTTTCTCCACATTAGCTTTCAAAACACTTCCTGAGGCTTTTAGAAATGTCGTAAACTTACTGTATCATTACTGATGCACACAAGCAGGGACATAAATGAATACTGTATATGGATGATATTCTTCTTTTTATAACCCATCCTGATATTTCAATCCCAGCTATTACACTGTTCATAAATCAGTTTGGGATCCTCTCTGACTTTAAAAGTAATTATAATAAATCCAAAGATATGTTTATGTATAGGAGGCCAATTGAACCCTTTGCTTTTCAGTTTCCATTTAAATTGGTCTCCAGAGGTCTTACCCCAGGTTATTTATTCCTTTTTCTTTAGATCTGCTGTACAGATTTAATCTTGCTTCTCTGTTTTGTAAAATTCAATAGATGCTGTACAGGTGGGTTTTGTTATTTCCTTTTTTTATTTGGGAAAGAGCTGTCATTAATTAAAAACAAAACACATTTTCTATTTTTTCTTCAATAATAAATAAACTTACTAAGAAATTGTGAAGATTGGTTTAAGAAATGTTTCAGATGCCCTGAAAGCAATTGCTCAACTCACTTATTCTAATGCAGCACAAACAATGTGTTAGTCTGCTCTGCAATTTTTCCATTTGCCTGACTGTTAATTATAGTTCAGCTTCTAAGTCCTTTCTTTCTGCATTGTTCTGACTGATCAAATTCTCATACAGAAGTCATATCAAGGTAAGTTTTCATGTCAGTAGATGTGGATCAGAGCAACAGAACTGCATACCTGGAAAGCTTTGTCTGATCATACAGACTTCTAATTTCACAAAGCTGTTCTTCCAGAAATGCAGCAAATGCCAAAGTATCTTGAAAGAGGTCAGCTGAAAGAGAAGACGCAAATCTTAGCAACAACCTGTTAAGACAATGTAAGAAATAAAGGAATTTGTTTCATGAAACATACACCTGAGGAACACCCTTCCCAGCATTTTATTTCACCACCTTCATTTTCTGTCCCTTCATTCTCTAAACAAAGAGATATGAGCCACATATACAATTCAAATCAATGAGTAAAAGCATCCCTTTTCAAGTATAATAACTCATCAAATAATTATCAAATATTTCAAATCCTTTACACTGTCTTTGCAGGGGAAATATATAACTTCTCCTTTATAACAGAGAAAAAAAAAATAGTGCTTCATATGTTTCAATTCTGAAAAAAATTGCACTGTGAGAAGCCATACTTCAACGGTTTGTTCTTTACAGAAATGGGCGTATGAGGAGGGACATTTATGAGGAACAGTACTGTGCTGAACTTAGGATGTGTTGAGACTGTTTATGTCCAGAAGCTGACAGAATTTGCAATCCAGAAGGAAAGGAAAAGAGAGGAATTCTGTGAAAAGAGGTGTGTTTTGGGGATTTTTTGTTTGTTTGTTTGTTGTTGTTGTTGGTTTGGTTTGGTTTGTTTGGTTTTTATGAAAGTTGACATATGTAATTAATCACAGGAATCCAGAGACTGTGGCTTTAAAAACACCTCAAGTTATCACAAGAGCTAGAAAGAAATTTTCAAATGGTGATCTGGAAAATGGGAGCTTTTCTAGAGAGTGAAACTGTAGAATTGAGAAATGCTTGATGCTAATGAAAGCTGAACCAGAAAACCAGACTAGAAAACACAACCTAACCTGAAAGGACAAGATAAGCAAGCAACTTAAGAACTTTTATTTAATCTCTTACCAAAAACATTCATTTTCTCTCTTTAAATTACAGAAAATGTTTTTTTTCTGTTTTTTTTTTCTTTTAAATTTATTTTCTTTTAAATTTATTTCTTTTTTAATAGTGCAGCCATAGAATTTGGAAATCCTCTGTAACATTCATTTGTAAGAGGGTGGAACACTTCTACTTCAGGGCTCTGATTAGCTGACTGTCATATCATGATGTGCCTTACCATTTTTAAATGACCTCACATATTGTTTGGATCACTGATATCCATTTTGCTACTAAAGGATACTAAACAAACTGGCCCAAATTCTTTTTTTTTTTTTTGCTGATTCAAATGAATAGTCCCAGTTAAACTCTTCAAAATTAAAGTAATCTCAGTGGTCTAGGTTCTTTCAGATTTCTTTCTTTCTCATTTTTTTTTTAGTTTTGAGATATTAGTTATATTTCCATGTAATTCTGAGCAACTATGTTTTGGAATGTCACTTTAATATACAGACTTATTAGCTCATCCCATACTCAAGAATTTCCATAGTCTTATCATGATCTACTTACAAAAAATACAGATCGAGGAAATTATCACTGTGTTTGGATATGCAGTAAGATCAATGCCTTCTGAACCAAGTTAAAATCCATCTTCAGTCTAGAACAAGCCTTTATGTGGAATTGCATCTGTCTTCATAAAGTCAGACTGGTCTGGGTAGTATGTGTTTTGTTTTGTTGGGTTATTTAAACAAAGAAAAAGTAATTTCTTATCCATTTATTTCCAAATAACTGACATCCTCCTCTATATCCCCTTCAATGGAATGAGCTCCTGATAATGCTGAAACTGAACTGAGACTTTGAAACTTATTTTAATAGTGTTTCTTTCTTTAGAAACACACTTTTTACAGAAATGAAGCTATTGATATTTTGCTGTGAATAAACACTGTGTCTGTAGACATAGCCTGCAAGGTCCTGAGCCTGTTTGGTTCTGAGATGCCATTTGGTTTTCAAGTGAATACCTAGTGATGATTTTAACCTTAGGACTACTTACAAGGTGTACACTGTTGCTTGCCATGGAGATACAGATTTTGGAGATATTCAGTGCGATACCTGTAAAGGTTTTTGGAAAAAAAAAAAAAAAAAAAAAAAAAGGCAGCTAATAGTTCTCTTTATGAGGCTGTCTGTCTGTCCATTTTTCTTCTGAGAATCCCTGGATATGCAGATTATGAGGATATGCTGGAAGGCTTATCCGTTTTACAAACATTTCTTGAGGAGGAAGGGCCTGATGGTGGCAGTAAGCATTCTCCTACTGGATATGTAAGTAGAGGTTCAAAAATTTCATTGAACAATCTATATTATTGCACAACAGTTTGGATGGTAAATAGGATTTAATGTGAATAATATTCACCTTTGGATGTAATTTGAAAACTCTCTGAGCATCTGAATTTACAGAGTTCAGAAATATTAACAGGCATTTCTCTGTGTCCTTGTTCTCTTTCAAATAGTTTTTACATAATATCTGTGTGCCTACAGATATATATGTTTAGGTTTGAGGGGGGTTTTTTTACCATGATTGTGGTACTCAGTAAAAGGAAATAATTTGATCCAAGTCATACTAGGCTCAATTGGAATCTTATAATTGATTTTTCTGTGTAAGTATATTCAGTTCTCAAGTATCCAACTCTGGTCTCAGTTCCAGATGCACTGTTGTGATTACTGAGTGCTATCTATCTCTAATTCTTGTGTAATTGTATTATACCTGATCTTATATAAAGCCAAAGAGTAGTGGTTTTTAATAAGCATGTTTTAACATGGATAATGGAGAAACAGAGTGACAAATTTGTGACACTCATCAACCTAATTTTCATTGTTTTCATGCTTATTCTTGTAAATTTTCTTGGTATGCATCTTTTAGTTTATTACACTATTGGCACCTGAAAAAGACATGCAGGTCAAATTGACTCAAAACCATTCTGACAAATGTAGCTTTATGATAGCAGAGTTATGCACATGAATTTTATGAAAATTAATTCACTTTTTTTAAGGTTTTTTTTTTATATTTTCTTAAACTTTTTGAAAGCACATTTCAGAACTCTGTATTGAAGACATTAATTAGATGCTATAATCTCATATTCATTGAGAGTTATATCACATTACTAGACTGGCCTAAAATGTGGAGTAGCATTTTAAATGGACTTGTGTCCATACCATGTTTTAAGCTATAAGGTCTAGAAAACTGAAGGAGTGTTTTGCATGTCTTTGTGTGTAGTTCTATATTTTATTTTATAGTACGTAGGACATTATGTAAGACAAAGGGAGAACATGATTAAGACATAAATGTAATGAATGATAATGAACAAAAAGTTAGATAATGCTATTTATCTTATTTTAGAATTTAAGAGCAGGGAAGAAGCAACTAATATAAAGAGTATAATTTTTTAAAAAACCCAACCAAATAACAAAAAAACAACCAAAAATATTTTTATATAATTTTTAACCTTTGCAACTCAGTCCAAAAGATATCTGACTCCTGATTTCAGTAGGATTCAGAGCAGGGATAAGTCTCTTTGATGTGTTCTTATTAATTATAAATTTTAAGAGTGAATAAACAAATGAGAAATTACTGTGAAAATCAATAAGGAAAAGAATGGTGAAAATAAGGCAGAAATTCAAGAGTAAGTATGGACTTAGTGGTATATTATCTCTTTCTTTTGCAAAGCTGTAAAGATATATTTACAAAACAGGTCATAATTTAAATTGGGAAAATTAGGAAACAGATATATTGAGGCATGATTTACCTTAAAATTATTGCCTCAGAAATACTCATTGCTGAAAATAAACCTGAGTGAATGTTTTCCCACTTATTATAAGCCTGAACCTCGATCTTGCAGTATGCTGAGATTTGTTTTTAGGCTGTGTGCTTTAATTGTTTTGGCTCAGCACCATGCTGAATTGCAACCCTGGCCTTTAACTGCTAAGAGGCAATAACTCTGGTAAACAGAACAACATATCCATGGCAACCTACAGTTTTAGTTCTAACTTTAAAAAACACAAAAAGATAATTATTTTTTTCTTTATATTTTTATATTCCTATGGCTCATAATAGCAGTGATGACCTCCTGGCTGGGCCTTTCCAAGCTATTAATGACAGGCTGAGTTATGCGACCTTGACTTCACCTGCAGCCATTAACTTTTCTATCTAGTCATTAACTGCTGAGAAATGCCCTCCCTTTCAGTCATTATTTCTTATATATGCATTTCTTAAGTAGGCATTTTCTGTAACAATTACATGTCAGAGTAATTTCTTTTCTTTTCTTTTCTTTTTTTAAATTAATAAGTACTATCTTATCTTTGTGTTCAAGCCACAGAGATCCTTTGACATCTAGCAGCTTGCACATCATTTAAGTTTCTAAGGAAGAGGTCATCATTTATGCACAGGCAAATGAGAGGCAGAGGGCTTAAAACATCATATTTTACATGGGAGGAAAAAGCCTTGCATCATTTGAGTTAAATCTATGGAGCATATTCAGAAATGCTGAGGAATTCATTTTTAGATCGGGCATTTAGATGTACAATGTATGCCACAGTACCAGCTAGAAAACCCTTAGCGTTAATAGTAAAGGTGACCTCTAAGTTATCCCTCCTGACTACCGGATCTTTAGACAAAATGGTTAGTAATTTCACTGGGATTAATTTGCCAGCATTTTGCAGTCCCTTATCTTATTTTCTGGAACTCATAGAGGGATCAGAATCCACATGATATATTTCTCTTATCTGTCAGTGCAGCAGCATAAGATAAAAGAAGATTCTTATTGAATGGATATATTTTTCATTGTCCTTCATACCATAGATTAAACGGTTCTTGTATGATTTTTCTTTTCCTGATAAAGCAAGCCATACTTCTGCATAAATAACTTCTGTGTAATTTGAGAACTCTTATTAAGAGCTAAGTAATCAATTTTTAGACACTGTAATTAGTGGCCTTACCTGGATCAAAAAAAACAAATGTTGTTCGAAAAAGGTTGTGGAGATTTTTTCAGGAGTGTCATATATGCCTGGAAATATCAGCAACAGAGGATTTGTTTAATTTGTTTGTTCCTATAACTCAGACGTACAGTTATACTTATGTAAACAGTGTTTGTTCAATGAAGTGCTTAGTCCTTTTCATAGGAAATTTCTCTGACAATATCCTTGACATACAGGAAATATCTGCCCTAGGAAAAGAAAAAGTGTTTCCAGGAGATTTTTGTTGTTATTGTTGTTCTTTTTGTTGTTATTTCATTTAAGTGTCTGGTTTATTAGAATATATCATCCTAATTTTGTACAACAGAGGGCAAAAAAGCAGAGAGAGGTGAACGAGGCCAAAAGAACATAAACCAAAGAAGTAAACTCTGTAAATCTTGATAAATGCAACTCCACCAGTAAGTGACAATATAGGTGAAACATTTCTCTTTTAAACTTTTTTCCATTAGTTTTTTGACAGGAGTACACTAGTTCAGCTTTAATGAGATTCTAGTGTAAAAACTTCAGGGCTAAATAAAAGAAACAAATCAAAAGGACCGGATGATTGCCATTTAATGTGAAAGAATGAAAGTGCAAACAATCATTGTATGACATCTAGCTGTGCTAGTCACTGCAGAATGACAGGTAGAACAATTCAAAGTTACTGATCTAAAGATGGAATAACAGCTCATATGTTTGAAGTGCTCAGAAGATGAAGAAATAAAACAGACTCTAAGATAAGACATGGTTAAGCCTTTTAAATTCCATGCCTTATTGTCAGTATCATTTGAACACTTTTGTACACATTTTTTTTTTTTCCCTCAGAAACTATTTTATCAAAGGAATTACTTTTAAGAGCTGATTTTATTATTATCCTTCAGGCTAATGGTATTCTTTGTTTTTCAACAAGATGAGAAAAAAATGTGCACAATGAAAAGTCTATTACTGGTTTGCTAAGCACCCATATCGTATATATTCAGAAGTATGTATTCTGAAGACATATTGTTAAGCTGTGCATTTTAAACAAGTTCAATAATTCATGTGATAATTTACTCTACAGGTAGCCTGACTTTTTTAACATACAACATAATAAATTTGTTATTAATTTCTGTTTGTATTTTCCTTGTCTATTCTTTTCTTGATATTATTTTAAGGCTCTAAGGAAAATCACCTATTCTTTCTTTCAGCAAGCCTTTTTATCAGTGAAATAACCTATTCTAGTTACTGCTGGAAACAATAATCTGTAATTGCTGCTTTCAGTCCTAATTTGGCCTGTCCCTAGTTTTTCATCTCAATCTAATCTAAACCTATTTGAGCAAATAAAATGATATTTACCTCATCCTCTGTTACAAGCTTTCAAGATTACAGGCTTCAGGAAAAATCAATACAAAATACCAGCTTAGCAGCAGGTTTGTGCTCAGAAAGAATGCTAACTTTTCTTTCCTGCATTTTCTGACTCTCTACTCCCCTGGAGTGAAAGCAAACCTCAGACTATAAGGAATGAAGAGGAAAAAAAAGAAGCAAAAAACCCTCAGCTTTCAATGATGTGTTTGGTTCATGGTTAGCAGCCACTTTTGAGCTTACAAGCCGAAGTGCAGTGCATGGTCAAGCTCCTAACCTTTAGCTTCTGCTTCCACACTACACATCTTACAGAGTTCACCAAAAGGAAGGTTCTTGACCTCTCGGATGATTTTTCAGACTCAAATACCATCTTCATTTATTATTTATTTGCTTCAAGCAGTTGGGATTTGAGGTATCATCATACCTGACTGACTGATTTAAGGAAGTGGCCACGTCTCTATGGGGAAATCTCATGAGAATAAAATCCTATTACTTTCCAAAAAGATTACTTCATTTACTGCCTGAAATAAGCCTTTGATGAAAACATTTGAATGTTGAGTTTGTAAACAACCAAGAATTCTCTGCAGTGCTATGTTTTGTTTTGTTGGGTTTTGGGGTTTGTTTTGGTTTTGGTTTTTTTTAACACTGAAAAGGATATCTGGTTGTTTTTATTTTGATTATGCTTTGTTCTGTTGTTGCTGGGCTTTTCGACCAAGAAATTGATTAATACAGAAAGATGGGTCTTTATTATAATTAAATTGTACCTATCAACCTTTTCAAACTATTTGTTCTTTCTCTTCTCTTTTGTAACAAACCAGAAAAGTTCTTCCTATTAAAACTTGTGTTGGATTTCTCTTTCATAGCTCTCTCTACTGGCCTCCTCTTCCTACTCCCACCTTGGGAATAGTCTCTGATTTGAAAAATTATGAGGAGTTATTTGGTCTCTCTTTAGACCTTGTGAGATAATAATTGTGTAATAGTTAAGTAGGATTTGAAAGAAGCTCTAAGCCAAATAAAAAATTTAACTTAATCACCCTTTTTATGAAATATTTAATTCAGGACTCAAGTTTTCTCAGATAAGTAACAAAATAGGTATTTCCTTTTGTTTATTCCTATGTAAGAGTAATAGGCACTCAAAAAAGTAAATTTCCTAAGTTTTTATTTCTGCAAGAATAGTAGCATTTGTTTCAATGCATTTAGGGGGAAAAAAAAAAAAAAAAAAGATATTAAGATCTAATTGTATTAACTTAACTGTGGTTACTAAATTCGTACCCTAGTCACACTAGGCACAGAAGTAATCAATGGAGGGAGATAAGCACTTTCAGAGTTCTTAAGTCTCAGGTGAACTGAACTGCCCTTTGGAGATGCTTATTTCTTTTCACTGAATATAGAGGGTGGCTAAGGTAACTCCAGTGGATTCAACATAAACTTATTTAGGATAAATCCTAACTCATAATTTTACTGTCAGCATCTTCTAATCCATAAGACCCCTATTCTGCAGAACTTCTGTCATCGATACAGGGTTCTCCAGAAACCCAGAGCAGCTAAAGTGTCTATTAGCTTCTAGTTCAACTGCAACAGAAACAGCAAAGGCTTGGGAAGAACAGTTCCTACATGTAATTACTTTACTTGTTTAGAGTGATTTGTTAGATGCAACTATTTGAAATCTCACTCCTCTTGTGTGTCCAAGACTTGCCAGTGTTTAGTTGAAGTTAAGTATCTTCTGCATTTATTTCTTTTTCTTTCCAGTCCTCTTTTCCTGTGGTAACGATTTATCCTGTAGTTTCAGATGATTATGTGGCAATGGGACAGTTTACACCACCCAAAGCTCTTGTACCAAGATGTCCCCAGCTTCTTTTATCACTTACATTCAGCTCATGTTTTGAGGCTTTATTTTCTTAATGAAAAACAAAAGCTGATAAATATCATTTTGAAAAACATCACCAGCATTTTATACCACTACGTATTGGTCCCATTAAGGTTTTTGAAGCCTGATGCTCATTTTTTAATCTAGCATAAGATTATTGTGATCAGATTGTATATCTGTCAATCGTGTTGATAACTTTTGAAGTCCTTGACCAATTTCAAGCAAATTTGACATATAGATAAAAGTCTTAAGAATTCTAGATCCCTGCAGTAGGCTCATACTACCTTTTCCATCCATATAGACAATTCTGCCAGCAATGAGGTAATGTGTCCTGTTTAGCTCAGGAGCACAATTGAAACTTTATCTCCAGTTTATCCCTGTGTAATTTCTGGACTCCATCAGTTTTGAAGAAACTCTCATCATTTTAGACTAGATTTACAAATTTAAACTCACCATATCTATATATAATTTTGACTATAACCTTAACCAAGCAACTCCTTTGTATTCCAAGAGCTCTTTTACATTTAGTTTTCACTAACTACAAGAAAGCTGGGGAAGGATTTTTTACAAAGGCAGATAGTGGCAGAACAAAGGATAATGGCTTTAAACTGGAAGAGGGTTGGTTTAGATTAGATATTAGGAAGAAATTCTTCACTGTGAGGGTGGTGAGACACTGGAACAAGTTGCCCAGAGAAGCTGTGGATGTTCCCTCCCTGGAAGTGTTCAAGGCCAGGTTGGATGAGGCTTTGAGCAACCTGGTCTGGTGGAAGGTGTCCCTGCTGATGGCAGGGGGGTTGGAACTGGATGATCTTTAAGGTCCCTTCCAACCCAAACCATTCTATGATTCTACTCATTCTCTAGCTATTTGCAGACAGACCTGGCTGAAATAATACAAACATATAGCATAGGCACAGTTATATCAGTTAAAGCTGCCAATATATTGGTGTAATCTTTTTCTAAAACCTTACAAGAGTTTTCACTGACTGCTACAGAAAGATTTTCATTATGGCAAAATAAACAAAAACTTTCACTGACTCATTAGATAAGTGCAGAGGGCAGTGTACACTCATCAAAAATGACAAATTATGTATTTTAAAAACCAACTCTATGATATCTTATAGCAGAATATCTTTCTATGTCTTTGATTGTTAGGAAAAATCTAATGGAACTGACTGAAAATCAGCAGAGCTTGGGGTTTATCCTGATTAGCTGACTGGACAGACTTCCTGTGTCAGGGGACAAGGGATATTTTCTTGAGGGAACTACTGCTAGATAATTTAAAGTTTTAGGTAGCTGAAAAAGTAAATAGAATGACCCCTTACATTTGTCTATCAAAAGCATGTTCCCTGGGGATTTTGAAAGATTCCAGACCTATACATATAGAATTTTAAAAATTGGTGAAAGAAAGATCAGTGTCACAATGAGCTAATGATGCAGTGGACCAATCTTCAGTCCAATTCAGTTTTGGACATTTTTGAAGAAAAAATTATGAGATTTTTTTTTTTTTTTTTTTTTTATGTGTGTGTGTAAAGAAACAATACTCTGGACATTCTAATCTCCTGAACTTGAAAATGTTCAAAGGAGGGAAGAGATACTTCAGAACAGTATCAACAGAGGAAAGCTGGAGAATGCAGAATACCTAATTACGGCTCATTCAATCTGTAGCTCATTGTTGATCATGAATTGTAGTAAACTCCAGTAGAAGTTTAGAGGGTGGTTGCCAGACCAAACTCTCCACAGTGTCCCCTCCAGCTTGTGCACAGCAGTAGGAGATGGCAATGTGCGCTTGCAGCCCAGAAGGCCAACCATATCCTGGGCTGCATCAAGAGAAGCATGGCCAGCAGGTTGAGGGAGGTGATTCTCCCCTTCTACTCTGCTCTCGTAAGGCCCCACGTGGAGTACTGTGTTCAGTTCTTGAGCCCCCAACACAAGAGAGACATGGACCAGTTAGAACAAGTCCAGAGAAGGCCACGAGGATGATCCAAGTGCTGGAGCACCTCTCCTACAAGGACAGGCTGAAAGAGTTGGGGCTGTTCATCCTGGAGAAGAGAAGGCTCCGGGGAGATCTTATAGTGGCCTTCCAGTGCCTGAAGGGGGCCCACAAGAAAGCTGTGGAGGGACTTTTTACTAGGGCAGTTAGTGATAGAACAAGGGGAAATGGCTTTAAGCTGAAAGAGGGTAGATTTAGATTAGACATTAGGAAGAAATTCTTCACTGTGAGGGTGATGAGACACTGGAACAGGTTGCCCAAGGTAGTTGTGGATGTCTCATCCCTTGAAGCGTTCAAGGTCAGGCTGGATGAGGCTTTGAACAACCTGGTCTAGTAGAAGGTGTCCCTGCTCATGGCAAGGGGGTTGGAACTAGATGATCTTTAAGGTCCCTTCCAACCCAAACGATTCTATGGACACCACGGTTGGGAACTGCATTGAGCTTGCACAGGAGATGGTTATAGCCGCTAAGTATCCCAAGAAGTACCTAACAGCTTTTCCCTAGCAGAGCAGAAAGAACAGTAGGACAAAGACAGGGCTAGTTTCATCTAGTAAAAGCTGAAATAAATATCTACCTTCATCAGAAACAACTTGTGCCATAGAATCCATATTAGCAGACACAGGAACACAGAAGATTATTATGCTTTACAAGTATTGAACATATTCAGAGAATATACTAAAGTACCACATTAGTAGATACATTACATCCTTACATAACCTTCTGTAAGATTTTATTCTGCTATGATGCCAATGTTAGGAGTGACATAGTGTAAACTTTTGTGATGTAATGTAACCAATGAAGAGAAATAGCTGCCTCCAGAAGGCAGTTCAGGAGCTTCATATTGGGAGAGACTTTTAAATGACGTCTATGTACTCCCCTATGCTACTCCAGTGCATTTATTGTAACCTCATATTAGTAGTTTTGTATTTCACTGATAAGCTAGCTCTTCAGAATACTGGTGTATTTATACAGTTTCTAATACAACAGAGTATTATCTTGTAAACACTAGGTATCACTAATATAAGAATCAACACAACTATCACTCTGAGAATGAAGAGACAAAGGAGGCAGGCTGATTCCTAAGGCAGCTGCTCCTTCTTCTGAGCAGAGTTCCACAAAAAGGTAAATGAGAAAACAGCAGGAGTCACACCTCCACAACTGTCAAGAGACATTTGTCTTCCAGAAGGTGGTTAAAGCCTAAAATTCTCCAACAGATGATATATTCAGAATCAAAACATGGCACCTTCAGACTTCAAAGAGCAAATCTTAGCCACCTCTGGCATTGAACTAGGATCTCTGCATATCAGGGTGCAGAGACTTCTCTTAACTTTCTAATACTGTCAGGCTCTATATTTATTGTCAACAAAAAGCATTGGATATCTTCATGTATTGTTTTTTGGGTTTTTTTTTCTCCTTGAAAGATTGTTAGGCTCCTCATTTTTTGGTTTTACATGCCTAAAATATAAATTCTAAACTCAAAGGAAAAAAAAAAATCTGTTTCCTACCCCACTTTCCAAGATAAGGATTTCCAAGATAAGAATTTGGATCTAAGTCTTTAGATCTTGCCTTTAAGTGTTGAACCTAACTAATTGTTTTAACTCTCCGAACCTTAAAACCCACAGAGTGCCATCATAGGCCCTATTTTTAAACTGCAGGTTTGCAGCATTCCCTCAGTTCTTCACTAGCAAACATTCTTTCATGATGGTTTAACCCAAGGATCTAAGCTGCACTTTATTGTTCATCCTGCACATCCAATTGTGCAATTGTGCCTAGCCAAGCACAGTGTGGGTTTGTGCCTAACATTAAGTAGAACATATAACTTCTAATACTTGACCTCTCAGTTTTGAAAGGCTAAATTATATCAAAGGAAAAAAGTAGAAAAGTGAATGTCTTAAAACTAAACACCATTCATCCATATGAACAGCAAATACTGGAGAAGTAAAAAATCTTTTGGATGCTACACAATGTAGGAGTGCTTTGCCTACATGTGCAAATAATGATAGTCTAGAGGGGAACACATAAAGAGGCTTTCTGAAAAAAGAGGAAAAAAGAAAAACCAGACATGATAAAGGCCTCTACTTTGCTTTTGCTTCATCTAAAAAATTATTTCATTTGAACTAAGACACTTTCTTCTGACTTTGCCAGGAAAGGCAGCAGGATGCTTAATTTGTTTGGGTTATTAAATGCAATTTTTACACCCTTCTGTGTTCTTAAGAAGTAAACTTCCTAAAACACCACTAAAACCATTAACCCTTGTCCTGTTGCTAAAGGTCCCACTAAAAAGATTATCCCCATCTTTCTTATAGGCCTCCTTTATATATTGAAAGGCCACAATAAGGTCTCCCTGGAGCCTTCTCTTGTCCAGGCTGAACAACCCCCAGCTCTCCCAGCTTTTCCTCATAGCAGAGGTGTTCCATCCCTCTGAACACTTTTGTGGCCCTCCTTGTTCCAACAGGTCCATGTCTGTCCTGTGCTGAGGACTCCAGAGCTGGATGCAGTGCTGCAGGTGGGGTCTCACCAGAGCAGAGTAGAGGGGAGGAATCACTTCCCTCAACCTGCTGGCCACGCTTCTTTTGATGCAGTCCAGGATACGGCTGGTCTTCTGAGATGTGAGTGCACATCTAAGTTTAGAATAGTTTCCAACTATTAGATTTATTTTTTTTTCTCCCTGAGGTGGTTATTTTTTTCATTTTTACTCCAGTTGCTGGGGATTCAGTCTCAATTGTGGGGAGCAAGCATTGAGGTCAAATTACAGCTTAAAAAAGTGTTCAACTTCTATTCCAGGGATAAACAGAAAAAAGACCGAGTAGTCCAAACAAATGCAGAAACTCAGAGAGAAAGAGGTAAAATAAATCCCCCCCATTCCGAAGATAATAAATTAGTATTATTAGGCAGAATATGCTTCTATTTTAAAGACAATTTAGGTGTCCTTAAAGCTGAATTAGTAGGTATCTTTAAATGTAGCCATTTACTTTGTACATCGAAGAACTTGGATTGAAATGAAATTCAGCAACTATGCAGCTGTAGAAATCTCACAGTAAACAGTATTTTTTATTCTATATTCTTAGCTTGCATTTCTTGTGCTTGTCGGTGGATTTTGAGACATATTTTGCTGTATTTTAGTGAATAAATTGTGATTTTTAAGAGCTTTTTTCCTAATTTACAGAAGTAATTTCTTTTAAAATTAATATATACAGCAGAACATTCTGAGTTTAAGAAAATTAATTGTACAATGTAATGAAAGATTTTTCTAGAGCTAAGATAACATAATTTAAAATAGTCATCTTAATGTTCTGAAATATAATTTTGCTTTTGTTGCAGTTGAAAAATGAAGGTTTCTTTTATATACTGTATATCCCAAGATGATTTCAAAGCACTTTCACTTAGAAAAGCTAGCTGCTATTACATATGAATTTTCAAAGCTTGCCAAGGCTTTGGAAGGAATGATGAAAATTACTATTGCACGACCTTCAGGTTTTCTTTGTTTCATAAAAGGCTAAGATAGCATTTTTGTCATTTTTCTTTCAGCTCAGGTCTTTCATCATAAATATCAAAGCATGCAATTATGCCTGCTCATATCCTACCATATTCTGCCATAGTGATGGTGTTCTCTTTTAGGATACCATTTTCTTTTGTTTTTTCTCAAATCTGAAAGAAGTCCCATGTTTTTGTCGAGTGCCATAAATTGTTCATGAAACGCATGTTGCACTGATTAAAAAGAAGAAGATTTGATTAAAATGGCTTTTATTCCTTTGTTCTACCCAAAATCCTAAAGTAATGTTCGAGTGTCAAATCTAACAGCATCATAGGAGACTGATTTGGCCTACAGGTGGAATTTTTAAATAGTACTCATTGTAAAAAATGTGATTATCTTCTCTTCTATTAAAATCTCTAGTTTCATGCTGAATTATTCCTGTTGTTCCTTTTTATTTTTCATGTATACCTGGTTGCTCTGTCTTCTTTTGTGGTTTCATGTGGCCTGATCATCAAAGACCCAGAATGCCAATAGCTGCTGTTGCCTAAATTAAGTCATAGTTGCATAATATACCTCAAAATTAGGTTACTTCTATGTACTATTTATGTTCTACTTAATTACATCAAATGAGTGTCCATTTGCGTTTTTGCATGTGTTTACTGATCTATTCCATTTTACAAGGCATATTGGCATAGCACAGGTGTTATATCAGACTGAAATATCCATGGTTCATTTGCTTCTGAAATGTTTTTTATTTGGTTTTGGCTTTTTTACAACCACTACCTCAAACCCTAATAACAACTTATACAGTAAAAATACTAGAATTCCATTCACTGACTGAAGAAAAAAAAATCTTTCTTGAAAAACAGAACAGCAAACCTTTGTTAGTGCTTAGAGGAACACACCTCCCCATTTTTTGTTTATTATACTCAGATTTTTATCAAATTTACAATGACACAATGAATACATTGTTTTCATCAATTTGAGCTGTGCTGTCACATGAATGTGAACTTACTGGCTATGTCATAAGTTAAATGTCAAGGGATATACATTTTCCACATAGAATGGAATTGATTTCAAGTTTCTTTTAATGGTGGTGGAGAAAAAAAACTCGACTGTATTTTTAAACCAAGTAGAACTACCCCAGCATGTGTTAATAAAAATATATATACCTAAATAGTAACAGTGTTACTCACAGAACCTAGCATAAAAAATATTTTTAACAATAATAATTTGAACTATCAAAACCTTGTTATTTCATGAGTTGTTGATGTAAAATTGTGATCAAATGAATTTTTTTAAAAATCTTAATCAATGTAATTAAGATAATATTTAAGCATTTTTAAATCCTCTTAAAAAAGAACATGAGAAAGAAATACACAAAAAGGAGAGGCTTTATGAGGGGTTTTTTGCATGTACCTTTTGAAAAGTCCCTCCTCAGCAGATAAGTATTCACAGCAAAACCCTCAGTATAGTGGCTATATGTATCAATACTGTAAAAGAAAGGAAGATGACACTCACCATAAGAGAATTCATTAATTCTTAAGACTTCTAAAATATTAATAGCACTTTCAAACAACATTGCTTGCTTATGCAGTGTCCATTCAGTTCACTGCAGTTGAGATGATAGGTGGAAATTCTTAGATTACTATATATTCTTCCTACATCATAGTCTGTTCTTGCTTCTTTTCCTGCACTGAATTATAAATATGCTCAGAAATTATTGTACATTAAAAAAACCCAAACAACATGATAAAGTGTCTGAGAGCTATAAACAGAGCAGCTGCTTGAGAAACTTTTTAATGTCTGTAGAAACTCATGGAGGATTTTGACCTCTGCCTATCTGAAATCCATTTGAAGCAACTTGGCTTCTACAGTGTCTATTTCTATCAGCCAAAAACTGCATTTCAAATGTTAAACCTCAGTAATAAAGGGATCCTATATTGAATAACATTTTAAAATGCATTTTGTTCTCCATCCATAAAACTTGGATCCCAGAATACTTTAAAGCCTAGCCATAAAGCAACTGATGCTAAATTTAATTTTAATTGGAAGAAACTCTTTAATCCGTTTTAATATTCCTTATGCTTCTTATAGAATAGCAATGACACTTATTTTTTTTTTCAGATTATAAATCTATCTCCCTATAAGCATATCATCATTCATACTAAAATAATATCTTCAACCAATAAAAATTTGCCTTTGCCTTTGTTAGGAAGACCATAAAAATGAATTAGAAAGTATGCAAAGTAATAGGAAGGAATTCTAAAGTATTCCCTTTGGCCAGAGGCAGATACCATTAGAGACTGATGCAGGTGTAATATTTATGATCAAGGCTGAAGAGGTCAGAGTTTTGTTAATAAAATTAAGTAGGAATTTCCAATTACACAAGTGTAAAATGTGGGTTCCAACCCAGAACCAGTCAGACTACTTCAAAGATAGAGGGTGGAGGCTTTACTTACTGCTTTCAGTATACGCAATAAATAATAATAAAAAAAAGATGAGCTGAAATGTGGTACAGTGGGAAACAAAGAATCAAGCAATGGAAGGTAACATACATAACAATTATGAATTACAAAGATCACTGGAACATTCATGGCGGCAAAAGAACAAATTATGCTGTGTAGCTGATAGAAATCAGAAAAAGGAAAGAGAGTCTTCTTCCCAAAATACAGCATAAAATATAAGGCAAGAAAAGGTGTCAATGAAGGAAATTCAATGAAAATAAATGAATGCAAATTGTATTGCATTACTGACTGTTGTTAGGAAAATAATATTAAATTAATCACTACTTCTGATAACTAAATAGTAATAGTAGTCTAATTCACTTAAAACAGTACAGTGCCTCAACGACCATGTTTAAAGATGTGTGATCCTTTTAAACCATTTCCAAGATTATGAATTCTAAAAGCACACAGGAATAAATCAGAAGTGATAAAATACAGGAATTGTTGAAAATATTGGGGTCACTAAGCAGAACTGACTACAATATAAATTATTTCAAAGTTGCAGGAATAAGACTGAAACCAAAACCAGGTATTATGACATCAAAATACAAAGAGGATTTTTCATTGAGTTTTTGTTATTTCTTTTAATAGCATAAGTAGTGAAAATGACCCTAATAACAAACATGGGGAAAATCAAATTTTGACTCAGGATAGACATATGTTGACTGTGTTATAACAGAATTACGGAAAGCATAACTTCAGCAGAAAATGTAATATAAAAGTCAGTATTTGTAAATAGCAAAATCTGCAAGATCACTTCAGCCAAATTAGAAATCCTGTCTTTGTGAACTCAGTAGAAAGGATCACATATAGTGTCAGACAAACATTGAAAATAGAATGAGAGCGCCAAGGAGACAAAAAAAACAACAACCAAAAAAAATGAAAAAAAAAAAAAAAACCACCACCCCAAACACATATATCCAGAGATTAAAAAACAAATAATATATTATTTAAGTAGGAAACACACAGGAGATATGTGAGAAAAATGTAGGTTCTTTGGCGTTCCCAGGGGCTTATGACACAGACTGTGAGACATGTGAGAAAATTGTTAATTTCTTCCCAACAATATTCATCTTACATTATACAGTATCTTCAAGAGAGATCTTTCTTCAAGGGTAATACTACTGTATTAATATCTTCAGATGCCTCAATTTGTGGCTGACATCAGGCTGAGTGATGAATTTGATATGCTTGAGGGAATGGATGTCATCCAGAAGGACCCTGACAGGCTTGGGAAGTGGGCCTAGGTGAACCTCATGAAGTTCAACGTGGCCAAGTGCAAGGTCTTGCACATGGGTTGCAACAATCACAAGTATCAGTACAGACTGCAGGATGAATGGATTGAGAGCAGCCCTGCAGAGAAGGACTTGGGGATGAGGTACATGAAAAATTCTACATGAGACAGCAATGTACACTTGCAATCCCAGAAAGCAAATCATATCCTGGACTGCCTAAAAAGAAGAGCGGCCAGCAGATTGAGGGAAGTGATCCTCCCCATCTACTTCACTCTCATGGTAACCCATCTGGAGTACTGCATTCAACTGTAGGCCCGCCAGTGCAAAAAAGATGTTGATCACAGAATGACAGAATCACAGAATCTTAAGGATTGGAAGGGACCTCCAAAGATCATCTAGTCCAATCCCCCTGCCAGAGCAGGAACACCTAGATGAGTTCACACAGGAAGGCGACCAGGTGGGTCATGAGTGTCTCCAGAGGAGACTCCACAACCTCCCTGGGCAGCCTGTTCCAGTGCTCTGTTACCCTCACAGTAAAGAAGGTTCTTCTCAAGTTTAAGCAGAACCTCCTGTGTTCCAGCTTGCACCCATTGCCTCTTGTCCTACCTTTGGACATCACTGAGAAGAGCCTGGCTCCATCCTCCTGACATTTGCCCTTTACATATTTATAAACATTAATAAGGTCACCCCTCAGTTTCCTCTTCTCCAATCTAAAGAGGCCCAGCTCCCTCAGCCTTTCCTCATAAGGGAGAT
Organism: Caprimulgus europaeus; assembly: GCA_907165065.1. Next base: position 32,907,098 of record OU015525.1, on the reverse strand, counting down.
GCTCCACTCCCTTAATCATCTTGGTGGCTCTGCACTGGACTCTCTCAAGCAGTTCCCTGTCCTTGAACTGTAGGGCCCAGAACTGGACGCAGTATTCCAGATGCGGCCTCACCAGGGCAGAGTAGAGGGGGAGGAGAACCTCTCTCGACCTACTAACCACACCCCTTCTAATACACCCCAGGATACCATTGGCCTTCTGCTAAAGCAAATCCAGAGGAGGGGCACAAAAAATATCAGAGTGCTGAAACACCACTCCTGTGAAGAAAGGCTGAGTTGGGATTGTTTAGTCTGCAAAAGAAAAGTCTGAGCAGACATTATTGTGGCCTTCTTACTGAAAAAAAACCATAAATAAACAAACTGGGGTCAGTGACCAGAAACTAAATTGCTGGAAGAAGAAACTTAAGCTAGGAACTCACCAGAGAAAACAAGTTGTCTCAAAAAAATACCAGTCAGGCCAAACTAGCCTCAGTCCTAACTGACTTTGTGTATGTCCTGGTTTTGCTAGAGTAGAGTTAATTTTCTTTTTAGTGATTAGAATAGCTGTTTTTTAGTTTCAGTGTTTCAGTTCAGACTTATTATGAGAACATTGATAACAGTACTGGTGTTATTAGTTGCTGCTGGAGCCCAAGGCCACCGTGTTTGGCTGCTTCACAGCTGCATTAGGACTGGGAGGGAGAAGCGCAGTGAATAGCAAAACCCAAACCTGGCATTTGGATGTGCCAATGAAATATTCCATATCATATCACGTCATGTCAGTACATTAACCAGGGGTATTCTCTCAGGGATCGCTCGGGCTCACTCTTCCGGGGTTTTGGTTTCAGGACTGTCTTGGCCCTGGGATCGTTAGCTGGCACAGGCCAAGCACCAGTCAGCAGGTGGTGAGCACTGTGTATCACTCATTTGTATAGTCTGTTATCACTGTTGTTATGATTATCATTTTATTTTAATTAGTAAATAGTTTTTATCTCAACCCGTGAGTTTCCTTGTCCTTTTCTTTCCAATTCTCTCCCCTACTCCCTGGGCGGGGTCGGAGGGGGAGGGTGATAAAGCAGGGTGTGTTTGGCTGCAAGCTGCAAGCAAAAAGGGTGAATCCGCCCAAACCACCACAGTGTAACAGCACCAGGAAGAACAGGGAATGGGACAGGGGCAGTACAAGCTGTTACATAGGTCACCAAAAGCAACATGTTCACATCTAAGTATGCTAAAGGAATTTACAGTAGTATATTAAAGCAACAATCAAATGCAAAATCAGTGAATTTGGAGTGTCATGAAGAAGTCTAGCAGAGGAGAGAACCAAAAGTGACTCTGCAAAAGTATGCGGAATTCGGGTGCTATTAGTTTTCTAATGAGGTCATTCCTGTATCTTTCATAAAATGGTACTTAAAGAAGCCTGAAGCCAGGGCAGTAATTCATATATACAATAGAATATTAATCAGGAAATCTTAAGACCAAGGAAATCTAAAAAAAAAAAAAAAAAAAAAAAAAAGAAGAAAGACAAAATATTCTATGTAATGACCAGGAATTTGGTTTAGGAAATTTACCAGTAATTATATAACCAGAATGATCTTCAGTGCAGTGAGATGTTTCCAGGGGTATGGAGACCCTTAGATCTGTGCACTAGACTATTTTTGCTATACCATGTACACAAGTGCTTTTCTGTAGGACACTTGAAAGGTATGCTGGGACATTACCAATGAACTACACAAACCAACATGACAGCTTGTAGTTCAGGGTGTCTCTGAAAAAACAGTCTCTTTCAGTGTGTATATATATATATATATACACACACACACACTTCCTGGTAGGAGGAAGCAAAGAGAAATTATCGTAAGACTTGTAACAAAGAAGAGCCTGACTGCTTTGCAGAAATTTGTATTCAGCAGAGGAAAGTTCCAGCCCCTTGTATCTGACTTCTCTTTAGCCTTAGCTAGAGTAAATCAGGCAACAAGATTTGCTAAAGGTTGCAGAAGTTAAACCTCATGTTTGTAAATGTAGTTGATTATGGCATATGTGTTTTTCCAGCAAAGTCAGTGAGAGGGAAGGATGAAGAGATGCACATTGGTAAGAGTCACGTGTAAAGGCATTCATTTGTGCTTGATTTTCAGTTTGTAGTCAGTTAAGATTATTTGGATCTTTCTCTATAGTAAACTACCACAAAACCTTCCTTAATGTATTTAGCTTTCCTTGGGCTAATCCCTTAGCAACTCATTTGTAACTATCCACTCAATTAGCATAGCACCTATTACCCTTGGAATTCTAGGGCTTACTACCTCAGACAAACTAAAGCTTTAGGAAGTGTTAATTAGGAGTTACGGGACTCAATTAAGCAGGAGAAGGAAAAAAGTTCTCAACACCATGTTGCATTGTAATGTGTACTTCTATTCAGAATAACAGTTAATTCTGTTAGGAATAACAGTTGTGATATTTTAAAGTTTGAGAATCTATATATAAAACAAGAAGAAAAAAAATGAAATTTACTTGCAGAGGCTTTTCAAAGTGTAATATGTTATGTATGAAGCCATCTTAGTTCCAGTATTGTTACAAAAGGGATAGCTGAATGACTTGAGCAGAAAAAACTCGTGTCCTACAATTCAGGCAGTGTTCCATAAAGCAAACAAATAAATTTCAAAAATTTCTGACTGGGATATTAAGCATGCTGGAACTTCATTCTCTAAAGGTGTTTGGTGCTTAGGTATTAAAAAAGTTTCTGAATATTAAGGATTCTTCATTGCACTACTAATAATTCACTAGGGAGGAAGAAGATTGGCTAAAGTTGTTTTAACAAGAAGAAACATTTTCAAAATATTATTTCAACTCTTGAATAAAGCTCTTTTGAAGAAGAGGTGTGGCCAGTTTTTAACCTGTGTCAATGAATGAAGTATTATTGCACTTGGTCTTTTACTGTCTTTATAAGTAAAGCTTATTTAAGTTATACTTCCAGGTGACTGGTTTGGTCCCTTATTTCAGGAGGAAAATATCTGTCTGATGAATCAATATAGATATATGTAGATATATCAAGCAGATATTTTCTCATTGAAGTAGTTTAATCAGAACTTTTTGTGCATACTTAGAAATATTCTCTGTCATGATAAAGCTGTCTACCACTGTTCTGAATATACTGTTCACAATTTTATCCTCCAAATTTATTTTAATTTTAGAAATGAAAAATGTTAACAAACTCAGAAAAATATCTTCTAGTAAGTTAAATGGAAAAAATCATGAAACATCTGACAAACCACCTAAAACTAAAGTCATAGTTATTAATGATGCAATGGAGTAGCTTTCACATTATGATCATGACTATGGGACAGATGTGTCTTGTTTCATCTTTATTGCAACTTCAAGGTTTCAGTTCATCCATGAGGAATATACTGTGCTCATGTAGAAGCACTCTTTGTGGTGTAACATTTGAGATCCAGTCTGTAGACACATCTGAGGCATGCAAAGATTAAGTTTTCCTATCATGTAATCTTAAATAAGTACTAGTGTCTCTTCACTCTGTCTTGGCAACTGTAAAAGTGTATTGGGTTTGCATGGCAAGGTTTTGGTAGGGGTGGGGGTGGGACATAAGGGTGGCTTCTGTGAGAGAAGCTGCCAGAAGCTTCCCCCATGTCCAACACAGCCAATGCCAGCTGGCTACAAGACAGTCCCACCTCTGGCCAATGCCAAGCCAATCAGTAACGCCTCTGTGATAACATAATTAATTAAAAAAAGGTGAAGAGAGGAAAAAAAAGCTGCACACTTTGAATCTAGAGAGAGGAGTGAGAAGATGTAAAAGAAACAACTTTGCAGACACCAAGGTCAGCGAAGACGCAGGGGGAGGAGGTGCTTCAGGTGCCGGAGCAGAGATTTTCCCCGCAACTTGTGGTGAAGACCATGGTGAGGCAGGCTGTCCCCCTGCAGTCCATGGAGATCCATGGTAGAGCAGATGTCCACCTGTAGCCCATAGAGGACCCCATGCCTGAGCGGGTGGGTGCCTGAAGGAGGCTGTGACCCCATGGGAAGCCCGCACTGGAGCAGGCTCCTGTCAGGACCTGTGGCTCTGTGGAGAGAGGAGCCCATGCTGGAGCAGGTTTGGTGGCAGGACTTGTGACCCCGTGGGGGACCCATACTGGAGCAGTCTGTTCCTGAAGGACTGCACCCCACGGTCCCACTTAGGACCCATGCTGGAGCAGTTCATGAAGAACTGTGAGTCATGGGAAGGACTCACGTTGGAGAAGTTCGTGGAGGACTGTCTCCTGTGAGAGGGACCCCACCCTGGTGCAGGGGAAGGAGTCCTCCCTCTGAGGAGGAAGAAGCGGCAGAAACAATGTGTGATGAGCAAGTCGAGTCTGTTTTGCCTGTGCCAGTAATTAGTAAGTGATCTCTCTCCGTCCTTATCACCACCCACGAGCCTTTTGTTATATTTTTCTCCCCCTGCCCAGTTGAGGAGGGGCAGTGATAGAAAGGGCTTTGGTGGGCATCTGGCACGCAGCCAGGGTCAACCCACCACAGAGAGAAAGGCTTAATACTATCCAACCTGTACAGGAACGGTATTTTGAATTATGTTACCGTAAGTAGATTCTACCTCTGAGTAACTTCCTTAAGCATGGTTCCCGATCCACAGAAGTTAATGACACTTTACACTTTTCACTCCTTTGCTCGAGCTAATGAGAGAAATAATTTTGTTTTGTTTCCTTGTTTTCCTCAATAAGGCAAATGTGATAGAAAGGTCAGCAGACAATAGGGTGAAGTTGATACCCAATTAGTGGTTAAGAACAACTATAGATTAACAAATACCCAGGAACCAAGAAGTTGCAGAAAAGGAATAGTTTTGAAGAACTGTTCCCTACCTGCATTGATACTGATGTGAGTATTGCACTTAAATAGTGGAAGTACAGCATAACCACAGTCTGCATTACGTATTTTTCCCTTAAACTTTAGATCACAAAGTGCAATGGCATCAGCTAAGCATGATTACAAACAGTCCTTTGATGTATTACTGTGTGTTGGTTATATTAAACCATTTCTTGTCGAAGTCAGGAGCAGAAGAGACCACTTAATGCTGGATACATATATACTAACAACAACAAAGAGATGGTAGAAACAGTGTGATCCTTTTTAATTTTTATTTAATACATTTATGATCTATATTTCTTTGGGTTTCAAAGAGATTCAAAGAGTAAAAACTGAGATAATTACATAAAAACATGAAATTACAATAATATAAGTACCTGTATTAAACAAAATTTATGTAAGCTGTGATTTTTATTTTAATATTTTTTATTCTGCCTCCTGAGTTACAAAAGATGCAGATGCCTTCTTATATCTAGCCTTGAAGGTGATACAGTGTATTGATTTGACACGTCTTGAGACCTAATAATCAAGTACATGTTTTTAAGATTGGCTGATGTTGCCTTGTGTCTGGCTGCCTAAAGAATGTTAAGTTGACTGAGGTCATCTATAGCCTATAGATAATCTACACAACTAATAAAAATGCTAAGTAGACTGTCAATCTGTTTTCCAGTCATATCAAACCTCCTAATCCAATTTGTAATTTTCAAGATGAAACTAATCTAAAAAATAAAATAAAATATGTGTTTACTAGAACAGAGTGATATATTGCTGGTACGCATCTAGCTGCATTTTAACATTTGAGCTTTCTCTTGAAAGGCTATGATAATGCATACATGGCCTGATAAATTTTTAAACTATTTTTATGGTCAGAACATTGTACTGGTGATTACTCTCCAAATTTTTTTTTTTTTTTAAAAAAAAAGGTTTATCTGGGCCTCAGATCTATGCAGCTTCTCTATAATCTTAAAAATACAGTTTGTGCCTTGTCATAAGACATTTTCGGCTGCAGGTTCATATCTGAGGATGGTATCTCATTGAAACTACACTTTATAAAAATAATAGTAATATTTGGTACTTATACAGTCAACTCCAAGTATTTTCTTTTGCTGATGTGGTAAAATGTTGTATATTTCAGCTAAGACGTAGAGATATAAAACACAGGCACTGTGATTGTGGAATACTCTATACCAGTGCCATGGCAAAACCCTAAATTTAGCTGGGGATTCAAGACTATCCTTCCTCAAACCAGTAGGTGTTAGCAAAGAAGCTGTGGTCCAGAAGTTCACACTGTCGGAGAGTAAGTATCATATTTTCTTTCCAAGATGCATATCTAAAGAAAATCAGATGTTAATATACATTATGAACTTCCATTTTCATCATTAGTCAGATAAATTCCTAACTTTATTTAAGCTTGGTTTAAACTCAGTTACACATAGCAACATATTGGAGGGCTCATTAATACATTGTCAGTCTTGTTCAGTTATGTGAATACAGATTTTACAGCATAAACCAGTCTGTAAAAAGTTACTGTGACTTTCTGCTGCTGGCTCTTTAAATCTGATACACTCACAGGCAGATATGGCCTTTTCCCAATGCACTATTTGCCAATATATGTTAAATTTATCTTCAGTTTGCTTTTTAAAGATCAAATTCCTTAAATAATGTAAACATGTTCAGCTTAGAGCTTTAAATATTGATTCTGAATGTTTTTTAATTAAATAATTAAAATATCAAATCTAACACATTCATACATGAGAATCCTATTATTTAGCCTTTGTTTTCGTTTGTATAGCTGTATATTACAAAAACAGAATAAGGAGTTAAAATTTTACAGCCTTAAATTTGTCTTGGCTTCTGGTGACCTGGTGTTCACGTTGAGGAACTTATAGTATATTCTCTCCAGCCTAATCACCTCATTTTCCTTCCCATGAAAACCAGAAAGAAGGAGAAAGGCTGCAGTGTTAAGTTCCCATATCTCATTCTAAAATAGGAAGAGATCCTCCAGACTAGGACCTAGGAGGTGGTCCCAAACCCCAGCCATCCTCTGCCACTAAAGACTCACTAAAAACAGATAAGAATTATTTTGCTTAGTAGAACAGAAACAATTAAGTTGCATGCCCTGTTCTAAGAGAGGAATTCACAATACTAAGCAAGGTGCTCAACCTCTTTATACAATGAATGAGAAGAGCTTCAAACCTCATGGTAGAATGTCAGGTGTGGGTGATGAATGATACAAAATGAGACAGTAGGAAAAATTAAATTAACAGCAAATATTTTGGCATTCTTTTTATTTGCTGTCTAATTTCTAAATCTTTCTTCAAACAGCAAACCTCCAAATAAAAAAGTTGTTGGCCCTTTTATAGTGGAATTTGAGTCTTTTGCCAAGACAGGAACAATTTATTTTCATTAAAGTATCCTGCCTGGCTCATAATGGAATAGATCTGCAAACTTTGTGCTATATTTTTCAATTCCATATGAGAGTCACAGCTTATTTTCTAAAGCTTATTTTCCTAGTTACTTTTCTGTGGATCCTTTAGAAGTCACTTATAGATTTCCAAGATTTTTCAGACAGCTGAAGAGGGACATTCTACTTTCAGGTAAACTTTGATGACATTTTCAGACATTTTGCCACAGTCATTGTTTCTTTTTTTAAAAAATAAACAAAAATCACCTTTTAATATGAAAAATAACTTGATTAGGGTTTTGGTTACTTTCAGGATAGGGAATTTTTTAAAAAAATTCTCAAAATGTTTTAAAAAAAGTAAATTTTAAAAGTGTATCACTGAAATACTAGAAAAAGACAAAATTATCCTCCAATGTCAGTGACAGGCTTTTTAATGCAGGTAGATTTCTCCATTATACTTCTTCTTTACAAAATAAAATTACTGAAATCTAGTTATGCAACCCATAAATGTTATTTTCTTAACCTCTTTTGTATAGTGAAGAATCTATGTTTTTTCTCAGGCCTTCCAACTTTAGGAAGGATGCTATGACCACATGAGCTGTAGCTGAACAATTGCACGTGTAATGCACTGAACTAAGGATCACAGAATTAGAGCATGGTAGTGGTCAGAAGGGACCTCTGGAGATCATCTAGTTCAACTCCCCTGCCAGAGCAGGTTCACCTAGAGCAGATTGCACAGGATCACATCCAGGCAAGTTTTGAATCTCTCTAGAGAAGGAGACTTCACAGCCTCTCTGGGCAGCCTGTTCCAGTGCTCTGTCACCCTCACAATAAAGAAATTTGTCCTCATGTTTAAGCGGAACCTCCTGTGTTCCAGTTTGTACCCATTGCCCCTTGTCCTATTGCTGGCCACCACTGAAAAGAGTCTGGCCCCATCCTCTTGACACCCACCCTTTAGATATTTATAAATGTTAATAAGATTCCTTCTCACTCTCTTCTAGGCTGAACAGACCCAGCTCTCTCAGTCTTTCCTCATCTGAAAGATGCTCCAGCCCCTTAATCATCTTTGTAGCCCTCCACTGGACTCTCTCCAGAAGCTCCCTATCTCTCTTGAACTGCGGGGCCCAGAACTGGACACAATATTCCAGATGCATCCTCACCACGGCAAAGTAGAAGGGGAAGAGAACCTCCCTCAGCCTGCTGGTCACACTCTTAACATAACCCAGGATACCATCAGCCTTCTTGGTCACAAGGGCACACTGCTGGCTCATGGTCAACTGGTCATTGACCAGGACTCCAAAGTCCTTCTCTGCAGGGCTGCTTTCCAGCAGGTCAACCCGCAACCTGTACTGGTGCCTGGGATTATTCCTCCCCACGTGCAGGACCCTACACTTGCCCTCCTTGCCTTCCAGTGTGTCAGCCATTCCTCCCAGTTTAGTGTCATCAGCAAACTTGCTGGTGGTATACTCAGTCCCTTCGTCCACGTCACTGATGAATATATTGACTAGGACTGGACCAAGTACTGACCCTTGAGGAACACCACTAACCACAGGCCTCCAACTAGACTGTGCACTGCTGATTAAAACCCCCTGAGCTCTGCCATTGAGCCAGTTCCTCACCCATCTCACTGCCCCTCCATCTAACCCACACTTCCTAAGTTTACCTATGAGGATGCTGTGGGAGACAGTGTCAAAAGTCTTGCTGAAGTCAAGGTAGACATCATGCAGTGCTCTCCCCTCGTCCACTCAGCCAGTCATGCCGTCATAGAAGGCTATCAAGTTGGTCAGACATTACTTCTCCTTAGTCAATCCATGTTGACTATTCCCGGTAACCTTCTTTTCCTCTACATATTTAGAGATAGCCTCCAGAATGAACTTCAGTGATTATTCTGTGGGTAAGATAGTACAATGTGCAATAAAAAGGGGGAAGGACTTTTCATAAGGGCAGTTAATGACAGGACAAAGGGAAATGGCTTTAAGCTGAAAGAGGGTAGGTTTAGATTAGATATTAAAAAGAAATTCTTCACTGTGAGGGTGGTGAGACCCTGGAACAGGTTGCTCAAGGAAGTTGTGGATGCCCCCTCCCTGGAAGTGTTCAAGGCCAGGTTGGATGAGGCTTTGAGCAATCTGGTCTAGTGGAAAAGTGTCCCTGCTCATGACAGGGGAGTTTGAGCTAGATGATCTTTAAGGTCCCTTCCAGCCCAAACCATTCTATGATTCTATGAAAAAATCTAAACTACAACTTAGGGAAAAATGAAAAATGCTATGAAAAGTTACTTGGAAATCTCTTATTTAGAGCTAAAGTCTGCCTATTCCCTACAGTGTGGAATAAAAAAAATTCTACCTTCCTTTCTTCCCAGTTTGACCAAGTAGAAACATCTGATTGTGATTTCAGCCAAAGAGAAAGATAAAGGCATTGCCTTCACCCTTTCTCTAGTAGAGTCATGGCAAAAAAAACCTGGTAGCTGTTAGGAGAATTTATGTTCTTTCTCATTCAGGGCAGCCAGTCAGGAATGTTGAAACATTTTCTGAAAGAGAAAGAGTGAACTCGTGTTTAACTATGCCAAAGTAAGGGTTGATGTGAAGAATTTCACTTCTCTCTAGGTGATGCATGATGTTGCAATCAACTCCCATTTCTGAGCTGATTTTCAGTAATTTCAGTTAGTTTTAGTTAGTTTTCTGTAGATAAGTGTAAAGAATAAAAAATACCTTGGCTTTTTCTCTTCCTATCCCTTTAACTGGCAGAATTTCAGCCTAGTTTTTTAGATCTATGACTTTCATTTCTTCCTGACTGTGCCAAGAATATTTCTTGGCATCTGGCATTTTAACAGTAATATTGCCAGTGACCAGGCATTGGAGAGAATCAAAGTACTGGCACTGTATTTTGTAATTTTCACAGAAGCATTTGATTTGATTGACTCTAGAATGCTGATTAGAGGAGATAAGACTATGATACTCTTGAGGATAAGTCACTTAACTCAGATTCATGACTGTTTAAGAAGAAAAGCACCCGGATTTGTTGTACAGGGCAGGGAATCTGGCTTGGCTGAAATGGACTGTGATGTCCGCCAAGACTCAGTATTCAGACCATGTTTATTGAATTTATTTGTCAATGATTTATTCTTGATTGTATTAAATATATTTTACAACTATATAGATGATGCAGTGTTACAACATGTTTCTAATTCATTGGCCATGATAGGGAAGGATTCAGATATTTTATGGAGCAAACTTTAAAAAGAAAGCTTTTTCTAATGAACAAGAAAACTGCTAGCTATTAATTTCCAAACAAGCCCCAAACACTCCTGCCTGAGTCCTTACTCAGGAAAAAAAAGAAAGCCCTCCACTGAAATTCATACTTAATTCATGACTTAAGGGTTGGATCAACACAGTCTAGTTACTCTTGAGCAATTTTGTGTTGAAATGCTGTTAATTAGAAGCAGGTAAGATTTTAAAAGGTAAGAACTCCACTGAATATATTGTACTTAATCAACAGATAAAGCAAGAAACAAAAAATCTGTCATATGCTGTCAGATGAAAGGCTGTTTAAATTTGGAAGTAAGAAAACTACACTGTAATATCAATAAAAAGCTATGTAGACTTGTTTTATATTAATGCTATGGATAGATAAAATCCAATTTGCCTTTAGGCAAATTTTCAGATTTGTAGCTTGACAGAATATAAGAACACATCACTGCAGCTTTTATGTGAATAAGACAACTTACTTCCTCCTCAGTGAGTCTGGAACTATGCAAATGTATTTTATGTTTGGAGAGGCCCCTGGTTATATGAAAACAATGTTGTTGTTTCTTTTGGATTTTAATTTAATATTCCGAGCCTTGGAGGGAGAAACAGTCATAGACTCATTTACCCTGGAGTCAGTGTGACTATATGGGAGGGTACCTTTAATGCCTTAGCAGTAAGGATTTTGAATAGGCATCCAAAGGTGATAAGAATTGAAATAATCTTTGGCAAAATTCAAATGCAGCTTAATTGAATATTTAAAATCATTTGCAAGGTATAACTGAGAATAAATGATGTAATGATGTTGTAGGAATTATTTGATTTTATAGTTCCTTCTGCTTAGAAGTACCACTGATGCTTGGATATCAGTAGGGCAAGTTTCTTACTGTGAAAGTCATTTGAGATGGAATACAAACCATTGTACTTTAATGAGGTTTTATTATCTGCTGTTCTGATATTTTCATGAGTGAAAATATAAAGGTGTTTACATAACTCTCTAAAGCAGGTGGTGGTTTAGACCTTCATTTAATATTGGCATCTTCTGATTATATTTTAATAAAGACATTTAAAAAATAAAAGTTTTCATATAGAGTGAACAGATCATATATGAGGGTACATGATACAAAATATTCCTTCTTCAAGGCAGAAATATTTATATGCCTCTCCTGTCTCTTGCTTTTATGTTTCAGGTTTTGGTTTGGGGGATTTTTACATTTTTTTACCTTTGGAGTGATCCCACAAGATATATCCCACATAGACATCTGTCTATGCCATGAAAACCTGGTTATGCTTGGCTTCATATTTTAAAAAGTCAACAGAATACCCTAGGTCTTCAATGCATGCATTACTGGCATCTAAGCCCTGTGTAAGTACTCCAAATGTTAGAATATGCTAATACTAAAAAGGAATCAACTTATATTTATTTAGAAAAATATTGAAGTCCTGAGCCCTCATCCCATTTATCAATAAGTACACACAGTCATGTCATCAAACTGCAGCTTCAGTGAGAACAAATAAAAGATTTTAGCTCCACATTTCAGTAAAAGATTTTGATACCTGTCATCAAGTAGTGCAATTATAAATGTTGAAACTATGTTACCCTGTACACACAAAACTAAGAAATGCATACTTTGCTCATAACTTCAAGTCTATTGCAGTCAAGGCTTAGCTGAAAAGGTCTCTCTCATGGATGTTTATCAGGCTGACTCTGTTGTTTGTTCTGCTTTCTATCCTGTGTCTTCACTTTACCTTTACCTGTATTGCCTTCCTTCTCCTACCATAACTAGGCTAGCAAAATTTAAAAAAAAAAAAAAAAAGGATTCATTTTGCTAGTTTATTCAAGTCAAGGAGCTACTATAATAGAACTCTCACTGTATGCAAAAATATCTGAAACCTATCTAGGGAGAGTGTTGTCAGCATTTCTCTTTGCATGTATCTGTCTTGTACTCAAACATAAGTTCTTTGTGTTAAAAATGGAAAAAAAAAAAATAGTCTAGGCTGGTTTCAAAGTCAGGAGTCATTCTCAAGAGAAGAGGGAGTTCTTGAAGTGTTGATACTGACTACTGAAGAAGGAAAATCCTGGTAGTGAGGCAGGTTCCTATATTTAATTGCTTTAACATAGAATATAGAGAAATAGAAGACTTAACTCCATGAAGTTGACTATCCATGATGGCTTCAGGGGCAAAGGTGGCCTTCATTACCTTATATCTGACAGTTCATTTACCTTAGTCAAGGTTCACATATGCAGACTGAACATGACAAGGGTCATTTTGAACCAAGTTATTACTTTTTAATTGCCAGTGGTGTTGACAATTCCTTTGGGAGCTCAAAATTAGGGATTCTGAGAAATACAAGTTGGCAAAACTTGCAGATCTTATCAAAGACTTAATAACATTATAAAGTTTCTAATTTGAAAACACTAGCATCAGATACAAGTGTTTTGTTTTGATATTACCAGATGTGATATCTTATCCTCTTGTAGCATGGTGAAAAAAGAATCAGATATGTTTTAAAACTTTATTTTTATCTAAGCATTTTATGGTTCCTTTAATTTCTTTAAATACTTGTTGACAATCCTGTTATACTTGCCAGTTACCTTGAGAATCTTCTGAAAGGATCAGTCTTTGAGTGATAATGAAGATAAAGGTACACAGTTTTTAACCATTCCATGATTTGGAAACTATTGCTACTGAAGGTAAATAGGAACAGAAAAAGTTAATCTTAAACTGTTATTTTTTTTTTTTTTCCTTATGAATTCAGGTGTCAAAGCCCTCATGCACATACTGATTTTTTGTTTACTGTCAGTTAATTTTTTGCACATGCAGGAGATCAGGCTATTGGAGCTGTGGGGTTTTGAAAGGATTTTCCCCAAAGGGGGAATCTTAAAAAAACAAGCAGAGGTGAAAATGTCATGAGCAGGTCTGTTTCAACACCAACTAATTTTTCTGTTCACTTTATACCTTAATTTATGTTTTGTGCAGTGAATCACTGGAATAACCCTAACATTTGCATTCCATGACTTTTGAAGGTTTAAAATAGAAACCTTCATGTTGAATTGACAAATGGTTTGTATTAATATAAAATTAGGTTTCGGAAAATCATTTAATCTATAAATGACATCTGGTATTTACAGCTTTAGAGTCTGATGAAGATAGATGCACTACCTTGCATGTTTATAATATTTTGTAAATTTGCAAATGCATATTTAAATTGATTGTATCCCTCTCCCATCCTTCAAATGTCAGTGGCACTCTAAAGACCTAGTCCAAAGCTCACTTTCATTAATGAAAAGACAAAATTAAACAGAGCCCAGAAACATTCCTGAGCTCTGGAATACTACTTTTTCTACTATTAAAGTGCTAGTGTGTTCCTCAGCATGATTTTGGCCTGTGCCAGCTACCTTTGGCTGACTAATTCCCAGATGTATTTCAGGACTTGGTGTCAGCCAGAAAAAATCTCTAACAGACACTTTTATTACAGCACCCTGTTCTGGAGGATGAAAGAGCTTAGTAGTATAGGTGTGGGGTGTTCTGTGCCAGTTAGCCTTGATGTCTCCTCCAGAGTAGCCCAATGAAGCCGGAACCAGCATGTTTCAGGAGGATTGGGTCATCATATATTCTCACAGCCTTGCTCTGTATAGACTTCCTTGCATAGGGCTCTATTCAGATAGAACCGTTCAGGAACTTTTTGGGGATTTCTTGTTTTGATCATAAAATAAAAAGTCCTTTATGGGAATGTCCTTTCCAGCCCCAGTAAGTGTAGAATTCCTAGTTAAGAAAGGACAAAATTCCATTAACCCATCCAAGAATAATAACCATCTGGAGTAGGGAGAGTAAGATCCTGGCTTAAAAGAATCAACAACTGGGGAATCAGTAGCCTCCAGCCCATAAGAGTGTTCCTCTGTGCGTTAAAGTGATGGTGTCTGGGATCTCAGTGTGAGGCTGAGGACAGGTGCCAGAACGCTGTTATACTCAGAGAGAGAGGGAGTGTCAAGTGGGATCAGACCTGTTAAATTTGAAGTGGCTCTTTTGAGTATCCAGAAGACTGGAATCCAATCCCCTTGGATTGGAATAACAATATATTTAAAGACATTTAAAAAAAAAAAAAAAAACCTCTTGACTAATTTCTTTTTTGTATTGTATTTCTTTTTCTGATTCAATTAGCATCTAAAATGTTTTTTTTTTATTTATTCAGAAAATTGTCTTGAATTTTAAAGAACAATATTTTAAGCAATAAGAAAGGTGTCATATGGATACTTTCTCTGTGCATATGTGTGTGATTGTGTATAAATACTCCAGTAAAGGAAAATGCATATTCTGAAGATACATTTATTACTTCTGGTCTATTTGTTCCTTCTCTTGATGTTAAATACACATAGGTGAAGAAGCAAGAGAGAGATTGTGAGGTTCTTCGCAATCAGTTAACTTTCATGTCAGGATTTATTCTGTGCAAGTTTGAACACAATTTAGGCCTTTAACCTAGTTTACAGGAATGCAAAATGCAATTTTACCATCTTTTCCTTCCTATGGATGTTACGCACAGGAACATGCAAAGCCTTCACAATCTTAAACCTGTTTTGGTTAATAAAAAACTGTACTTCTATTACATATTTTGTCAAAAGGTAGAGAAAAATATGTAGGCTGCAAGTTCTGAATGAACTACAGTTACGACTAAAAGCAGATACCTTCAGGGCGCATGTTTGTGTACCTCTTTCACCGTGTGTATTCTCACACAGCAATGAGAATTTTCTTTGGCTATATTCTCACCAAAAAAAAAAGTAATTTTAATGGATCTTTGTTGCAGTGAGAAATAGTCTCAGTGCATGAGAGTCAATAGCATCCCTGAGACATCCTTGCTAGAATGGGAAAGGACATATCATTCCTTCAGTTGTGCTCATAATTTCAGTGGCCAGCATGCTTGCGCATGCATCCCTCAAGTGCCAAAAATAGTCTTCAGCGCTCCAGAAAAACAGTGTCTGGGAGAAAAAGTTCATTGCCAATCTGCAGAGCCAGAAAGAGCATGCATTAGGGAAAGGAAGCATGTTTTTTATCTTGCCTATAATGCTGTTGTTCTGAGCAGTTCTCCAGTGCTTTTGTAAGGTTTATAGATAGTCTTGGCCTCTGAAATCATAATGTCTCCAGACACTGCTGCTTCTCAGCTCCTTTGCCAAGACAAAACAACTCAGAAGAATATTAATGGCAAGACTGGGAATACTCAGTGAACTTCTTCAGGTTGGTCAATCTTTTTTTCCAGTAGTTTAAACTCTATTTCTTTTACCCCTATCAAGGAAACCTAGGGAAAACAAGTTTTCTAATTTTAGCAAAATCTAGGTTTTGTCAGCCACAAAAAAGAATAAATTTTGCCTGTGCAAGTGAATTATCTCTGTAAGGCAAACAAGAAATGTTATAGGCATTACATTTTTTCTTTTCTTAATTTTAGTTCCAGTATTTATATCTCTGTTCAATGGTTCTATTAAATTTCTGATTTTGCTTTCCATCTCCATTTTCTTCACATTTTATTTAAAAAATTATTTTTTCTTTTTCTTATCTCAGCTTGTCCTATTGGGATTCTGCAGACAGTCGTGGCTCAGTTTAACTTTCACTTACACAGCTTTGAAATGGGTTGAAAATGGATTGAAAAATCATCTGTTGCTGACTAAAATGTGACTTTTAATTTCATGCTCATTAAATAGATATTGTGTACAGATGTATATATCTGGACACTGTGTGACATGATCTTTTGGGTTCACTTTCCTGCTACCTCTCACCCTGCCTATACAATTCCTGCTTCACAATGTCATCTGATGTGAGCAAGACTTAAGTTCCTTGGATAGCAGAATATCAGGATCTTACAACGCAGAAAAGAGTGCAGTTGTCTCATTTAAATAATACCTCATAACAAGATGCTCTCTGAGGAAGCAAGAGGAAAATAAAGCTGTGTCTGTAAGCTATTAGCCAGAGACTATTTCAGGTATGATATACAGAAACTGTAAGGAAGTGCAATGTATTTGGGAGTACTTTACGATGGTTGACAGATTTAACAGTTAACAGTTCTCCATACAATTCTGAAAAAAATGTCCATAGCAACTCAAAGATACAAAATGTTTCCATATCACTACTGATAAAAGGAATCTTAAAAAGCAAGTGGTTGCCAAAGATCAAAAGACACCTGAAATCATCATTGTAAATATTATGATATTTGAAATAAATGTGCATAAAGGAAAGCAATATAGAAATGAAATAAAATACAGGTAATACACCCAAAATTGTAAAATTGTTTTGAGAAGTGCCTTTCTCATTACAGCTGAATGTGATTTTCCAGATAGAGGCATTGTAATATGACCCTGTGTGCTGTTCTGTGTGTACAATAAAGAAAGCAAAATTAATCCCTTCCCCTGATGACCTCTAGAAATGAAAACCCATTATAGTAATAATATTTGTACTTAGGCCTTGATGTTTTTGTGCTGAATCTGAATGCCATGGAATGATTGTATACAGCGGCTGATGAGGACACATATACAGATAATTACATAAATAATCCTCTTCATATAGGTGCAAGGTGACTTTTTAGATCTGGTATGGAAACTAGTTGAAGCCTAATAAAACTTGTAATCATTTTCTTTACTGCTAAGGTCTGAATCTTATTATGTTGAAAGGTCTGTTAGGAATGTTTCCCTTTTTAACATGGAATTTATGTAACTGGATCTTGTGCACAATTTTCCTGTTTGTAAAACTTGAATTAAGCATTGAAATTTCTGCCTAGGTTACTGGTTTTGGTGTTTGCCAAAGTATATATGGTATCAAATACTATAGTATGTCTTTGTTACCAGTCTGTGGTTCGGTTAGCAAACCCCACTTAAAGGGTAAAAGTTCTTTTAAAAAACAACATTATTTAGCTTGGAACAGGAATCAATACTCCATATGACATGGTAATGAAACGCAGACTTTGTAACATATTGATGGACACTGAGAAAGTGTGTGTGGTGAGAGGAATGGGTGTATTTGTGTGCATGTTGGAGGGACCACAATAGTATTAATAGCCTGTAAAGGAGGTTTCTGACATTTGGTAAACACATGAGTATGACATGGAGCACAATAGGAACTACAGTTCAGAAACAATGATACATACATTACTCTGGAACGGCATTAAATACATTTGAGTTTTCTTCTGTCAGCATCTGTATTTTCACAGGATGTAGTAGTAAAGCCTTTGTGGAAAAGGAAGGCTAAAAAGACATCCACATATTGTTATACTATTTTGCTTTACTTTTAAGATTTGTGTAGCTTTCTGATGTGGGCCATATATCCAAGCCGGTTCAGTTTTGTGCAAACAGTCTGGCTTTCTATTTGTCTAAGTGGTAATAAATTCCCATTGATCAGGGCTTAGTGGAAATTAGAACACACTCCATGTGCCTCAGCCAGGGAGGCTGCTCCCAGTAGACTCTTGGTAGTGTTAAAAGCCTGCTGGAATGTTTCAGAACGGTTGGTGCTGCTGCATGTTACTTTGCAACGTCAATATGAGGTAGCCTATTGATTTGGATCACTTTCTTTAAATAAAAGATATTATTTAGTATTTGACAATAGTAAAAATGGCCACCTGGTATAAAAATAACACTATCTCGTCTTTCTTTCTTAGAGTGTCCACCAGCTTGGGAAAGCCTTGTATTACTGCACACTGGAATTATTTATTTAAAAAAAAAAAATCCTGCTGTGTGGTACTTTCAATATATTGATTGTAAAGTTTATATTTGTATCCTTCTGCTAAAATAAAAACTTGGATTTATTAATTGTGTTTTATTTTAGATTAAGATTAGAGGGATTTCTTTTAAACACTGAGTATAGGTGTTTTGAGGTGGGTGACCTGAGAAACATACAATACATGCAAGACTATCGGTCTTTCATACCTACACTTCTCAATGTCAGTCAAGTAGCACTAGCAGAGGAGGTGTGGAATAGTCTCTTTCTAACAGTGATTTCCATATAAGTGCCAGCAGACTGCTAAAAAGTGAGAGAGGAGCTATGAAAGCAAAAAGGACAGATACAAAATGGGAGGCAATATGTGCTATGCTAGTATCTACACATTAAATATTTTATAATTAGTAAATACCTAAATCAGCAGCTTAAATACATATTATAGGGAACTAGAAATCAAGATTTCTGTATGAAATAAAGGTTGCCAATAAAGAGGGTGTGATT
The DNA here is from genome assembly GCA_907165065.1 of Caprimulgus europaeus. The sequence continues at coordinate 32,888,421 of OU015525.1, read as the reverse complement.
TGGTTTGGGGGATTGTTTGTTGGTTTTGGTTTTCTGGTTTTTTTCTCATTAGGTTAGGAAGGCTGGAACTCAGCCATATATCAAAGCATGCCATATGTCAGGAAGGATATTTCTTTTCTACAACAGTAGTTTTTTATCTAAAAGTATATTCACTATTTTCACTCAGATTGTTTCCTAACCCTTCTTTTAGGTTCTATTTTCCTTTATCTGATTCTTCAGGACCCTTCTTAACACTTCTTCCTCCCACCTATAAGCTTTGCCTATATGATCTGCAGTCAGTGCATGATGAAGCCTATTGAAGGGATGCAGCTCCTTGGCCAGACTGGGAAGATGTGACACTACTTCTGCCTGGTAATTCTTCTTTGGCATTCTTCTGGAGCTCTACCATGCTGAAGATGTGTTTTGAAATCCTAGAACTATTCTATAAAAATAACACAGCTTTATCTTCTAGCTTAAAATGTGGCGTTTTTTTCAAGAATGGCATCACTCATGCCTTGTCTGTTAAATGAACACTTGTATCCAAATAACTTACTGATTGTGCAAAACAACTCTGCCTGTTACGGTACACATTCAGTGCAGAAAATTGCTCTGTTAGTTGGACTGCCTTTCCCATCACAATGAAACATACATCTGCTTACAGCTGAAAGTCCAAGGGCCTGATTTACTAAAAATTAGTGATCCATCAGATTGATGGGCAATCTGCGCTCTTGGTGCCTTGAAATTTCTTGCATCAGTCACCAGATCATGATTTACTAATAGGGTTTCAGGGCTTGCAAAATAGCACAACTCTAACCACATATTAATATTTAATCTGGCATTTTAAGTGCACCTAACAAAAGACCTAGAGCTGCTGACAGGACCCTAAATTGTGAATTTCTTAAAAAGGAATTGAGTATTTCCATAGTGGTTTTAACTGGAAATCTGAAATAAAAAGAAATAAATGAGTTAAGCCCTGCTCATAAACTTACAAGCTTCTGATTATATTTCTTGTAACACTGTTTAGTTTGTTTGTTTCACAGTCTAGCTTCATTAAGATATGACAAAACTTCCTTTGGCAATTTCACTGTCAATAACTCACAATGGCAGAGAAATTTTGAAACTCATTTCTATATTGTGTGCAATTAAACAGTCTATTATTTAAATACTTAATCCACTTGGCAACTCTAGAAAGGTGCTAAATGAGTGTAAAAATAATGTATAAATTACAAAGACCTCTTTATTACCATGAAATTTAGTAATTGAATCTGGACAGACTCAGCAAATTGGGCCCTCTGTGTTTTGCATAGCATTTTTAAATAACTAAGATAGTCAAGAAGCTGAATTACATATTGATAGTGTTTCCACCATTTCATGACTTAAACAGAGCAATAGAGTGAGTTAATAAGCAAGTTCTCCTGCTGCTGTCAGATGAATATTCTAATTTTACAAAACATATGTAGTGCCTGTCTAGAAAAAGGTTTATTTGTTTCTTCCATTTTCATATGCCATAATTTATGAAAGATGTTCCCAACACCACCTGTAATAACAGAATGTTTATTAGTGTGCAAATGAGGGTTATAAATGATGTTGCTTATCTATGGAACAAAACACAAAAGACAACTTATTAGCAAAAGACAAATTGCTCAGCAAGTTTCAATGAGCTGCTATATGTGTCATGAAAAAAACCCTTTTATTTGCACAGATCAATGCTTTTATAATCCATTTAAAATAATATACTTGCCACTAGGTGGCTATTTCTGATCAGATCATTTTACCATTTTAATTACATTTTTAATATCCTGGCTGCATAAACAAAGATAAATTACAAGCCTTGCACAATCTGGCTGCCAGCTCAGGCACAATCTGTAATAATATCAGCTTTTGTTTGTGCCTCTTCTAATTAGATTCTGAAATCTAGGCTTTATCAATCAATAATTTTAATTTCAGAATTGCCTTTTGATCTTACATTTCATGTTTGTTTGCAGAAAATAATCAGTAGGACAAAGCTGATAATTTATGCAGAAACAATCTCTCAGCAGAGTTACAAGCACATTCCTAGCCATCAACACAACCCGGCAGACTAAGCTTGACACAGGTCTAATTAGTATGCAGATATGTGTCGCCTCATTGGCAATTCAAATTGCTTTTTTATAATGTACCTCAAATTGTGCTACTCAAACATTGTACTTGATTCCCAAAGCCCCCTGGGCATCCAATAATGTCTCCCTTCATCCTGGGTACGAAGCATTTATTGAACAATCTGCTTCAACTCTGGCTATCTTTTCGAAAACACCCAAACATCGTAACCATGGGACCAGCTTTTCCTCCTCGTCAGACAAGTTCTTCTGCGGAGCGGCGGGCGCTACTGCCACAGGTTTAGTGATGATATGTTACCTTGCGAGCTTCTGCTCCCACGGTGGCTGCTCTATAGAGGGCTTCATTCCTGTGCCACTCATTTAAAAAGGGGGAGGATGTCTACAGAGCACACATTAATATGCGGCACATAACCACATCTCTGAATGCCAGCCTTCCATTCTTCATTAAACAAAATGGCTGGATTGCATTGATTGTTTTCCCCTCCACACTCACGCGCGCGCGTGCGCGCAGACACACACACACCACGCACGCAGGCACTTACCCACACACCCCCCACACACACTACAGCTTTATCTTTTTTTCCCTCACCCACATGCAAGCACTTTCCCCCACTCACTCACTCACTCACTCACTCACACACATGCACACAGGACATTCCCTGCCGTAGCATGGCGTTGTCAGCACGGTGAGTTACGTGAGAAAAGTTGTCTGCAGCATATGTGACTCGCAAGGAGAAACCTGCCAACGTCAGGGCCCTTTTTTGCCATGCAGCAACAAGTGGCAGAATCAATGGTGTACAGTTATTCCGCAATGTAATTCATTTCACTGGCTTTGGCTCCTCGCCAGATCCACCATCTGTCTCTTGCTCTCTCTCTCTCTCTCGCCTGAATTTGTCCTACATTTCGTAATGTTACGTGCTTGCCATCCTTATTCTATGTCAGAAGTACAGCACAAGCCTCACCCCCATTCCAGCGTGGAGTTCTCTGAGTTCGGTGGCACTTTGGATATTCCACTTCAGTGCCATGGGAAGAAAAGGGTAAGCAAAAAACAGGGATAGCAGCAAACAGAATGGTGCTCTTGTATCCGAAAGCCACAGCCTCCGCTTTTTATTTAAAGCATTGATATGGATCTGTCTCACATGGGAACTTTTCCTGCTTCATTAGAGTATCTTCGTTTTCTTTATTGGATGCTGGCACTGTACGCCACTGCACAGCTCTGTGGAATGCCTGCTGTTGGATACTTGCAGATCCCTGCCACCAAGCAACCTCCTGCATTGGAAATCGGGTGACTACTCCAGGATCTTACGCGTGCTTGCTGTTTGAAGCTGCAGAAAAGTGAATAATCAATTAAGTATTGATTTCTTGTAAGATTTGGTAAATTTCAAAGGCAAGACAAAGAGGATGGCTTAAGGAAAGCACTGCAGGGACTTGGCGTAAATTAGACAACTAACAGCAGTGCAGAATAAAATAACACCTCAACTGAATATTTCCTTGGAAGAATTAGCACTAGCTATTGGAAGATGATGGTGGATTTAATCAAGACAGCAGGCACGTTTGAGTTTTAACCGTGAACCTGAAAGAGGAGCTAATTATAACCACCTTTTTTATATGGAGCTAATTTGACTGAATGGATGCAAATGTGCTTTATTTATGGATGAAGAAGCAAGCCTTACAGCATTGACTTTGGGATCATCGCATATGCTAAGCTTTACAGCTTCTCTAAAAGTCAAGCCTACAGTACATTTTTATTTACTAAGAAGGTATTTATATATAAGCATAAGCTAGCTATACAAAAGATTCATCAGAACAATGTACTGTGGCACTGAGGATCTAATTATAATTTTGCAGCATTTCATGTTTTCTCTAATTTGGTGCTTTTGAACCATTGCTTGTGATGGGCTATAAATGGGACAATAAATGTATGATTTAAAATATTGTGATTTTCATTGTGTAGTTTATTAATCGTACTGTAGTTTTCTTAACGTGTTTCTGAATTATTCAGCAGTAATTTATAATGAAAGAAGCAGAACTGGTGGGGTGGTTTTAAATTAATTTATAATCTTCTTACAGATCTAAATGTACAGGTTCTACTAGCTGATGAGCTCTATAATTATAAAAGAATGTTGAAATTTTCAGATAAATGGGGCACTGACTTTACAATGGGCACAATTTTGTATAATCGGTAAAAGGAGGATTGTTATGTTTTGACTCTGTGGAGACTGGTTTTGGTTAGTTAACTCCTTCTCTGCTGATAATGGTAAGCAAATGTACCTTATAAGAGAAAATAGGGGGAGAATGTAATGTATTAGCTTGATGTTTTGCTAGTCTGGATCCTTAGCATATTTTGTTTTCCATTTATTTCCATTTCTGTTACTTTTCTTTTTCCTATATGCTTCTCTGGTTTTTGTCGTGTTGGTTTTTTTTTTCCTCCTCTCTTGCAATCTACATTCCCTGAGCAACCACAGGAACCAAGTTACATTAAGCTTCAACACAAAGACGATGTAAGAATAATGAATCCTCATTTGCATCGACATTTGTATTCAGATTTGCCAGGCTATAAACTTCGCAGATCAAGCGGAATATTAAGTAGAGGCTTCCATGGTAAATTGCGACTCTTGCAGTTGCTGACTTGTTTTTCCTATTTTTTTCGCGCATGTGTATGTGCGTATGTGTGTATGTGTGCGTGTGTGCATGTGTGTATGTATGTGCACAGGTGAAGTCTCATGGCTACTTATTTCTGTGATGCACGTTAGTCCTCTTTCTCTTTCAGTGTATGATGTCAGTTTATGCAAAATGAAGCAGGAATGCACTCGTAGTAAACATTTTAGCTGAAGATACAGTGCGACATATAACTAAAGTATTAACTCTCTTCTAGAGACCACGTGAAAGAATTCTTAAGCAAACAAACACTGTTGAAAAGTAAATAGATCTTCTGCATCAGCTGGAGGTTTGATTTCACTGCAAGTAGAGTCTAAAGCAGAAACTGTGAAATAGCAAAACCCTAAACCTACCTGCTGCGTAACATGATCAACTGTCTTATTTGTGATGGTGTTAAAGTATGCATGTATGTTTCCATTAAAAAATTGGGCCTTGGTATGCCTACCATCAGGTGCTCTCCACCTTGGTTTGGTTGGACTGCCTCCAGCTTTACAGTAGCACGTGTGAGAGCAAAGTTGGCCCTTCTCTTCCAGGGTTGGACACTGAACCTGTTCCTTTGCTGACATTTGCTGAAGAAGAGGTGTTCCTAGCTATACATTTCCCTAAGAATTCCTCCCTTCTCTCTCTGGATTAGCTTTTTTCAGAATGAATAATTGCAAAAGTGGAAGATTTACCTTTTCATTCTCTTATTTAACTTTGTGTTATTGAAATTTACACACATTCTATTATTTCAGAAGTAATGAAAAAGTACTCAGTCAACAAGTGCTAAAAATGCTCAAAGACTCATGTTTGCTACCCACAGATTTTAAAGTAGTTGTCTCAGGACTGTAACAAAATTCCCTGGAGACAACTTGAGAGTGGCACTGAATTAGGAGATGCAGAAAATGATCAAGCATGCAAGAAATGCCCCCAGTGACTTCTTTTTGTACACAGCCACTCCCTACTACACACATAAACATAAACCTAGCCAAGACAATACTAGTACGGTTTATAGCTTCTGTTTTCATAACTGTTTATAATAGTTTTCTATGTTAAAGACATACTATAACAGAGAAAAATCCTGGATTTTTTTTCCAGTTCTTCCTAAACAAGTTGAGGGATTGAATTTAAAAACTAAATCTATGGCTAGTCATTTAGCTTACTCCATTGAAGAGCAAGCATAATGCAAGGGCTAAACCTGTTGTAAAGAATATTATACTGTATAATTATTGGCTACAGTTTCATCTGGGAAAGTTGTATCAGCTTTGTTTGCTGTAAAGATACATGAAACCCTAATACTATTTGAATTTACTTTCTTTTTTTTTTTTTTTTATGCAGTAATAGGATAATTGATCATGCAGGGAATGGTCAGTTGTAATGTAGTGTTCACTAAGGGTGGAAGAGAATGTGCTGCTCGTGTAGAACACTGACCTATGGCAGGCAAAGGTAGCCATGCATCATTACTTGTTTGCTATTCTTGAGAAGCTTTAGAACTTGATTCTTTTACTCTGGGGGAAAACATGAAATATTATGCCTCCTTCCTTTGAAAGAGTATTATGGGCTACATTTCCAAAATGGTGCTTAACATAGAAGGGAAAGGTAGAACTTTCAAGATGTGTTTTCATATTCCACTGCCTTACACACATCATCTTGATTAATTAATATTAAACTTTGTTGTATATGTACCTGCCATTAATTGTTTTGGAAATTTATCCTGAAACAGTTAACAAAGTGGTCCTTTTCTGAGAAGGAAAAAAATGAAACTATATCTCTCTGGCTTTCTGGGAAAAAAAAAAAAAAAAAAAATCCAGAGGAAAAGAATCCTTGAGATTTAAGTTACAAATCCACAGAGAATACCAGATTAATAAACTGTAATGGTTTTGCTGGACATGCATTTACAACAGTCATTCACCAAGTTGAATCCTTTGAAAAAATAATTCCCATTGAGGTTTTTTTTATTTTTTTTCCCCTATACAAAATTCCTCAACTTTTTGCTGCCTATGACTGTAGAACCCAAAGAAAGGAGAGATGAATGAAAAGTAGTTTAAGCTCCAAATACATTCATCATATTCACTGACAAAAAAAAAGATAAAAACATCTGGCATAAAGGAAGATGTGAAGCTAATATTGTCTGGGAGAAACCGCAATCCGTTCTCTGGCCTTTTATGTGTACGGTGTTGTTGAGTAAAATACTGGAGTGCTATTCATAACAAAAATGTACTGTCTGATGGGTATTCACCATCACTGAACAGGGTGTAGCACAGTCAGCCCAGGCATAGCACACAGATGCTTTAGAAGGAAAGCTCAAGGCCTGTTACAACATTTCAGTCTAGGTCACTGTATTGCTTAAAAATTTAAGATCCCAACAACAGAAAACTCACAATGTATTGTAAGGGTCAGATCTTCTGGCCCATAGAATTTAAAGAGAAAATATTGTTTTTTATCATTATTCTTCTGATCAAAGATCCTTTTGTGTAACCTGTTGTTGTGATGAGTATCACTTGAGTTGTGTTGCTCATGGGAAACTTGGTTGTCTATTTCTGTCACTGGTGTGGACTTCATCTTGGGACTAAATTGTAAGCTTTCTGCATCTGCAGGAATGTAATGTAGTTTCCTTAATATTTATTTCTGATAACTTTGTGCATGTAATGGCAGTTTTAACTTATATAATTTAACTGTTTCTGCTCTATAGACAGTAACCCATTTCCCCTTCGTGATTTTTGTTTGCTAGACACAAAGGAGACAGAAATGATTTTTAAAAGAAACAAATACGTAGATATGCAATCCAGGGAGGAGAAGAGATAACAGACTGACATTGGGAAGTGGCTTTTACACTGACTTTTTATAAATGATGAGTTAAATATTTCTTTCCAAGGTGAGCCTTATATCTGCTCCTGCTTTATAGTACCTTCAGTGGTAAGTCTTTTGAGACACTGCATCTGTATTCTCCAATTGTGCATGCTGTAGAAATTTACAACTAATAATTTATGGTTTTGTGCAAGATTTTCTAGTTTTGCTAAAGACTTTGCTGGGAAGTGTAATCCATTGAAATGTGTTGTTTGCCCTACTTCGGTAGTTTAAGAAAAAGTTCATCTTTTCCTTAATAAAATAAATACACTTTCAATACCAAGAGATTTCACATGGCAAACTTTTCATTTAATTGCCAGGACTGAGTTAGCTATGTTCAGTTTCAAGAAGTCTTTTGACTACTACAGACAAAATTGTAATGACTATAAATATTGTTAGATAATGAATAAACTGGATATGCAAGCGATTCCCTCAGACCTGAGATCTCTTTTCGTGTTTTGTTGTTTATTGCATCTTGTATCAAATTACACTGTAATCCTGTAATTTGTATAGCATCTAGCATAATACCACTCCAGTTCTGAGTCTCTAACATAAATAATAACATAAATGCATTGTTTTAGACAATAGGCAAGCTTTCTAAGGTAGTTGTTTATTTGCATAATCAACACTGTCCCATCTAGTTTAGCAGTTACTGCTTTTGGCAAAATTCTGTGGTCATTAATTGTGCTTTCAATTTTGCTGGAAATTTCATTTAATGAGAACAGATTTTGATGCAAGGTCAGCTCTCTGAAAACCATACCAACCCACACTTCATTATTGTCACAGTGAGTCTATAGCAAGCAACATGTAAATCACTTTAATCTGCACTGAACTTGAGCAGCTCTGGGGCTGAATTCAACATGTGGGTAACAAAACTCAGGATCCAAGCACAGAGGAAAATTGAAGAAAGGAGAATCTGATTTCTGAATTTTAGGTTATAGCAGTACAGAGGTGAGAGGTGGTGGAAAGTTTGTCTGAAATGGAAGAGGGAATACTAGATGATGTTAAAACTTATACAAAGAGATGGGAAAATTAAACAATATTTTTACTGTTAACCTGATGTCCGTAGTTAAAAGAAAGAACAAGAAGCAGAACACAAATTCCAGTCATCACAACTTGCAATGTATAACTACCAGTTTCACCTGGATCCATAATTTATGTTGGAACTTGTAATGAATCATGCCACACAGAAGTGGTCCTAGGCTGCAGAAGATAAATCTAATGACACATCAGCTATTACTAATTTAAGGCTGCCTGCTTCTGCTCTTAGTAATGTAAGTGGGAGTTTTTCTGTGGACTATGTTGGGAGCTGTGTTTGGCCTAATTCACAATATACTGAAATCACTTGTGCCAAACTATGCCACAGTCATAAACACTGAATAGGAGGTGGCATTTTAAATATCTGAAATATTCTGAGATGTGTTTATGTGGCCATATTCAGTTTAAGTTTGTTTATCCTCTCTAAGCATTTTCTTATTAATAGTGAACATAGTAGTTTATCCCTGTTTTTTTGTGAAGTATTTGATTTTTCCCTTCAGCAAAATGGAAGTTTTTACATAATGAATTCTCTGCATAACAAATAAAATTTCCTCAGAAGTACTCTTCACTTTTTAAGCCATTGTGTTCCTCCTTACGAAATGGAAATAAAATGCTGCAAAAGAGAGGTTCATCTTACCTTTCTCAAATTCATGTTAGCTTTCCATGGGTTGACAAGTGCATTTGTGTCCCAACCAGCCACTAAATTCTTCCCTGAAAATCCTTACAGCCACAATGACCCTGGTGAATCTTGGATCCACAGGAAAAACATGGGGATGAACTGTTACCCCACTGACATCTTTCAGAATCTTCTTGACAATTAGCAAGCTCGGTACACCAGAAAACAGAGAGATAGGCTATGGTGAAGCTGTTGGTCAGAAATCCAATTTGGATAGAAAATGGGAAAAATGAAGAATGGCACACTTGTGCATGTGTGGTTGCATCATAGGAAATGTAGTGGGCAATGCTAGCAGAAAGGAACTTCCCCCATGGATCCACTTAGGTACAAGAGGTAGAAGCAGACAGTAGTCTTCTAGGAAGTGTTAGCAAAACACAAGAATATATAGAGCTTTACAGTACAGGGAAACATTATTTACACTCTTTAAGCAGTGGAGTATTTTTTTTTTTAATGACAAAGTGCTTTCTAGGATCAAAAATTGAGGTTTTTACTCTCTAGCTTTCAGCAACATTGTGTATAATCTGTAAGCTCCCACATAAAAATTGTTTTCTATTTCTTATACATACTACTTCAAGAGTGCTGCTTCTCATACATAATGACTAGTTCTATCTAGATGATCTGCTGAAAGTGTTGCAGTTTCTCAGCAGGATGAAAGTTAAAAACAGAAAGAAGTTGTAATTTTCTTGATTATTTACAGGGAAATAATGTGTTGGAGGAGAAGATTATCTTATTCTCAATAAAAATAAAGGATTGCAAAAAAAAATGCTTAGAATCCTGAGGGGGTTTTTAACAAGTCACCTGCTAGTTTTGTCTCATCAGGATGAGGAAGTTGATGAAGCCTTCTACAGACAGCTGGCAGCAGCCTCCCAACTACAGGCCCTGGTTCTCATGGAGGATTTTAACTATGCAGTCATCAGCTGGAATGTCTACACAGCCAGCCATTCACAATCCAGGAGGTTCCTCCAGTGCATTGATGATAACTTCTTGATGCAGATGGTGGATGAGCCAACTAGGAGAGGAGCACTACTGGGTCTTATACTCACTAATAAGGAGGGTCTGGTTGAAGCAGTGAAGGTTGAGGGCAGCCTTGGCTGCACCAACCATGAGATGGTGGAGTTCAGGATCTTGTGCAGTAGGAACAGAATACCAAGCAGGATCACAACCCTTGAATTAAGCAGGGCCAACTTCGGCCTTTTCAAGCAATTGCTAGGGGAAATCCCATGGGACAGGGTGCTAGATGGTAAAGGGGCCCAAGATAGTTGGTTAGTATTCAAGGACCACTTCTTCCAAGCTCAAGATCAGAGCATCCCAAGGGGTAAGAAATCAAGAAACGGAGCCAGGAGACCCACATGGTTAAACAGGGAACTGCTGGGCAAACTCAAGTGGAAGGAAAGAGTCTACAGATCATGGAAGGAGAGGCTGGTCACTTGGGAGGAATATACGACTGCTGTCAGATGATGTAGGGAGGCAACTAGGAAAGCTAAGGTCTCCTTGGAATTAAACCTTGCAAGAGAGGTCAAGGACAACAAAAAGGGCTTCTTCAAATACATTGCAGGCCAAGCTAACACTGGAGGCAATGTAGGCCCACTGTGGAACGGGATGGGTGCCCTGGCAACAGTTTATGGAGAAGATGGAGTTACTGAATGCCCTCTTTGTCTCTGCCTATGCTGCTGGAGACTGTCCTCAGGAGTTCCTGACCCCTGAGGCCCCAGAGGAAGTCAGGATAAAGGAGGAGTTTGTCTTGGTTGATGAGGACTGAGTTAGAGATCAATTAGGCAATGTGGACATCCATAAATACATGGGTCCTGATGGAGTGCACCCATGGGTGCTGAGGGAGCTGGCAGAAGTCATTGCTGAGCCACTTCCCATCATCTTTGATAAGTTGTAGGGAACAGGAGGGGTGCCTGGGGACTGGAGGAAAGCAAATGTCACTCCAGTCTTCAAAAAGGCCAAGAAGGAGAACCCAGGTAACTATAGACCGGTCAGCCTCACCTCCATCCCTAGAAAGGTGATGGAACAACTTATCCTCAGTGCAATGTCTAGGCATATCAAGGATAAGAGGGTCATTACGAGCAGTCAACATGGTTTTACCAAGGGGAAGTCAGGTTTAACCAACCTGATAGCCTTTTATGAGGACATAACCAGGTGGACAGATGATGGTAGAGCAGTGGATGTGGTTTGTCTTTATTTCAGCAAAGCATTTGATACCATCTCCTAAAGCATTCTCGCAGCTAAACTGGGGAAGTGTGGTCTGGATGGTCGGCTAGTGAGATGGATTGTGAACTGGTTGAAAGGAAGAAGCTGGACAGTTGTGGTCAGTGGGACAGAGTCTAGCTGGAGGCCTGTGTCTAGTGGAGTCCCTCAGGGGTTGGTGCTGGGACCAGTACTACTCAATATATTCATCAATGACCTGGATGAGGGAACAGAGTGCACTGTCAGCAAGTTTGCTGATGACACAAAGCTGGGAGGAGTGGCTGACACACCAGAAGGCTGTGCTTGCCATCCAACCAGACCTAGACAGGCTGGAGAGCTGGGCAGGAGAAATTTAATGAAATACAAAGAGGGCAAGTGTAGAGTCTTGCATCTGGGCAGGAACAACCCCATGTATAGGCTGGGGACAGACCTGTTGGAGAGCAGTGTAGGGGAAATGGACCTGGGGGTCCTGGTGGATGGTAGGATGACCATGAGCCAGCACTGTGCCCTCGTGGCCAAGAAGGCCAATGGCATCCTGGGGTGCATTAGAAGGGGTGTGGTCAGTAGGTCAAGAGAGGTTCTCCTCCCCCTCTACTCTGCCCTGGTGAGGCCGCATCTGGAATATTCTGTCCAGTTCTGGGCCCTGCAGTTCAAGAAGGACAGGGAACTGCTTGAGACAGTCCAGCGAAGAGCCAGAAAGATGATTAAAGGAGTGAAGCATCTCCCTTATGAGGAAAGGCTGAGGGAACTGGGTCTCTTTAGCTTGAAGAAGAGGAGACTGAGATGTGACCTCATTAATGTTTATAAATATGTAAAGGGCCAATGTCAGGAGGATGGAGCCAGGCTCTTCTTAGTGATGCCCAAAGGTAGGACAAGAGGCAACGGGTGCAAGCTGGAGCACAGGAGGTTCCATGTAAACATAAGGAAAAACTTTTTCACTGTGAGGGTGACAGGACACTGGAAGACACTGCCCAGAGAGGTTGTGGAGTCTCCTTCTCTGGAGATATTCAAAACCCACCTGGACATGTTTCTGTGTGATCTACTCTAGGTGATCCTGCTCTGGCAGGAGGGTTGGACTAGATGATCTTTGGAGGTCCCTTCCAATCCCTAACATTCTGTGATTCTGTGAATCTGAGTTCTGGTGTTCCTTATTACTTGCATTTTCTTTCCAATTCGTGCTTTAATCTAATTCTACACCAGAACTCTTCCAGATGTTTAATCTTGTGAAGTGCTGAGCATCTAAAGCATATTCAGATCCTCTGACCTCAGCACCACATAGGTTTTGCTCAGAATAACTTGTTATTTCTTGAAGACTCAGCATGTCTAAAGCAGAGTACAAGGATGGTGATTCCTAAGTTTTGCTTTCATTGGCATTTTGCATTAAAGAAAAAATAATTTTTTTAAGCTACATCCAAGATTTTGAGGCCAGTCAGGTACTTGGGATTTTTTCAAATTGGGAGTGCCCATTTCAAAGGGACATGAGTGACAGCCCTTTCCAAAATCAGGCTTCTGTCCCGGCTGTGAAAAATGCCAGTCTCCAATCTCTAACTTACCTTTTGAACATATTAACTTCAGTCAATGGTGCATTTTAGATGGCATGTCTTATTTCATTAAAAACCAAACTATTATTCATGCTGAATTAATCTAATACAAAAAAAAACCCAAATACAGTAACTATGTATTCAAGCACAATTACAGTGAAGATATCTGTTACCTAGGCTGTTAATATGGATGGAAATGCAATACAGAGAAATGTAGTAGAGAGAGTTCTTTCTGCTCCTGAAAGGGCAATACTGGACAGAGCTGGCTTCAGCAGTATTATAGCCAATACAAAAAGGGAGGAGTTTCTTCCATTCAAAAGAAGAAAAAAAAAAAATTATCTTTTTATCATCAAATCATTTAGAACAGAAACCACAGGTGGGAATCCTGAAAGCTCACATGAGTCAGAAAGGTCAAAAACCAATTTCTGACTTGTTGAAGACACCCTCCTGATTCTTTGAAGTGTGATTTTTTTTTTTTTTTTCTTTTCATTTTTTCTAGTGGTATTCTTGGCCAGCCAGGCAGCTTATTAGGCAGTCAGACTGCTGCATTTGACTTTTCTAAAAACTGTGTTGTTTTTTTATTTGCACCTCTATTTAGTTTTAGGCTTGATTTGTGAAGGTCTGTTTGGTTTTTATTTTATGATATCTCTGTACTCTTGTCATTATATTTGTGATACACAGCAAGACTGTTTACTGTGATGGTGTCTCATCCTTATGATTTGCAATTTCCAAACATGCCTAACTCTGTAGATCTTCAAAACATGGGGAAAAACCTATATAAAAATCAGGGTTTTTTAATGAAGGTATTAACTTACAGAAGAAAATACACAATAACATTCTAGGGTGGGGGCCTGCCTTTGAATGTATGACTGGGTACTGTGACATGGCCTTAATCATACACTCAGTAAAACTGTTGATAATTGCTAAGTCAAACAAATATTTTTAAGTAATGCTTTTAGTGAAAGATCAGAAAGCATTAATTTTTCTTTTATATCTCATAGAATTTGTCTCCCAAAATATGTAGCATATTTTACATTGAGAGTAAAGCAAATGGAAAGAGAAAATCAAGTATAGGCAGAGGGGAAAAGATATTTGATACCCTGCCACTTGATAGCAGTCACATTTCCCATTATTGTCAAGTGTGATAGATTTTTGCTCATAAAAATTATTTTATGGGGAACTGAGAAAGAAAAAGTAGGTTACTGACTCAGTTACAGTCCTATACTTCAACTAAATGCCTTACCAAACAATGGATAAAATTAAAAACTAAAAATAAAAAAGACCATAGAGGTAAAAACTCATGGAAATTCTTTCTTTTAAGTTAATGATTTTAGCAACATCTGTCTGTTACCTCTGTAGGAACCTGGTAACATCTCACACCAGTCAGGGCTAGAAGAATGTTCAGTGTTAGTTAAGAGTCAGTCCTGAAAGACAGCATGCATTTTCCCATTAGAAAGAACTCTCTTTTCATCTGGACCTAACTGGATCATCAGATTATTTTCCGTACTTGAATATCCTCTTCTGAGATCCACTTTAATCTTGAAGTAGAAATATATGAGTTGTGAAGGGGTGATAATATCTGACTACAGCTCCTGGATTAATTTTTTTTTTTTTTTTTTTTTTAATATGGGATATTCTGAGATCCCTTATTTGTAATTCTTATTTCACTAAAAGTACCTCTTGAAGATAAAACTTTTCATATTCTTATTCTAGACATACTAGGAACAAGTTTAGCAAGAGTTAGTGTGTTGTTGCTTTCTTAGAAATGGATGTATCGCATGTTGCACAGAAGTTGCTGTGGTATTGATTGCAAATGACCTATTGAAATTTGAAGGCAAAAAAAATGCACATAACCTACTTTCCCCAAGGGAAAAAAGACAAAAAAAGAAAAAGAAAAAGAACAAACCTACTGAATTTCAACTGAAGGTTTGCAAATCATTGTGTGAAATACTAACCTTTCATTGAATCCAACAGATCCTATTATGTGACAATATGTATCTTCTAATCAAGCTGCGTAAAACCCTCAGGTCATGGCTTGACAATACAGTAAATCTTGCTTCAGAGCTCTAGCTATAGGACTAGAAATGCCACAGCTACATGATGCAAAGCATCCATCTGGTATAAGATCACTCTTATGTTTGTACCACGCACTTTTTGCTGGATCAGGTATCATTTTTCCTCCTACAGCTGACATAAAACCCCTATAAGAGCAGAAAGCTGATATAAATGCTATCTTGCATGTTCTGGTCTGTTCAGCAGTAATGCAATAGCATATCCACATTTGAACAAAATCACATTAGTACCTGACAGTGCAAAAATCTAGTATAAGTGGTGGTGAAAGCGCAGCCTCAGAAAAAATCATTTCCTCTGTGAGAGCGTTGCTGAGTTCCGAAATATCTGAAATTGCTAGGAACACTGAAAAGTTATATTCTGAAGATTCATCATAAAATTAATGACTTTGTTCTATCCATAGATATAGGCACCTAATGGAGCTTACTAAAAGTATGAGTCTACAAGTTCTACCGCATAATACGTAGTACTAGTAATATGAGCAAGAATATGCAGTGTAAGATCCCAAAAATCCTGTTGTCCTGTGCTATATTGTGTGTAAAATTGTGAGTGTTATTTTTTTAATATATTTTTTCAATATATTTTTTCAGTTGCTCCTAAGTGTTGACCAGAAAGTTGGAAGGGGTGACATCCTCCTACAGTACATTCTCACTGGTTTTCACTGCCAAAGTTTTCATTATAATCATAAAAATTTATACCAACGATTGTCCCTGACTGTGCTTAATAGTAAAACAAGATGGAAAGAACATTTTCAAGAACAAATTGTTCATTTGTGTGCAAACTACTTGTGCTGAACTTATTAAAAACCTCTTGCTTTTGCCTTACACCCACACCAGTGCTGTTCCAAAATATTCCAGCTTCAGCATACTTAATTCTTATTGTTCCTGGAACAGCTTGCAGAGGAAAGGGATTCTGAGGAGATTTCAAAACTACTTGTGCACAGTATAACAGTTGTCTAAAGCCTAACTGAACTGTGTCAGTTAACATCCAGTATAATAATAACATGCTTTATACTGCTTTACTTTAAAAACAATTGTACTCTCTTTTGTACAATAAAGAAGAATTGATGATCAATCAGTTACTAGTAGTCCAAATAATGAGGCTACTTCTTATTTAGTTGCATTTCTTTAGAGCAAATACATTATGACACCAAATAATTTTATACTTGGAACTCAGAAGGAGCTGCTTTCAAAGTTTAAAGCAACTGTGGACATAAATGACTATAAAAAGACTTTTGAAGTGGAAAGTATTAATGAAAACTGAAAGATATTCAAAAGTAAATTAAATGCATGTTAACAAACTTACAATTTTGCAAACAATTTAGTTAAAATTATATTAAAAGGAGAAGCTGAGGAAACAATAAAACATGATTGAAATATATAGATAAAATAACATTGAAACAGTTTTGTGAGATTCTCAGGAGAGAGTGGAGTTATGCCTACTTTTACTTTTGGTGATTGTGATGGTAGGAAGAGAAGAAAAGCAAGTGATTAAAGCATTATTGTAATACTTTGTAACTTGCATCATTTCCTGACACCTCAAAGGCTTAGCAAAAAAAAAAAAAATAGCTGTAAACATCTATTTTCCAGCCACAATCAGTGGCATCATAGATCTTAATAGCAGAGGCTTAAAAGAGCTGCAGTTTTTCAAAACCTCTTCTCTGGCAATGTTGGATTTGTTTACTTGGAATAGTGAACTAAAAGATCGGTGTTTCAGATTTCTTCTAATTTTTTGCATTGGCTCTATGTTTGGGATTTCAGTGCATCTGGGTATTGCCAAATGTGACACTACTTCTACTCTCAAGTCTTAACAGCGTTTGTATGTCCTTGACTTTAACTCAAGTGAGCTGAAGTCCACCTGTCTGACTGTTGCAGAGACTCCCAGGGAGCAATTGTAGTGATATTCTTCCTGAGTATTGTGAATGTGCATTTAGTAAAAGTTTTTCTTCCACTTGATGCATGTAAGGTGATGAGCAATCCCAGCCTTTCCATTCTGGAGAGTGCAGGCTGTCTACCAGTCTGACTCTTCTCCCAATCAACCACAGAAGAGCTGGAAATAACATGGTTGAAATCTCCCTGTATCTTAAGCTGCCAAGCCTTTCTCTACTGACTGTTTCTGCTAAAAAGCCAAACCAGGAGCTGGTATTTTCCAACTTTTCTGTGATCACTTGCCATGCAATTTATGACTTCAGAGGTAAGTGTCATGCCATCTTACAGTAACAGCTGTCAGATAATTCTGCACAAGTACAGTTTTAACAATAAACTGGAAGTAGTTTAATATACTTAATAAATAGATATGACCATTGTCCTTATCCTGGCTTTCTGTGATTTGTGCTATCTATACCTCTTGCATTTTTATGCACCAGCATAATAAAATTAGTCAATTTTTGCTTCAGTTTGACTGCTTAAAGAAAGTGTGTGTATGTCTGCCTGTCTGTTGCTGTATATACGTATATCAAAATAGATTTTCAAGGTGGTAATGTGAAATATACAACTAAGTGCAGAGATTGGCTGTAGAACCAGTCATATGTCTCATATTGAAAGAGAATTACTTGTCTGAATTTGTCTCAAAGAGATTATGGCAGCTCTTCGTTTGTATCTTTTGCCAGTTACGAACATCAAAATATGCACAAAGACTTTTTTTTTTTTTCCCTAAATTGCTGAATTAAGACATTTGCTGTCAGTTCCTTTCAGTTCATTGTTCTTTTATAGAATCATAAAGTAACCAACTATGTGAAGAAAAAAAGTCTGATAAATATTTGTATTGGTCTCTTTTCAATAGAAATTCATAGAGATGTTATGTTGGATGGGACATAAAAAGGGTCATCTAATCTATCTCCCTGCTCTTTATTAGATCAGTTATACACAGTGTTACTGACAGACATTTGTTTAATGTTCTTAAACAATAGCCATTGCAGGGGTTTCCTCAGCCTCACTAAGCAACCTGTTCCAACACTATTGTGGTGGATTGGCTTCACCCTTTTAATAAGAAAGTTTTCCATAATATCTGAATTAAATATTTTTCTAATATAAATATACTGACTACTTCTTTCCTTTCCACCAGGAAATATAAAGAAAAATTGATCATTCTTATAACAATAATTTATTTATTTGACTACTTTTATCATTACTGTTCTATCTCAGCTGTTTGATTCTGTTGATTGTCTCAGTGGTTATACATAGAACATTGGTCTCACTGGTATAGAGTTGTCATCTATAATAAATATGGATCTTTGCCAGTAAATCTGATATCATATTATATGTATGTATGTATAAATATATTGAGAGAGAGAGTAAAGCTTCTAAATGAGCAACCCGTAGTAAGTGAAAATATTCAGGCAATATATTTCACAATTTCAGAAATTATGAAGCATAAATTATATATATTTATATAGTTGATATCTTTGACTTTCCATTTGCTGTATATATATATATGAGACTACAATGTGTGCGAAAATGGTACAAAATGATGAATTCATTTTGTATCCAGAAATAGCTCCTGTGACTTTGGGAGAATCACGTTCTGCCTAGGGATGAGGATATAAAAATGTGTGTCAGCTTCAGGCTAATTATTTCATAGTCAAACACTTCATTTATATGTAAGGCATAAAAATATATAAAGACACACACACAAAAAAATAAAAATATCACAAACTAATTGTGCTTCTGAGCCGCTAAAGCAGAAACAGAGAAATACCATTAAAAATAAGCACTTCAGTTTAGTTCAGAATTTTTAACCAATGAACTTTGGGCAGGTTCACTTTATTTTTTTTTGCCTCCCTGAAAAATTCACCCAATCATCATCAAAAAGAGTTGTAATAAAAAGAACTGCAACATCACAAAAAAAAAAAAAAAAAGCTTTGAAAGACCTTAAAGTTCTGAAACTTTTGATCCAACACATGTTGTCCACAGGCCTTCTGAAAGAGATTTCCAAAAGAGGAGAAATATATCCTTCTAGTTCCAAATACAAATCTAGAAAAAAGGTCAGAAAGGGAGCAAGCACCCTCATAAAACCTGGTCATTTAGGTCATTTTCCCACAATATGATAAATTTTCAAAGTCTACTCCTCATTTTCTGTCTTCTAGTTTGTATGTTCTTAGCAATTAGGGTTATTATTTCATAGCAATTTGTCTTTCATGTCACGTTCTAAAAATAAGATTCCACATCTTAACTAATGAAAAAGTTGTAAGATTTAATTGCTGATACTACTCCATACTCGTAATTTGAATAGGATTAACACATTCAGAAGCACAGAGATACTGACCTACAGCTTCATCCTCCATAAAAGAGAGCACATTTTTATTCAGGAAAGTAGTATCAAAGTACTTTCTGGTTCTTTGCATACATTGATTTAAAGAAACTTTTTCTCTCTTTCCCTTTGCCTATATGTGTCCTCTGCTCACCAATCTAAGTGAAAGTATCATTTTAATTAACTTTTTTTAGTGTTGTAAGACTTGTATTCTCTAATAGATATGTTTGGACTCAAATTTGTAAAATTTTTGTAGAATATTGTCTAACGATCCAATCCATACAATATAACAATAATGGCACAAGCAATTATTTATTTTGCTTTTATGTTTAATGCCTGAATTTACATATGCGGTTCTACTTGACGTGTCTCTGTAGAGAACGAAAAGAATTTTTATAGTTAAAAATTACTACCTTGTTAAAAACCTTACTCACTCCTCATTTGATTTTCTCCTTTGAAACTATTTTAAAATTTGACAAAGATAAAAAAGGATCTCAGAGAAGGGCAAGCCATAGGCAGTATTTGAATACCTGAAGATCTGTCATATTCCTAATGAATAAATGAAATTTATTTTATTAAAAATTGAATAAATTACTATTTATTGATCTTTTCACTATTTATAAATTGGTGAAAGAGTCTGTAATGAGATCATGCATTATAAGAGGATCATAAATTAAACTTGTCCATGAGTTGTTGTAAAGCATGCATCCACATTTTCATTTTAGTTCACTTTTTTCCTGGACTGTGTAACTAATAAAAATATCTTTATTGTGAAAATGCCTGACCTGCATTCTGCCCATTTCTATGGGTACATGCATATTTCCTACTGCTTGTATTTTCCCTGATGTGAGGTGGTTAATAAAGGAATAACAGAAAAGAAGACATTCCTATGTTCTAGAAGGCAGATTGTTAAGGACAATAGCTGAGATGTGGATCTAAGTATAGTGTCTCAATTGGTGATGACAAAGGACCATATTAAAATATCTTTACACACAGTTTTAAAACACAGCATTTCACCCTGCAGGGAGCTCTGTGTCGAGTATCTTATGGTATGAATGACTGAATCACAGTCCATGCCTGGGCCCTGGTGTTGCCCATTCAAAACCTGGCTCCCCTGTAGGCGGAAGACCAGTGCCTATCTTGCAGATCAGGCTGCTTCTGAGCATGAAGTCCTCAGAAGTGAGGGTAATGGTGAAGGTCTCAAGGCTGAGATGGTACTTAAACCTCTGCAGTTTGGATCACACCCTGGTAGCCTGCCATATGAATTGATGGGCAAAGACAAATTTAACTGGAAGAAGCCTGTCTGCAATCAATTGCTGGAAGAGAAAAACGTATGTTGACCGAGTATGCTTCCTAAAAAAAAGAAGTGTAAAGCTGTTGGCACATTTTAGAGGTTGTTTGATTGGCATGACAAAAATTATTTTAGAAGCTGTACTTCTCACAAACTGGAAGGAATCATATCCATTTCAACGTATGGGTTGGAAGCCTTTTTAAAGGATCTGAAGCAGGTATACATAAACACTTAAAATGTCAGTTTCTGACTACCAGAGAGCTTCCATGTTAAATTTATCAAGCTTTGTACATGATTAGTAAGATTGAACAAATCCTAATGTATAATCTTAAATACAACTAGGCAAAATGTGGCTATGACTTGCTAGGTTTTACCCATATTTTAAACAGCAAGAGTTTAAATGAGCTCAAAAAAAATCTCATATTGTAAATCTAAGATCCAGAATTTAAGGGATCTAAAATGTTTTGGTTTGGTGCTATCTATAATATTCTGAAACATTTATAGTACCTTGACACAAAAAAAAACCAAAAAAGTGCATTTAGAATTGCACATCAGTCTTCACTCAGAAATGCTTTATTTTTTCTAAGTCACACCCTGAACATAATTGTAACATAACATTTGAAGTTAATTATACTGTATCTAGGAAACACCCTGGATTTTATTGCAAGGCCGAATATGGCAAAGGTTGGGGTGCTTCCACTGCCAGCATCTAATATCACAGCAGGAAAGCCCAGCTTCGGGCAAAACAGGATAAAACAGGAATTTTTATAGACGTAGTGAAAATATACATGTATTGATGAGTCAGTGAGGAATGAATCACAAGAACCATGTTTTCACTTGAGAGGAAACAACTTTAGCCCCTGTTACTAAGTCTTAGATGGGTCAGTCATATTTTTTTTATTGTAACTACTTTTATGACACCATCTTCCTACTTCTCTATTACTTTCCCTGTGAATGAAGATCACGGCATTCTCAGGGTTCCTTTTGATCTGGAAAATTCACATCTGAGAGAGCAAAGGGCTTAGGGGACCTCTTTCAGCTCAAACAAAAATAATTTCCTTCAGGAGGAGAAACAAAATAGTATAAAACAGAAAAAGAGCTGTTATAGAACAAGCATAACACTGGCAGTATAGGTTTCTTACTTAGAAAATGGTGTCTGATACCTAACTTTTCTAATCACTACTTAAGATATTCACTAGTGGGACACTTTTCAATGAACTAGGGAATAAGGTGGATAAAATTCTAATATGCTCTGAAAATTTAGGACTGGTATTTCTGTTTCTCTGAAAACTCTGGTGCACTCCTGAGCCTAGTGTGACCTTCTAGCACTGTAAGGATCTGATTCTTGTCTTACTTTATGTGTTCTTACTCATACCTTTTGCAGTGTACTAGGCTGATAGAAAAATAATTGGATCCATAAATATAATCAGCAATTATAAGTATCAAAAGAGCAGAAGTATGTTCCTTAGGTAAATTTGTATCTTAGATAAAACAATTAGATTCAACTGAAACAAAGAAATAAATAAATGCAAATACCATTATTAAAGTCTTTACATTTATTAGTCTTGGGTTGATTTCCCTCACCTTTTTGCACGTACATACAAAGTGTGTACAATAATCCTTGATGGAATTTGTTTAGCATAGATGTGGTGAATACAAACAACAGGAATTTTATTACTTTGGTGCATAAGTAATTGTTGCAGTGAAAATTCCTGATTTTTCAAAAATAAATGGTGCATAAAAGCACATAAAATCTCAGTTAATATGTCTGAACTTGTTCACGAACACGGCCCAGCTCAACCAATGGAACTAGTTTTTTATTCAGTAGAGACTTCTTAAATTCATTGCCTCACTGCACAGTAAATCTATTCTTTTAGCAGGTTTTTCTTTTAGCAGGTAGTCAATTAAGGTGGAGACAGATGTCCTCGTGATATATATCTTTGCAGTGAAGTGTATGTTCTTACAACATTTAAGTTATCTTTAAATTTCATCATATATTATTTAAAGACTTATATCTTAACTTTAACTTTTTGATTTTCTAGGGTAACATGATTATATTTTTAAGCACATAGATGGTGAGGGGAACATACATGTATTAGTAAGTCTCTTTTCACACTCTCAATTCTATATGTTTTAACCAGGGAAGAAATACATCCTCTTCTGTTTGTAATTCTCACCCTCTACTCTTCCATTAACTGGTATACACACTCCAACTTAATGTGGATAAATAAAGAAATACTGTAAAGCTATCATTGAGAAATTTAAGATAAGTGACAAACAAAACATTTAAAATGTACCAACATTACTTTGCTGGTCTTCAATGTTAAAGGAATTTCATAGCCGAAATGTCAAAAAGGACACAGGTGCATTTGGGTGACAGAACACAAACAGATCTGTAATGCTTACGAGATTAATTTTTAACTTTTCAGCCTTACAGTGATGACACTCATTTCTGTAAAGAAATAGAAAAAGGACAGCAGATTATTTCATCAAATGTATGCCATAGAAGCCTAATCTTTAATTAAATTCCCTGCGATTTAGTGTCCATAGAAACCAAAGAATTGCGATATTAGATAATTTCGAAACATAAACCTTATTTTTAATATGGGCATTAAAATGTTGTTATAAACAACCATTCTATTCTTAATAATTTTTTTAAAATCTCTATTATTTAAAAAATAATAAATGTACTTATGGAGTTTGATAAGATTACTGTAACTGAACACTGCTGTAAGCTCCAAATATTAGGAACCCTGCATACGCTACAGATGAATTAGCTGTTCTTAAATTAAGGAATATTACAGTCAGTAACGGTATGACATTCTTTTTTATGGCCATGGCTTGGCTTATAATGTGACAGGAAAAAAATGTAATGTTTCCAAAATGACAGTTTTTAGATTTGTGTTGCCTGAGGTAGTTCAGCTGAACAATAAACTATAATTTGATTGATGGAAAATTGAAGTGGTTCATCTAACTTGCCAGGCTGTCTTACCCAAGGCTTTGGTTTTGCATGTATGATGATGTATCACAGTTTTAGATATAATGTTGTTTGTATTATACATGAGATTTTTTTTATACATAAAAATGAAGACTTCATTACCCAGTAAAGATCAGAAATATGCTATGGATTAGCAAGGAATCAGATTTGTTTGAGGATGGATTTGTACATCAAAATGTGCACTCTTTGTGAAATCAAATGATAAATAACATATAGGACCGGAGTGTCTTTATTTTTATGAGCAAATCAGCCATATCACAGGTTATGAAATTATTAACTTAAAGGAAGGGTGACATCTGCACCCAAGAGAAACAATCAGAGTGGTATCTTTTCCTTTACACAGAATTAATCCTGTGAAATAACACATTGGTCAGCAGAAATCTTTTAGAAAGAGCAATAACATTTTTATATATGTATTAATATATAGTTGAGAAGGAAAAATAAGATGAATGAGAAAAAAATAGAGATGCTATTAAATACATACTGGTAACATATACGGTTTGGAGGTTTTTTTAATTACTGATGCAGTGTGTGTACAGCAACAGCTTCAGAAAAATTACTCTTTAATATTTTTTTAGCATCTGTGAGGACAATTTTGAATTTCCCAAACCGTTCGGTCACCAACCACCTTTTCCCTTAAATATTTTGCATCAAGCAGAATGTTTCTCCTCTGCTCTTCTGTCATCAAGCTACTAAGACCAGCCACCTCTAGACAGATAAAAATAAGGCATGGAATCTAGTTTCAGCTGCTAAAAGAAGCAAGATTTGAGGAATATAGCTGGGAATATTATTAAAATGTCTTATTTTGATTCCTTTTTTCCCCTTCATTTTCATTTGAAAGGACAGGACAGCTGTTGAACCATTTTGAACAAGGGTCTTTCTTGCTCTTTCTTTTCCTCCCCAACTACATGAAATAGCTAATATTAGCTTTCCAAGTGAAACTGAAACACTTGAACTTGAAGAAACAGGAATATTGCATCTCTCTCTGCTATTTATTACCCTGGAAAACACTAAACAAGGCTATGATCAAACACAACTGTGATAATCCAGTCTTCTGGGAGATTTAATTGGCATACTACACTCTTTATTTTTTCTACAAAATGTCCTGAATTACAGACATTCAAGAGTTGGGGCTTAATCGGCAGATAGAGCTTCTTATTATTACACATAAATGCAGGAGAATTGTATTTGAGACTATCCTTGAAGTAACAGAAGATCTGTCTGTAATGAGATTTCCAAAAATACTGTAGGAAATTCTCTGCAGTGGAAGTGCTTTCTTCTTGGGTCATTACATTGCCATAAGTCTTAATTTTCCAGGCATTTTATTCCTTCTCCTTATGTGCCACGCTTTTTGTCAGGGTTCAAATCTGGAAATACCATTGTCTTTTCAAATCTGCATCTTAAAACTGAACCATGCATTCAAACAGATTAATGGAGACGATGCATCAACAGTAGGATTGGCCTTTCTCTGTTAGAAAAACAAAATGAAACAAACAAATAGAAGAAAAGTAAAAAAACAGCTTTTCTGCATTTTGCAAAGTAAACCAAAGACTAAAGGAGAAGGACCTGCAAGATGAAAACTGATTTTATTTAAGGAATATGTAGAGAAATCTAATTATGGAAAATAAGTATCAGCTAGAAACATAGGACTGAAGAAGACATATTGGGTCTTCTATTCAAACTTACAGATAGCAAGTCATGTAATCCCTTTCATAGAATTATTGAGCTCTATCTGAAAACCATTTAGAGTAATTTTTACTTCAGGTATCTTTAGGACACCATTAGAGTCTTACTGCTTGCTAGAGCAGTGAGTTAGGAATGGCCTTCCAGTTTCCAAAAAAATGTAGTAGCTGACAACTCATTTCCAGTTCCTAAGCTGTGAATAATCAATATAATGTTTTATTTGAAATAGCTCTCTTTTCATCCTAGTATTACTAATGTTTTATGGATAGACATATCTATTTTGGGAAATCATCCAAGGAAAACAACTGAAGAAGGATTGACAGCAAGAGTATTAGTTGATGACCATGGGATCACCAATTTTTAGAGCCACAAAATGGCAAATTTGCAAAGCGAGGGATGAGAGCCAGCAATAGCGAACTATTCATAACAGTACAGGTTGGCAATGGCTACACTTCCTGTTACTATCATTCAAGCATTAAATGAAGCTAAAAGAAGTATACTAAAGGAAGCAAAAGCAGAGGAAAAGCAGCAGGCATGATCTGCTTTTACTGAGAACATTAGAAAGGGAGAAGAGAGAGTTAAACTAAAAGGCAACATTGGTCCAAGTAATAGTAATGTAAAATTGATCCTGAGTGTCTTCAGTGTGGGCAAAAAAAAGGAAGTTATGAGTTGGTTGGTCACAGAAAACCATGAATAGTCTTCTAGTTGGGGCAGTAGAGAAAACCAACCTGCTTTTAACATACTTCAGACACTTTACATCTCCTGGCAAACTCCACCCCAGCTTGACATTAAAACGTTATCTTCTTTGTTATCATACTTTTTTCCCCATTATTTATATGCCTCTGATTGTATAGATGGTTATGCATGCATCAGTCTCACATTTGGAAGGTCTCTTCTCTTTATCTGTGACACAGATAACTGTTAAATGTAACACTTTTGACTTGGAAAAGCTTCAGACCTCAAGTTCTTGAGCTCAGGTTAACTCTCTTCAAGGTTTTCAACTCAACTAACTTTACTACTCAATTATCAAACCAAAAGAGATTCTTCTGAAATCCCAAACCTTACCTACTGTCCTACTTTTGTATATTTTCCCTTTAATTTAAACTTTTTAATTAACTCCGTGTTAATTAACTACTTAAAGATATTTTCTCCAAAAGTACTTCTGAGGAATACTTGATTAAGAAATACATCTAGGAATACAGGGTTCCTTTGGCCATTAGTTGCATTTGTTCTCCAATGTATACCCTGAGAATTAACATTTCTCAGTGTCATGACTGTTGAGAATAGTGTTTCCCTCCACTAATTTTACAGATAACTCTATCCATAGGCACATCCATACCTAATTCCCAGGGTGCAGAGAAAACTTCTATCATTAACTATCCCAATGGAATGTCACTAACCTTCCAAAAACTGACGTCTGTTTCCTGTTCTCTGTCACTAGTTCAGGATTCTCTACTTTGCTGTACAAGTTTACCCATTAAACTGTAAAATGAGCTAAAAAAAAAATTAAATGGTCCTATGACAGTAATTCAACTGACATGGTACTTCAATGTCTCACTAACATGTAAAAAATTTGAAATAGGAAGCTAGTAGTATCCAAAATTTTTAGATAGGGAAAACCAAGGCAGATTAATCAGATGTTTATCCAATGTCATACTGGAAGTTGATATAGAAGTATAAAAATATTCACTGCAGTTTTCTTGTATCTCCAGTGCCATGCTTTAATCAGAATACCTGCCTGCCCTCCATCTGCCTGCAAAAGAAAATGTAGAAGTACTATAGGACTATTCAAATGGCAATAGGAAAAGAAGACTCCCAATACGCAATGGCCTGTCAAACTTTGTGACAGTTCACCCTTCACTTTTTCCTGGTAGTTATTGTCACAGCCATCTGTATGCTGATTTGTTTAAAACATTGTTTGTAGAATATGCAACCGAGCATCTGATCCATAATGTACACATCTAAATTCTTTGAGCTCTTTGAACATTAGAGAAAAGCAACCATTTGTGACTTTTTAATTGGTGTCAGTTGATTGCATCATTGTTACTACATGACATATGTTACAAGGGCTGTTCCTGCTGAAGGTAGGTGTATAGAATGTCACTTCACGTTTTTTGCAAGTAGCTAGTATCTCATCAGTTTTGCATAGCACATCATTAGCAACATCATACAGTATGACAATATATTGTGCCTAAATGTGAAATGCCAATTTCTAACTAAAAATATATTATTTTTAGGTTAGATGGCAGTTTCTGTATCATAATGTAGGTTCCCAAAACAAAATGATTCTGTGCTCTATCACAAAATTGCAAGTTGACAGATTCGATAGAGGAATCTTTTACATTTATTCACATTACCAACACATTGCAGTTTCTCTCCCACTTGTTTTGGCCCAGAGTCCTCTTAATGCTGTATGAGTGCTAGGAAGCTGTTTTCAAGAAAAAAAAATGTAGAAACAGATTTTTGTTGTAAAGACTTTTTCAGATACCAAGTTTCCATGCCTTTTTGAAGTTGGAGAAGAAGTTGGTTGAAGAACATTACAAGTTATGTTAGTTCCTATTTATATTTTTTAATTTTATGATTTTTTAAAAGAGGTACAATTCTGATTCATACTACTTTTACTTTTCTCTGCCTTCGACAGTGAGAACGCATGGTCTCCCACTCCTTTTAATTTGAAGAGTAAGAATAGGTTCTTTGATTTTAAGACCAAGTGAGTCTGTTTATCCTCAGGGAAGAATAAGACATGATGTGAAATCCTGGATCCACTGAAAGCACTAGCAATAACTTCTGCAGAGCTAGGACCTCTTCTATTATTCTGTATGTAGAATTCTATTTTTAAATATACAGGAGGTTCCTGAATACATCTCAAGCTTTAAATTCAACCAGCCTTTTCTATATCACAGCTCACTTTCTGTTGCTGTATGATTTTGAACCAAGAAACATGCTTGCAACCATTAGTAAAGTCTTTGTGAAATAAAGTAAATATTCAGACTGAAAATTCCACTAACTCAACAGAGGGATATATTGAAAATCTTATTATAAATAATATTACAACTGCTATAATTTCTATTTAATATATATAATGTGTGTGTATGTTATATATACATGCAGGCATATAGACTTAAAATTCCTAGCCATAAAGAACTTAAAAACCAAAATAGATTTATATAAAACTTAACTATAAACATTTCCTTAAGTTTACAGGATTTTAATTACAAATTCTATTTTTTAAAGAAAACAGCATCAAGGCAACTTACCTCTTCCTCTGCATTTAAAAACATAGGTAAGATCCATATTAAACAAAAACTTGGGAACAGGGAAATACTGGGGGTTACATTAACTGATTTTCTGTAAGAATTAAAATTATCTTCTTATTTGAAATGAGTCACCAGAAGGTGATATCCAGATAGGATTTGTAGAAGTATGATTGATTTTCATGACATCTCACAGGTGTAACTAAGACTCTCTAAGGTGGCTTTCCCTGGATATAAATGATGAAACTGACCTTATGCTAACCAGAATATCAAAGATCAAATAACCTTTCTGAATGAGCAGTTGATTAAATCAAATTGCATTAAACTGCACTCAGAGCAGGAATGTTGAAATTTGTGACCAAATTCCAGCTTCCTATTTTGAGAGACCAAAAATAATAAGGATACTCCCAGAAAGCAGCATCCTGCATTGCTTTCAAGTGTAAAAATGCTAGTGTGAAACATAAACAAGGTCTCTAGCAGGGACAAGAGATGAGTTTGAAAACCAAATGACATTGCAAGGCTTTCTGCCCCACTAGAAAATTGAACAACAAGAGATAGTACTTATATTAATCCCTTTCCTTTTTCTGAGGCCAAAATATATTTGTAAAAGTGCAGTCAGAAAACCTGGGAAAAGCTAGTCCAGCACACGGGAAGCCAGAGCTGCAAAGTGTCAGCCTTGGAATGTCTCAAAATGTACTCAGATTAAATGCACATGATGTCTTCTTCAAAATACACACTGGAGAAGATTACACTGAAAAATAATTTTTTTAAAAAAGCTTTAAAAAAGTACTTATCTGGTGCTTAGATGCAACTTCCTACCTTACAAGTAGCAGAAGCAAAAAAAAAAAAAAAAAAAAAAAAAAAAGGGCAATTAAAAGTCCTGGAGTACTCTGTTTCTTTTTGAATCCTTTGATACCTTTTGATACCCCACACTCCCCCCAGTCTGCTACTGCTGAGGCAATTATCCCAGGACAGTCCTTCCTGCACGTATTGCAAGGGCTACCTTTGACCCACTGACATATTTGTAGCTGCCTAACTAGCCTCCCCAGACTGGAGAAATAGAGACCTTGCCAAGTTACCTATAGGTCTGGAGGGGTTTGGGCCTCTGTCTGCCAGGACAAAACATGAAGATGACTGCAATCAAGATAGTGGTACATGCTGAAAATCTCTTTGCAACTGGAATTCAAGATCACACTCTTCAGCAACAGCATATGATATCTCTCAGGTTAACAGCTTGGCTTCCTTGCAACATCCCACATGGACCATTCTCCCTCTTCTCCCATCATTACCCATTGCCTCTAATGATCTACCCACTTGTAGCTCCAGGTGAGCTCTTCCTTAGCCTGGCAGAAATCATAAGGACAAACCATGAAGGAAGGTAGAGCATACCCTTTACACTTTGGGTTGTTGATTTGTGCAGCACGTGTGAAGAACATTTAGAATTAAATGAACACTCCTAGCCCACGGGCACTGACAGGATGAAAAATTAAAATGAGACACTGGGCATATATGTTTTGCCTGTCTGACTGGACTCATGTGCATAAGTTGTAAGTGTGTTATAGGAAACCAGAAGGCACATCACTGCACTAGGAGTCTGTGAGAAATCAGAATGTTAATGTGAGATGTTGAGTAAGGTCCAACCTGAGGAATATTTCCTGCTTATGCCTTTGGCTTCTCTTCCATCATAATCATTTTGGTGCTGTTCTCCCTAATCCTCTTGATCCTCCTCTGCCACAGTATGCACTATAAACAGATTCTCTGAAGTCTTACCATTGCTTGTGATTGGATGTCCAAAGACACTCAGCTTAGTTCTTGGAGCAGGTTCCAAGGAAGGCCATGCTCTTCTCCATATTAGCTCGGGTAATGGGGATGCACAATCAAGATACAGAACTGCCTCCCAGGCAAGTGTCAGTATGTTATTGTCAAATGGTAACAGCTGACTCTTCTTCTAGGGAAATGTAGTTTGCAGCTGGGGGATTGGTGTTATATTGACCTGATTAGTGGTTGTTTCAGCTGGACTATGGTCTTGTAACAAAGAAAATCATCTCAAGTCCTGTCTTTCCTGGATATAATATTGGGCCATATTATAACCTTCCTTCATGTCCTCTACCTTAATCTGGTACTGATCACTGACTGTCTATAAATGTGCTGCATCAAAAAGACAACACGTTAAAGATTTTCTTGTAGGAAGAAACAGGCAGGGTCATCAAAGCCACCATTGTTAACACAGTGATTGGTTGTATTGCTGCATCAGAAGAATCTACATGACCTGTGTAAATATTCAACTCTGTCTTCATATGCGAAGAGGTTACTTACAGATAAAAAAAAGGTTTCCACCGGGTTAAAATTATGTTTGCATCTCATGAATCCTTCCCAACATTATTAATGGCAGTTAGAAAAGAAGGGACTAAAACTACTAGATAAATGAGGTTTTATTTAATTTATTCATGACAGTAGAATGACAGTAGACATCATCTCTTGAAAGAACATTTGTTATAGATTCCTTATAGAATTAAGGAATGGCTAAAAATTGTTCTCATATATTGATCTTTTGTGAAGAGATCTAAGCTGTAAGAAGCTATTTGAATGCACATTTAATAAAGTTATTATGTCTTTTGTAATATTGTATTTGAAGGAGGCAGACATAGGAGAATTGATTTAAATCAAAGTCTTATACAAGAGGTTATGGATTCTGCAAATAAAGAAGTCCAGAAGAGAATGAAAAGTCCTTATAAATGTAGTAAGGTCTTTGGAACATGATGTAGGCCAAAGACTGTAACTTTGTCATCATATGACACTCTTATTCAAGAAAAACATATAAATATGTGTATAGTTAATTAAACTTTTTTTTTTTTTTTTCAAGGAAATATTCATTATTTTCAGTCTCATTGTGGTCTGTTTCAGACATGGACAATACATTGAACTGCTTTCATGACCCAAGGCTTCTGAAAGATATTTAGAGTTCAGTGCTGAATTAGATAAAGGCATCAGAAATAAAGAGCTTTTTCCGCACATCTGAGAAAGGTGAGTTATCAGAAAAAGTCTCTCTCCTCCTTTGCTTTGAAGGTAATGCCATGAAACCAGTCATGAGGTCTCATTTTCAGCAGTTAAGAAACTTAAATAATTTCCTTTATTTTTTTATTCCTTTTTTTTAAAAAAAAAATATTCCTTAATTCATAATCCACTAATGACTTTAAACTGTAGTCGTCAGCATAGAGCTTGAGGGAGGGAAGAAGCAAAATAGCTAAAATTCAGAAAAAGAATGTTGATATCACCAATCTAGTCTCAGGGGCAGACACAGGCAAAAGATTGGATTTCTCAAAGGCATAGTCAGATTACCCCACTCCATTTATTCTGAAAAGCTTTGTGACAGCCTTCTGCGGGTTTTGAGCTCCTCACTACAAGAAAGACATTAAGATGCTGGAGCATGTCCAAAGAAGGGCAACAAAGCTGGCGAAAGGTCTGGAGAACAAGTCTTATGAGGAGTGGCTGAGAGAACTGCGGTTGTTTAGCCTGAAGAAAGGGGAGACCTAATCACTCTACAACTACATGAAAGGAAGTTGTAGTGAGGTAGATGACACTCTACCTCACAAGTAACAAGTGATAGGACAAGAGGAAAAGGCATCAAATTGCAGCAGGGATGTTTAGATTGGATATTGGGAAAAATTTCTTCACTGAAGAAATTAATCAAGCATTGGAATAAGCTTCTCAGGGAAGTGGCTGAGTCAGCATCCCTGAAGATATTTAAAAAACATGTAGATGTGGCACTTAGGGACATGGTTTAATGGTGGACTTGATAGTGTTAGGTTAATGGTTGGACTTGATGGTCTTAAAGGTCTTTTCCAACCTAAATGATTCTATGACTCTATGTTCTCCAACTCTTTCCAGGAAACAGTATTGCCTGCACCAATGGAGAGCTGTGAATGGGCATAGTAACGCAAGGGATGTGGAGCCACCCACTGTGGCTCAAGCAATGGACATACTTTATTTCACTATCAGAACCACAAGCTGCTATCACAGGGGCTTCAGAAGTAGACTTCTTCTCTACTTCTGAGTTGTTTAGTTTTTCCACTTACAGAGTGTAACCCCCATTTTTTTCTTATTTACATCTCTCCTAATTCCAGCTGAGGTCACACTGTCATTCCCAATCTGTGGTAGCTGCAGAATGACTAAGATGCCTGACATCTTTAAAGATAAGGCATTAAGAATGGAAAGAATTCACTAGAAAACTGGAAATTCTTGTTCTGAGTTGGGATTGTTAGTCTTAATTACGTGTATTTGGTTTTGATGGTGCCACAAGGAGAATTAAAAATGTCTAGGGAGATTACAAGTAACAATCTTTTAATGGTCCTCTAACATTTAAAAGGTCTGAGAGAGCTGTTAGATTATATTTTTTATAAAATTATTTTTATCTTTGATGGGTTATTTTCACTTTTTCTGACATTAATATAGAAACCACCATTCACTGTCCTGAGTTCCTATTCCGAATAACCTTGCTACAGCAGAGCAAATATCTATAAACACCATCACAAAACACCTATGAGAAGTGTTAAGACATTAGATCCAACCCATAAGATGTGCCTCTGCAGTACTTAACTTTCATATGACTGTTACACCTATGTAATTGTACCTCTAAACAGTCAAGCCTCACCCAAGACTTTACTGTTGAGTTCTTCCACAGCTTGTCTGGAGCACATTGGTGACAGAACTTGCCCCTGATGTCCTCTGAACTCCCTCCATGGGTATAGCTTGGAGTGGGGAAATCACTCCCTCTACCATAGTATTTTTTTGCTTTCCGTATTAAATCCATTATGAATTTTACCTCCATTTCATACTATGCCTACATAAAATGAAGAAAATTTCTGTCCTTGCTAGAACTTGCTAGTCTTAAAACTGTAGAGTCTGTGCTTATGCTATCTCTCTGGAAGCTGTATGATGTAGATAATATTGTTGACCTGCCTAATGCTGTTAAATGGTCCCTCCTAGTCTGTTTACAGTTTTCCTGCCAAGCTGGGATTAGAACTATGACCTTTTGCCCCACCTCATATGTCTAAGCCTTAACTTGTCAATCATACCAGATTTTTTGCTTTTGCTGTGTTTCAGCAAGGTTATTATGGTGCACTAAGGCCATAAACCCACTTACTCTCTTGTGGAAGTCCAACACATATGGTACTGCTGACTTCTCTGATGCTTCCAGCATGATTTTCTGCTTGTCCCTCACCAGATTGAGGAGCTCTCTCACTCTCTTGCAAACAGGAGCATGTAAGCATAAGCCCCATGGTCTCTTCTGAGACCCCTTGACATCCAAGCAGAGATTGCTATAGCTGTTTGTCTTCTTATCCCTACTTTTGGCTTTGTGAGTCTCAACATTACTTTGGCTGTCTAAGTAGATCCCTAAAAACACCTCCCCATTTTCCTGTCCTCACATTGCTGGTAATAATATAGGAAGATCTAGAAACTTCAGTCCCAAAATCAATTCCAGAGTACTTGAAGGGTTCTCAGAAACATTTGGGTTCTGTTTGTACATTTCCTGATTAATTTTCTTCTTAACCCATCTCAAAGGGCCATCTCATCAGATGACTATATAATTCAGAATGTGCTTAAGAAGATACAAAATATTTTGGTTTGAAATACAGTAGAAATTATTCAACAAAACAGCACCTAATATTATCTGTGATTAAAAAAAAGATTAAATGGGAAGCTGAAGAGCAAACAAATCGGTAATAAAATTTTAGCTGGTCACTTGTTCTGTCTCTAACAGCAGACAGTACCAGATGAGGCAGAGCACATTTCAACACAATGTGATGTATAATTAAACTTTGCTTATATGAAGTCTTTTTATAGCTCGTATCACAATATAGCAGGAATCTCTCACTTTAAAAAAAAAAATCTTAATATTTTCTTTTTTTTATTGCTTTCAATAAATTTTACCTCAACTAAAGAAGCAGCCTTGCTTGTAGCCTTGAAAGACTTTTTTTTTTTTAGGTGGAAAGTTAATTGAAATTAGTACCATCAGGGAGAAACATAAGGCAGAGGAACTCTGTCATAAAGGCCACATATCCTTCTTG
Organism: Caprimulgus europaeus; assembly: GCA_907165065.1. The sequence continues at coordinate 32,853,802 of OU015525.1, read as the reverse complement.
GTTATTGGAGTTATTTCTTTTCTATTTCTTTTAATCTTGTCTTCCAAATAGGTATTTAAAAATAGATAGTACACAATCTACTAATATCTTGGAGAAAATAAATACCAGAAAAATCCCACAAAATAGGAATGTTTCTGTCATATATCCTATGAGTTTTTTACACTTCTGAACAAGCAAATTCTATCCCACCCTTTGTGTCTTGTATGTGCCTATGAGAGTTCCAGTACTAAATGCTAACTGTATTTACCTTTATTTCTGTGTTTTAGTTTTAGGTGCAATGCATTTTATTTATCTTAAGCATTTTTAAGGTTCTATTTTGTACAGATGCTTAAGAAGAATCACATCAACACTTTTAATCTTCTAATTATGTAGCTTAATTTCACATCTGGAAGTTTTACTGTGCAATCATTGAAGTAAAATTTTAGTCTGAAGAGAAAAGAGAGATCTTATTCAGTATTAAATCAGACTGACATGGTAACATTTGGATTAATGAACTTTTTTGTTAATTTTAGAAGACATACTTTCTAAAGTAATTTAAGGTTTCTGTGTTTGTTGATATTGCTTTTTAATGTGACACTGTGACATGCATTTCCACAACAGATGGATTAATGTCATTTTTTTAAAAAATTACTCCACCTAGACAGGTGTTTCCTGTATAAGTTTGACATGAAATTAAACATTGTTCCAGATGTTCTGTTTGTAGCAAAGCTAGTTAATTTTATTAGGACATTTAATCACAGATCAACGGTGTAATAGAAATGCATTCTATGTGAAGCAGAAATTTAACAGAACTTCCTAATGTGGAAGAATCTACATATGGAAGTGAGCTACACGGTTTCTTAGATGAATCCCACAAATATATTTATGTGGCATACTACATTTTCTAAGGTTAGACCTGAAGTCATGTTATTTGCTTGCTTAAAAGAATTTTCACACAGGATAATTATTTTTGAAGGGCATATGTTGATAGCATATACTCTTCTTGATGTTTACCAACATAAATGCCATCTCACTAACCTAATGTAGAGTTTTTAAAAAGTATAGTAGCAAGTATAAGGCATCTGTTATTTTTGAGTGTGGGGAGTCCTGCACTGGTTTAATGTTTGATACCTTTTTGTTAATCTAGAGTTGCATACATTCACAAGTAATTGCCCTGCTTGCAATGCATGCACTAAGATCTTTTATGTCAAACTTAAATATCATTAGATGCCTAGCTATTCTTCCATTAAGATTAGCTATAGATTTCCCATTAATTATTACATCAGATTTAGTCATCATTAATATATTAGATCTCTGTGTTCTGTCACAGACCTCTTGGGCCTCATGAAACAGGTGAAGAAAAAGCTTGAAGGTAGCCTTGGTGATTTCAAGCTAAATGTAAAAATATGCTTTTTTTTTTTTTTTACTTTGAAATATTAGTTTATGTATATGGACTAATAACAACTTAAACCCCTGTGATGATTGATGTTTTTTGTTGGCCCGTCACCTCATTGTATAGAAGTTTGTTTTAATGAGTTTCTCTAATGAATATTTTATATTGATACTTGGATGAATGGCATATGGTAAATGCAAGGTAAATTACAGCTCTTTAAATAAATATTTTTCATAAATTATTTATTTTGTGATGCCTATATTGGTTAGATGTCATGTCAGATGAAGACTGGAAATTATTTACTCTAATACTTCTTTGAGAGTTGAAAAAGTAAAAGACTTTTAATTATTAACAAGCTTCCAATATACTCGTATAATTTATGGGAAACTACCATAAATTGTGTAAGATTACAATTTTGTGAGGATGGTTTTATTTGTATCATGCAAAACAGAATAATCTCTTGTGTCTTTACAAGAAATTTTATTTATTTATACAAAAATATTATGCTGCTCCTGCTAAAACCTATTTTGATGAATTTCTGGCTTCTGAAGGATTATGAGTTCTTGTCAACTGTCATTATTTCCATGATAAATTCCTGGTTATTTTTATAAAAAATTAAAGTTAAAAATCAACAAGAATGTTTGTAGTGGATTGAGTGCCCTTGTTTTGTGCTGGAGTCCAGGACTCGCAAATGAAGCTGCAGAACATAGCTATTTCAATGCCTAGTAATGACCCAGTTCGAGATCCCAAATTATTCCCACTGTTACTATTCTCACTGAAATTAGAGAAAGCTGAGAGCATTTTAGTATCTTTCAGAACTGAACCATTTTTTTCTTCAGATATGACAATGCCTGCCTTTTACAAACAAACCATACATGTGCAAGACAGACACTGGAAATCAAGAACAAAACTGCAACAGCCTCTAGATACTGTAATCTTTACATGTGTCATGTTAGATATTAATACAATCTGATTGTGTCCACCTGAAGACAACAGTTTGGCGAAAAATGAGAGATTCTAACTTTAGACATCACCTACTATGCATACACCTTCTATAATAGGAGCCAATTTAATAAACTATATTCCATGTGCTTTCTAGGATAAACAGAACAGAGTCTTCAAAAACTGTAAGTAAATCACATCTGTTTTCAAGAGATTTTTATACATCTTTAACCTGAATTTTTATTTCAGGGCGTAATTCTGATGTGAAAGGTTTTCTCATATACTCATATATACATATACAGTGATCTGCTTTGCACACTGCTCAGGATGGTAGATAAATGCATGATCTGGTCTTTAGTAAATAAAATATTATGAAAGTACCAATATAGAATTGCTTTTGCATAAATCTTTAAGGAATTGTCTATGAAAATGATACATAGTGGATATGGATCATACAAACTAATTGAAAGTGTTAAGGCACTTCATGTCATGTGGTGGTGCTCTCATTGAGGTGAATGGCATGTCGCATTGTTTTTTCAGTTGAGTTGGGTCTTAGTCTAGTGGCCAATTCAAAACTGAATGGGTTTATTATGCTTTACAATTTTCCTCAAGAAAAGCTCATGTTTATTTGTTAGGAACACTTCTGTTACAACCCCATATTTTGAGTTGACATAACTAAATTTCCCAATAACTATATTTAAGATAGTAGGTACACTTCTTGTTGCAATGGGACTCCTCACATCAGGCCATATTGGATTATAAATCATGTAGAAAAAGAAAAAAAAAAAAAAAAAAAAAGATTCAGGTATATTTTAAAATAGTCTTAATTTTCTTCCAATATTCATCTCCTTCAGAAAAATGGTACACTTCATATATTAAGGCTGCTAAAAATTCAGGCAGCCATTTATATAGAAGTCACATATAAGCTGTGTTTTCTGGTTTGTTTAATTTTGATTTTTACCAATTGTATCTCCTTTCCTGAAAAAATGCTGACCTGTGTCTATGCCCAACAGCTCTTCTAGTCCCAACCCCTTTCAAAAATTACACCTCATATTGAAAAATTCTGCTTCAAAGATTGACTGTATTTTTCTGTTATTGCAAGCTGATTCTTACAGCCTGATTTCCTACTCTGTCTTTAGAAACTTCAGTAATGTTAGTAGCCTTATATTTTTGTAAATGGTATTCTATTTAAGTTTTTGATTTGTCTTTTCTTGGATTCTACTAAGTAAAGAACCCCATTCCAATAAGTACAAAAATCTCACGCATGAATGTGCATGTATAAACTAGTGATGAGTATGTTTTACAGGTCCCCCTCTGTGCTGGATCCACAGGAAATAGATGTCTGTTATAGCCACAGCTACAGGGGATTGGTTTGTTTTCTCAAGCTGTAGTAGCTCACGCTGTTAGCTCTAGAGGTGCCCAGTGTAATCTACAGTGAGTTATCCAAGATGGTATCTGTTACATAAATGCACAGATGCCCACACAAGCATGTTCATTACACATTTCTGTTGCATGGTTCCGCAGCATAGACTGAAGGTTACAGTAGACTTTGGGTGGAAAAGCAGTTGTGGCAGAAATAGGATAAATTATTCTATCTCTTATTCTCCCGGGTGGAATGGATCTGCAGATGTGATTCCCCTCCAACACTCATTCTGGAATACCTGTTTCCTCCCTATCTGCATCATCATGATGTTTGACCAGGAACAGTTCAACATCCCAATATTTCTTAGCAATGAACTCTATAGATAGTTTGCCATCAAGAGAAGGCTTTGCAGTAAAGCTACTAGCTCAGCTGGAAACCATGTTGTCTCCAGAGCAAAGTGTGCTGCGTCTCAGACAGCTTTTTGTGCTGGTGAGCACTTGCAGTTTGCCACCAGGGGCTCCTTTGTCTGTCAGACCTAGACCATCAGTTGTATTGTGAAGCACTTTTCACCAAAGTCAGAAGACATTAGAGAGGCAGTGTAGACATGGTTACGAGGTATGATGGGACAACAAAAGGATTGGAGGGTTGAAATACGAAAGTGTTCAGAGTCAGGAAAAGGACAGTGATGGAAGGGGCAGAGAGTTTGAGTGGAAATTTGGAATTGGCATGAATCTACTCCATTGTTATCTATGATTAATGACCTCTGAGGACTGGAAGGAGTCACACATCACAGCTGGAAGCCTTGCAGCACACCACATCCTACATCTAATCATTACACATATGCTTTTGGGAAGTAGATGTTAATGCTGACGAAGTCAGAACAAAGATTTAGCATCGTGGTGAGAATTGTGTGTTACCGGCGACTTAGTACATGTGCTTTTACCCATCAGGGGCAAGACAGTGCTCTTTGTAGAGTCTGCTCTGTGTAGACTCTTCAGGGAGTTAGCAGCTAGCAGAACAGCCAAGGTGCATTGCAAAGGAGGTGCCCCTGACTGACTGATATGTACATTTTTTATGTGTTTTGGGTTAATAATTGTGCATGTATACATTCATTTTTGCTTTTACAACTAATCAAGATATATAAAAAATGGTATTTTGGGTTGAAACTGGACAGATTAAGGCTTGAGTCAATCAGAAAGCATTGATCTATTTTCACTTCTGTAAGCATAGCGCTCTGTGCCATGAAATGCTGTAACCCTTTCACCTGTTTTCTATAATCAAGATCTGCACTATTTTGTTCACTCTTACCGTCTGCAATGATAAGGTTACCTCATATTTAAAAGGCATGATATATATGTAGGATATGCTGTTTGTGTCTAATATAATTTCTTATATTCATAGTTACTATGAGTGTCTGTGTATGACAACCGGTAAAGAAATTAAAGTCCAGATTTCAAAGATAAGCATAGCATACTTTAGGGAAAAAAAATTCAAGCCTGCTTACCAAAATAGAAGAAAGATTGATAAACAGAAACATAGTTGGGAAAATGGCTCTAAACACCAATTACATGAGATTATGCACTTTCTATGCTAGTCAAAAAAATTTTGCTCTTCTTAGGCACATTCATAAAACATGGACAAATGCTGCTTCTCTCACAGCCCCGGCTTTTTTTTTTTTTGTCTTTTTTTTTTCACCCTGAGGGAATTGAATAAAGGACCACACCCAAAGGGTTTTTTTCTGCTGTCTGTAGTGCCGAAAGATTAGTATTACATATTGACAAGTGTCTTATTACTCACTGCTTCCTCTGGGTGTATTTATAAGATAAATATTTACCCATCTAATACAATACCTTCTCATTTTTAAGGGAGCTTCATGCTATCAGAGTGGGAAGATGTCTGAACATTAGATAATTGCACTCAGTACTCTTAAATTATGCACTTTACTTTTAAAAGAATACGGGAACTCTTTTTAAAAAAGCATTTTTGTTCAGCAGCAACCTTTGGACGCCCCCAGACAGTATTTTAAGAACTCATTTGTTTGAGGAGTTTTTAATCTGGAGACACTGAAAAGTTACACCTGCTGTGATGTCGTCAATCATGCCAGGAGGAAAAATAGTGGCATGATTTGTTATCTGTTATTTCCCTTGCTGTGGTGACTGTATCCCAGTGCCAGGTCTGTCCTTAAGGTCATCACTTATAGGGACCACTGTCTGTCAAAACCACAGCCAACTTTAAGGGCTGCCTTTGTTGGAGCAGACAAATGAGTATGACCTTTAACAATAAAATAGGCACCTACTGAGAGAGATGAAACAGCAACTGAAATTAAGAACAGCATACGGCCATTTCAAACACTCAGGAAAAGTTAGGAGTCGAACTATAACTTAATTATAAGAGTAAATGTGGCTAGAAGTTGTCAATAATGAAACAGACATGGTTAGAAATATTGATTAGCAATGAGGATGAAAACTTATTTCATCCAGGAATCATCCTGCATTTCATTAATTATGAATGGGATTGATGGGGTTCATAAAAAAATGCGGAAGAGATTAAATTATAGCATTTAAAGGTGTTTGGGGTTTTTTTATGTAGGTTGCAGAGGTGTGCAAATCATTTGTGAATATTCTAGGCAAGTGAGGAAAAAAGATAACATGCTAAACCTTTGATTTACACTAATAGGTACTTCAAAAGATCTTCAGGAAAGAGCTTCTGCCTACTTAGTGATTAGATGTAAGGTGGTCATTGATATTTTGTAGGGTTTCAAAGCATAGTCTGAGAATTCCAGGCAATGCATTGTAAAGACCGCAGCACCGTTTGTGGTTTGAAAGGCTCTTGTAACCCAACCTGGCAAGTGGTCAGTGGAGACTATATTTTACAGAGCAACACAAATCAGTCTTATTGAGCACTTTTCAGGTAATATAATATTCTGCCTGTGACAATAATGAAATTAGCCTATGGATTTTCTTTAAATATTGAAATGCCATTTGAATATTTAATGAAATACAGTACTCTATAGTTATGCAGATTTTCATGGTTTTCATAAAAAGAATATAATTGATTTTATGAATAGCTACTTGAAAATCATGAAGTTTATAAATATTTTTTTTGTTCCTTTTGTTTGCATACTTGTTCATATTCAGATAGACCAGATCAAGCAAAGTGCTGAATGCCTTCAGCTTCTTCTGAGGTCAATAGGAGTTGAGGGCACTCAACAGAACAGAGGTGTTTAGTATATCTAAGTCATTTAAAGCATTCATGTATTCATCGCAATCCTCAAATCACCACTAAAGCTTTTCTTTTAATTTTGTAAGAACAATTTTTTTTTTTTACGCATACTTTTATTTTTTCCTTATTGCTATTCTTGTCTGATGTACTGTTTGATTTCAGTTCTTTTAGAAATAGTCTGTTTACTCTGGCTGGGTTTTGTGTTTGTTTGGCTTTTTTTTTCCTAGAAAGTATGGTTTATCTCATTTTCTCATTAAAAAAAAAAAACACTGTTTTTCAAGAAAAGAAAATCTCCAGAGATCTGAGTTCCAGTCTGAAAATCAATTTAAGGTGAAATCTGCTTGGTTTTTCTCAGTATAGCCCCCAGTACAGAGATACACATCATAAAAAGTAACACAGAATTTTCTATAATCAAAAGCTTTTGCCAATCTTAAAGACCTAACTTCTTAATAGGCCTAGAGTCTCAATTGTAATCATACTCTAGAGCGGTTATCCTTTCAGCTTAGGGTTAAAAAGCTTTGACAAAGCACCATAGGGAAGCTTGGATTGCCTTTACCTACGTTGTGCCTAGCCTTGGGATAGATAAATACGGTCTCATTCTCTAATGCTACTGACTGCCTCCAGGAACACTAAATTTTAAGAGAGGAAAACATGAATCCTGTATTTCAAGAGAGGTGGAACTAAGCCATTGTTCACTCCCCTTAAAAAGGATATTCAGTGGCCAGTTCAGATTGCCCTAGGGACACCTAAAGCTGCATTAAGTACTTGTGAAAGTGAAAATCCACTGGGAACCCAATTCCAGTGTTTAAAACCCAGCATGAGCAGTGGAGTTCCTAGCAGGGTTCACTTTTATATGTCTCTGTAACCAGGTTCAAAACTTACTGTATAAGCAGTAAGGATCTGCTATTCCAGCTAACCTACGGAAACACTATAAAGAGATGTCCCCTTAGAAAATCACTAACATGAAGAGAAAAAAGCAAACATTTATTTAACTACATCATGACAAAGATAGGAGAAAAGACAGCTATTTAAGAACTAGCAGATCCCTTTTACAAGGTTATGTACCTTATGCTTGACTAAGAATATTTTTAACACCAATCTTTGTTTTAACTGAGGAATTATAAGAAATCCAGGCTTGCTCCTGAGCTGTGTAATAACTAGAGCTGATGAGAGAAAGCCATTCCATTTCACAAGAACTGGAGGATTTCCAGCACTTGCTTTTATTTCACCTTGGATACTCCAGGGGGGCTATGGTTTTGAAACACTGTACATTCAGAATGACCAATGACTGAAAATTATCACCTTAGCTAAAAAAAACCAAAACAAAACAATACTTCTCATTCATGGGTTACTGGATCACTGAGGTCTGTGTGTTTGGATATAACCCCAGCACCTTCAAGACCTGTTAACATTTTGATCGTTATTTTGTGAATTAAAATAAATGTGAGTGCTGAAGTTACTGCTTTGTAAAATAAATCATAGATATGGGTCCATTCAACTCATTGCTATACTATGAAACCCATAATAGGAATTTCTGTTACTGAGATGGGAAAGCAGAGCTGAACAGTTTCAGACATTGTTTTATTATTTGAGACTGTCTCTTACCAGCTCACTATTTCTGCCCAATATGGAACCTATACTTACACATTTTTCCCTCTGGATTTTGTAGCAGTTTAACTCACAAAATTGCACAGAACCAGTAATTTTTCTGATGATAATGTATAGACCTTATTAATTTGTAGACCTGGATTCTTTTGCCCATACTTAGTCTTTCATTCTGACCCTGTGATTCCTAAGCATAAACTGGCTATTAAAAGGTATTTCATAATTCCATCTGAAACTTCTTTTGTCACTTTCTATCTTGGTAACTCTGAACAAGATTGCCATCTTGCCTGTACCTCATGCCCATAATTTGGCCACATTCACCACTCACCATTTCCAGCCTTACTTCAGATTTTTCCTCCAATGTATATTTTCAGAATAACCTCTAAAGTGGTATTTCCTATCCCTGCCCCCCCTCCAAAAAAACCCAAACAAAAAACCCCCCCAAACCCAACAAACAATCCCCCCAAAACAAACAAACAAACAAACAAAATTTCTCCAAGAATAAGATTACCCTTCCATCCCATATTTCAGTTAAATATAAGCCATTATTGGTTTCAAAACTCTCTCTGGACTATCCCTTTCCTACCTGACTTCTCCTATTCACTAATGAGTGATTGACTTCTCATCAGCCCATTATATTTGTTCTCGTTGTCTGTTTGTTACATTTTCTTTCTTCCACTTATTCCTGTTACTTGAGAGGTGCCTCCCCTAGCCATAAGTAAATAGCAATCGTCTTTGAAAGTTCTCTTTTAAAATTTTAAATAATTAAAAAAAAAAAAAAAGTTGACAACAGGCTGCAAGTATCCTGAAGTCATAGTCCATTATGCTGACAAATTCTGTTCTCCACCCCTCCTTTGTGTAAATCTTATCTGCTATGTTTTAAGATGTTTGGATGAAGGGTAGGACATTGTTTTGCTATATGTTTACATAGTAGTCAGCATAATAGTGTCCTGGGCTATAATTTGGGCTGCCAGGTACTCTGGTAATGTAAATAATACACATAAGTGGAGCACATACTCCTTGGGCACAGACCACATGTGAGGTAAATAGGATTACATCCTGCAGGTTAAAACTAGCCTACTATGGTAATACAAAAATATACAGCAGCCATATGACCCAAGGGGATCTTCTTGACTGCCTCTTGATAACACAGGCTACAGAGCAGTTGTCTGACCAAAGGAGAACTAAGCCGTTCTTGAATTTCACACCTTAAAACATCAGTGCTACTGAGGCAGGAGAAATTTCCCTTTAAATGATTCACAGACTTAATCCCTTTGATATTCGATTGGCTGACCACAACTTAGCACAGCATGCTGCTGGAATACATCTTTAACTCTGATTCCCAGAAAGATCTCATTCCCACAGGAATTCTGGTGCAGAGACTGGGATTAAAAACAGATCTCACTGGGATGGGAGGAAGGTACAAGACTGAGACTGGCAAGATCTGGTTTATAAACTTCTGTCTCTGCCACATTTTAGAAGTCTTTCTTTGTGTTAGTCTTGGAAAAACTATTTAATTCCTCAATGTTTTAGTGCTTCATCTGTGAGTCAGTGCTGATAGTTTTTCATTCTCTCTCCATGTGCCTTTACTGTTCATCAGGCTGCAAGCCATTCAAAATAGAAGCTACTAGGCACTGAATGCTTATTTGTCCAAAGATGAAGCCTCTATGATCTATAAAAATGTGTATGTTAAGAATATAAGTAGATCTGAGGAAAATAATTTCATTCTTCTAAATATGGGCACAAATTAAGGGGAACAGAAAATGTGTCTCAGAACAAAAAAAAAAAAAACTTAAAAAAACTTTAAAAAACCCAATCAAACAAATTAAAAATCCAGAAAAAAATTCTGAAGGAGAAAAAAAAAAAAAAAAAAAGCATTTATAGTGTAACTGTATGGACTTTCAGTATTGTCAGTACTGAAGAAGAGAAGTTTTCCCTATGTATTGCTAGAGGATAGGACATGAATGCTACAAAATCCAATTCTACATAGAACCTCAGAGGAAATCTTCTGACTTTTTGTCCTTTTGTAACACTTCCATTGTGCCAGCTTCAGCTTTCAATAAAGTCAAGGAGCTTTTACTAGCGACCATTAACTTCTTACAGAAATATGTACTATGGGCAAAACCAGCTACTTAAAAATCACCCCGAACTTTCCTGTGGCCACAGGCAAACCAACCTGACTGTTAAAAGAGAAAACCAAACAAATCCAAGACTAGATTAAAAACAAGGAGTCATAAGACTTCAGAGCACTACCACATTTCACACTGGCTATGCTGTTACACTACTGTCAGAGACCTCACTTACCACTGACATTGTCAACTCCAAGCCTCAAATGTGGAGCCATCCAGCCCAGTCCTTGGTGCTTCTCAGGCAGAGAGGCAAACTTTGCAGCACAGTTAAGGTTGTGTGGGGAGCTTCTCCTAACTGCATTGTAGGGATGTGTTGCTGAGATCTGTTTCCATCCTTGGGAAGTATGAGTTTACAAGGCTGCCTGCAAGCTGAGACTGGTGCCTGCTGCATCCCAGTAACGGAGGCAGTGAGGAGCCCTTACACACGTGGGCTCTGGTTTTACACAGTAAGTAGCAATGAACTGCGTAGCCTTCCATATGAGGCAGAAACTCAAAGTGCACTTTTCTCTTCCAGTCTTGGGAAGCAACAAGCATTAAATTCACATGGGTAGTATGCTGTTACCTGCCTCCTCCCAGAGCAAAAGATAAGCACTCACAGCTGGGAGGTCATACATAGCTGTTGCTTCTCCATTGAGACTAGTGTGTCAAAATATTGCAAGGTAACAGGCACTTGCCTTAGTGCTACTAATTGCTACCTATCAAGGGATATTGGTGATGGCTTTTGGAGTGGTTTTGGTGGGTTTTTTTCTCCTCCCTTCCTCTTCCTCAGTGTGCTTCAGTGACCCAAGTACTCAGCTAAGGGGTGCTGGTGCCTCCCAGCAGAGTAGTACTTGCTTGGTCTCTGGTGAGAGGTAGCAAGGTCCAAACATGTAAAAGAGGTTAGAAGTGTCAATGCTTCCTATTTCTCATCTCTGGCACCTGATACCTCATGGCTGAAACTGAGGTACATGAGTGCAGCAGGCCAGTTGATTTGCCAGGCTTGAAGGCAAAGTCTCTTTCCCAAGTAACACATTCAAAGTCCATATAGCTAATAGCAAAAGACTCTTAAATAAAACACTGATCAAGTAAATATCTGTGCCTGTATAATTAATCATTTTATCTACAACATGACAAGCAATGAATGGATTCACAATGGGCTTTTTTTAATAACGCTTCTGTTAGAGATATCACAAATTTTGCCATCACTGTGGAATATTCCTGCAAACCTGACATATTGTATCTTATAATCCATATTATTTTTAACATCAATACTGAGACAGTAGACCAGTCTTTGTCATTCTTCATCTAAAGGCACTGAAGATAATTATTAAAATACGTCTGTGTGAAGATAAAATCTTATATTGCACAACCCAGTGATGGGCTATATAAACTGGATGAAAAGGCTTCCCATAAATATTACAGTTTCCCCTTTTTGTATAGATAAAAGCACTTTTCAAACCATATTGGTTTTAGAAGGTTAAAGAAGACAAAGGTAAAAGGACAATATCACAGTCGTTGGCAGAGTTGGCAATATAAATCTGACTCTGTTTTATACTTGTTTGAGTTGATCACAGCTGCTTTGATCATTGCAATCCAAGGATAGCATACACAAATATCACATTTTAACTGGGGAAAGTACATCTGAACTGTGCCTTTTGTGGTACTGCTGCACAAAGAGAAACAGTCAAGAGAGACAGGTACTTGAATCTGTACCTCCTTTGCAGGTACTATCTGAGTTTCTTTTGCCATCTACCTCTCTAAAGGCAACAATGCAAAAAAAAGGCAAAACTACTGCATTTCATAATAAGCCAAATATATTTGTCTTAGCTTCTTTGGTCTTATGAATAGTTCAGCCGTGTTAATCAAGATCATCCTGCCTCAGGTCATGTACTGAAGCCATATGTCGTAATTTGGAATGCCTGAAGATGAAGACAAAGAGATTTTTAAACCATATAGACAAAACACCTCTTAGGCAAATCAAGAAATGCTTCTATATCTGCGTGTGTTGGTCTAATACAGTTGAAGTGTTTCGTGATGTCATCTGTCATCTCACCTAAGGCACTGCTGATATATTTTAGGAATACCAAAATCTAATTCTTTAAATTGTAATTATCTTTGCTTTCTTTGAGCACCCTTATATCTCCTCTCAGAAACTCCTTAAATAACAAAGGAATCACATAGCTGGATGTAAAATATTTTTCATATTTTTGTGCTTTAAAAAAAACAACAGGCTTTGATATAAATCCTATCAGCCTAGACTCTGTGAGTTCCAGAGATATTTATCTCAACATGTCTTGAAGTCATACTACTGGAACATCTTTCCTTCATGAAAAAGCAAAGCATGGAAGTTTGGGATGAAAAAGACAGAATCTACTACATGCTGCTACCACTTTTCTCTATATTATATCACCAGGCTCTTACATAGGATTTTGGTAGTTAAGAAATAATGAGCCTACAACAACATACTTATCCTAATCATATAAATGCAAAAACTTTTCCCTATTTCAGTCTTTCCCAACTATTTCTAGTCAATGATTATAGCAGTCTTGGGTGGAAGAGCAAGGACAGTCAGTGATAGCAACTGCAGCATATATCTGACCACTGTCATGCTACTAATTGTGGTTTGGGTCAGAATGGTGCAAAATTACCAAAGCTGTCAAACAAAGAATATTAACTGCAGAAGTGAGCTGGTTGAAAGGAGTAGAAATCAAAATACAGTAATAAAGAAAAAGATACAGGCAAGAACTAACAGAAAGGTTTAGAAATGCTGTTATAGTCATTTCTTCAGATGTCCAGAAGTGTCTAGATAGGATGCCATTTATGATGATATTTACTAGGACAAAAAGCCAGAGGAGAGATGTGAATAATCTTGGTGGACATTGTAGTGGAAGACAGCTGAAAAGCATATATAGAGAAATAAAGTAATGAAGCTGGTTAACCAAGAAAAAAGCAGTGGAAAGGCATCATTTGAGAAATACTGCTACTGCCTATCTGATAGAGGAAAATTTAAAACAAACAAACTAACAAACAAAAAGAACCTGAAAAAAACCAAGAATGTATAGGACTGAATAACAGGTGTCCTTCTTTTGTGTACAAGCAAGAGAGAGACATCAACCAGAGCCACAGGTGTAGCCTATGTGTGTCATGTGCAGACTAGACATCAAGTATACATGATTTAGAATACACCATCTGACAGTGTTGTGGATTTCCCTCCCTCCCCACATTTTCAATTATCTCAAACTGTAGGATTAAAATTTGGCAGTAGACTAAATCTTTTGAATCATACCATGGTTTTGGTTTTGTTTTTTTTTTTTTTCTTGTATACTGATTGTACCTCTGCGTGTTTCAAAGGAGAGTTTGTTAACTATATTTGATATTTGTTATCTTTTGCTTCCAAGAATAACAGGTTGGTAGTAGTTGGTTGCAAATATTCAGTGGTTGATTGGTTGAATTACATCTGTAGCTACTAGAAGTATAAACAAGCTGTATTCTTGCAAGGATGCACTTATGCTTCTGGTCTTCCCAAAAAGTATATTCTTTATGAAGATTCATGAATAGGGAATGTCTTCCACCCTTTTTGGAAACCAAGCATTCCCCTCAGGCTAGGGAAGACAATTCTCACTGCTAAACTGAGAAGACTGAAGCATAGGATGGCAGACCAGTCAGTGGTGTGCAACTCCTTGTCTATGGGATATACTGAAGGACCATTACCAATGGTGAAAAATGTGCTCTGATATCAAGGTCTTAAAAGGAGACTATAGTACCTCCTTTCACTAGGCAAGAGAAAAAAGATGTAGGTCTCATGTGTTTAAGCTATGTATTTTGTGTCCCTGTTCCAAATATGAACTTGCACAGCTATATCAGCTAAATCAAAAATCTGCATTTCATTTCATACTGCAAGACTTGGAAAACGTGTTACTACTCACCTTAAAAGACAAGTTTACGTACAATATCTTGAGAACTGTTTGACAACAGAAGGTCAGGTGTGACATATATTTGACATCCTAAAACCTCAAACTAGTAAAACGTGGAGGTCAAGCAAAGGTAAAATCAGAATAACCCTCTTGAGATTTTTATGGTGTATGATAGGACCACAAATAAACTTTAAGTCCTCCAGCTTCTAACATGTCTGAACTTGACTGAAAGCTAAAGAGAACACTTATCTATTGATTTTCACATGTAAGCTAAATGGTAAAATAACCTTGACTCATTAAAGATGTCAGTGTTGTAGATGATTTGGATATCTTTGTCATTTGAAAATAACGTATGGATAATTTTCTCAAGTTGAATTATTCTTAAGTAATTTGAAATGCTGCAAAGCTTCAGCTTTTTCACCTTCACAATTACCCAGAATACTTCAGCATTAATCACAATATTCAGCAGTGGAAAGAAATGCTAGTCTATTGAATCTGTATAGAGAAAAATATTTCTTTTTATGCTTATAAGTTTTACAGTGGGTTGCTTATTGAGATTTTGGCAGTGTGTGCCCAAAAAATAGTATAAAAAGGAATATACTATTCAAAAATGCAAATTATTTTGAAAATAATAGGTCTGTTGTAAAATATCCAGAATGCCTTATGAAAGAGTGTCAGTGCTTGCACATGTGTAGTATAAATATCACCTATCTAGCCTGTCACATCTAGTCTGTAAGGAGACCAATAATTTATTTTTAATTGTTTTTTTTATTACTATCAAATAAAAATCTCCATTCATAAAGAATTATTCGGGTTGTTTCACCAGAAATGTCGTGGTCTAGGATTGCACCTTTTCCTAAGTAAGGTCTCTTTCCTTACTGAGAAATAATTAATCTTTCTCTACATTTAGCAGAATTATTTTAACTATGCATCTTGATCTGCTCAGTTTCTAAAAGGTTACAAGAGGGTTAGCCAATGACGAAAAAAAAAAAAAATTCTCAGGATGCATGGGATAATGAAACAGTAGGTTTCAATGCTAAAGAAAGTTCCCCTATAGGAAAAAAATATGTGTTCAGACATTCACCAGTTATGACACTGGTATTCATACACTACATAAGTAAACTTTTGGGACAACTTACAATTTTCAAAGGATAAAAGTAGGTGTTCCTTATCCTAAAGCCCTTATCCTAAAGCTTTAGAGCAGCTTATTCACCTGAAGTGGAAGATCTATGATGCCCTAAGTACAAATATAATACTGAGTGGGTGGGCTTGTGCAACAGGAACTTCAACATCCCAAACAGAATGTGATGTTTGTGCAACATTTTCTCTATATCTGGAGTATTTGTAATTTCTGCGTGTGGAATTTAGACATTTATACAGCACTGGAGGGAACTGGATGGGTGGAATGACAAGGTCCTTCTGAGATCCTCGGTCTGAATAAGGCTTTCTAGCATGTTTAAGGCAGTTTTGTCACACTACCATGAGATGCTATTTTTAAGTGGTATGTCACAAGTACAGCTAAGATGTCTGAACCTCAGCATGTTTCAGAATCAGAGTGTTGTTGGCTTGTGTGCAGATGCTTCATAGCCTCTTCAGATTTTCTCTTGTATATTTGTATCACAAACGTAATATGTGATTTGCTGATGGATTTCAAAACAATCAAATGTAAATTAATTACTCTTGGTTCTAAAACCCCTAGAGGTCTGTGTGCAGACTTTGGCTAATAAAGGCAGGAGTGCTTAGGGAAGGAGGGAAAGGGGGAAGGAGGCTGGATGAACATTCTTTAGGGATGCAAAGGGAGAAAATAGACTTGCATTTCCAGGGAGATACATGATGGGAAAGTTTGGCTTAGGAAGCAGTTAGGTGAAACTGAAGGAACTTATTAGGTGGAATTTCTGTCTGTGCTCCTGCCAGTGCTCGAGTTATTTGGAACACTACAAATCTAGAAATGAAACTTTGCTGCAACTTGTGATGCTTCTAATTAAATCAGGCTGTGTTTACAGAGCTGTGTCCAGAGATGTTTTCCTGTGCTTGAAGTAAGTTGGATCTCTCCTAGGAATGACTCTCTGTTAAGTTAGCATTTTGCTAAGGCAAACTCAGTGAGAGTTTTAAGATTTCTATACATATTAAAGAGGGAATACTTGGTGAGGAATCCAGCACTGGTCTGAATCAGTTAAGATCTCTCTGCAGGGTTTTTTTGCCCTCCAAAGAATCACATCAGGGACAGTCCAAAAAAGGAAGAATCAACCTTTCTGAAAGAAAAACAATGCAAATAGCTTTATTTGGTAAAAAATGAAAACTTCAAGGTTTGCTTTCTCATTAATTTCTACTAAAGGAAAACATAAAGTGTCATCTGTGATGAGAGTTAGGAGAAAAGTTGACCGAGTATTGACAGTCGCCACAAAAATTGGATTAAAAGCTTGATGTTTTGAGGAGATATAGTGTTCTTAGAACAAATATTGTTGCAGAATGATACAAATGATACTATGTAAATCAGCTAGAAGTGCAAGCACTCTGAATATATGGCAGCTTTGAAGAAGTTGGTGGGAGTATATCATCTTTTTGGGACAGTCATAATTCAGGTATTGTAGGATAGGAAAGTTTATCACATGAAGTTGTCATCTGTGAAAGGTACAACCTGCGCACAGACATCCATACACACACAAGTACTTTAGCATTCGGAGGTTAAAAAAAGCATAGTCATATAAACATTTGTTGTAACAGTAGGGATTATATTTTTGAAGTGGCAAACAAAATATGCAGTGATTTTGTAAGAAAGGGTTTTTTGCTTTTTTTCAGTATCCATCTGAAGAAAGTAAGGGAGCAGCCCCTGAGTCTTAATTGTAGATGGCAAATACATATCTTTAAAACAATGTTATGAGATACAAGTTCACTGCAAGAGTCTGCTTTCAGCAGAGACAGTGACAAAGGTGTCAATCTTTCTTCCTCTTTATATTTCCTACCTGGGCAGATGAGCATGGTAAAACAAGTGAGGAGCAGAAAGCATAAAGTAAGGTGAATGGACACCAGGGTGATGGGTAAGCAGAAAGATCTCCTTCTTTGTTTGTTAGAATACAGATTAAAAGGAAGAATGGATGAATGATAATATTAAACTGATTTTAAGTGGTTTATGAATTAAACATAATTTAATGTAAAACTAATGTGTAATAGTTCACCTGCAAGAAGGAGTGGTTTATTCAGAGCCCGCAAAATTTTCCTTTAGATTCCAAATAGAAGACTCCAAAACTAGAGACCACCACTGATACAAAACATGCATGTTCAGGAACTTACTTTGGTATCCCACAAATGATAAATCTAAACACAGAGGCATTTCTATTGAGTATTTATTAATGAGAGAAGACAATAATGCATAAGAAGAAATATGTGATTTATTTAAACTTGATATGATTTGTCATATAAATGGACAGTTAAAGCTAACTGTTAAAACTAATTTTGTAAGGATAAAATGTAAGAGAATACACAAGGTGACACATTACATCAGAGGTCAGTTGAGTCAGAGATTATTCAAATTCACAAAACCTTTGGTATTTATGGATTAAAGTTGTACCTGCTACAAAGTTTTGGTGGTGTTGCAGGTGGGCATCTGACACAAAACATCTGTTCACACCAGGAAGCAGCATGAAGGGCTCCATAGGCATTCACCCATAGGAAAAATTGTTTCATTGAAATGTAAACTGGTTATTTGATTGTAATTTCATGCAGCCAATTTTAAAGCTATCTGCGAGTTTCTAAAGATAATAGAGAAAATGTTTCATCAAAGATTGATAACTTGATATCAGGCATCTGAAGGCACACCTCCTCCTGTGAGAAGCAGGCGGTTGGATTTTATGGGTGCCTTCCAACTCTAGATATGCTATGATTCTATGAACTTTTTTGATAAATTAAGTGAATTTCTGACTTTAAAAAAATTCAAAATGCAAATGCAGCAGTATTGATTACTACTATAGTGATCATCGTATTAAAGGAGCTGATTTTCACAAATCTACAATTGTTGGTAGGAATGGCATGCACATTAAACTTATGAAGTGTTAACGAGTGAAATTTTCTTAAGGATATCCTGATACATATCACTGAAAATAGAACTTGAGACACAAGAAAAAAAATGTTATATTGGATTTCTTGCCTTTAAGCTGCTATGGAGACAACAATAAAAAAAAATAGTGAATGATGGAAAGAAAAATAGGAAAGCAAATGGAAGTGGATATAACCTGCAAGTTAAAACCTGTAGGAGAAGTAAAAGAGAGCCAAAGGTTTCAACAAAATATCAATTGCTCATAGAATTAAAAGTCATAAGAATGCTTTAAAAATCTTATTGGTAACATGTATAGGTTCACTGCTAGGTTTGTTTGATCAAATACTGATGTATAAAGACAGGAATGTTCAGCAGATATTTCAGTTCTTTATTTGAAATGAAACAGAGAGATGTATCTGTCCCATGTGATGTTGTAATTGAAACTTTACCCTCTGTAGCAAAGGTTTTTGCTGGAATTAAACATTTTTAAGTCAACTGGCCAAGATATCTTACGTTAAGGAACTACCCAGATTCTCTCAAAACCATAGATGTTAACCATAAATAAATGGAAAACAGGACAAATTCCAAAGGACTAGAAGACTGTAAACAATTTCCAAATATTTCAAAGGGTACAGAAGATTAACCAGAGAGTTACTAACAGGACAGAATGGTGTTCATTTTAAGTAAAATAAAAATGGAATGTAGCTAGGAATGTAATTATAAGAAGCAGCAAAAATATAGTCAGTACCACTCAATTTTACTTTCTGAAAGATAGTGATTGTCATCAAGTTCTATGGCGGTTTTTGTCTGATTTTTTAATAGGATTAAAGACTTCAGGGATGAGAACATTATGCAGGTAGCAGGGACTTCTTCCAGACAACTTACTTATTACTAAAATATATTATAGTTAAAAAGTTTGAGTTCTATGGGGTTAGCAGTCCACACAAATTTAGTTTATTAACAGATCACAGAAATTTGTTGTTTATGCTGAGATGCAATGAAGGGACTTTTTCGGTCATTCCCTGAATTCCAAATCTTGATCCAATGTTGGGAAACCTCTTTATCAAGAATGTAGATGCCAATATCACATCTTTTCATCTTGCAGGTGACACAAAGGTTGGTGGGGTAGTAAGTGATGGGAACATCTCACTTTTACAAAGTTATTTGAATGGCTTGTTAAAATGCATACAGTTTTGCATTTTCTAATACAACACAATAAAACATAATATATCAGAAATTGATAGACTTGTTAAAAGATTGTATAATAATGGACAGCAGTAACCAGTAAAGAAACGTAATAACAGGTCAGTCAGAGAAAACTGCTGATCATGATCACTTTCTGCAGGATCTACCTCCGTGGCTCACATGTCCCTTTTGGTATGAAAATTCCAGGTAGCAGCGTGGAACTCATTTTGCCTCTGGACATAGCACAGTAAAACTGTGAGTAGGTTATGTATCCACTCATACTTCAGGAAAGATGTAGAAAACAGTAGAGGGAGAGATGAAAAGGATGTTAAAAGGGATTTGGCGGAAGAAAGAGGAAACAGGTGTTTGGATCCAAGGGTAAATGCTCTTCAGTTATTTATACTGTAAAATAAACTGAGTTTATTTTAAAATAAGCTTTAATTTCTCTTAGAATAATTCCAAATCATTATGTATGACAATTAAGCATCAAAATATAGGATAGCTTGACCACTGGAGTCTTGGAAGCAAGACTGTACATCCTTCTAAGAAACATGCATACATCCAACCTATGAGTAAAGCTCACTGACCCTTTGGCCCACACCTTTCTGTGATGGTCCTTTATGGTTCTGGATTGTGGTTCCAGTTTAGATGATTATTAGATTTGAGATGGCAATTTTAACCAAACATACCCTTGGCTTTCAGTCAGGCACTGGTGTGAGTGAGGAAGGCATTTACTCTCCCCAAAGGCACAGGTGGGCTGCTGTTTTCTTCCTACTACATCTTGTGCTTCTCCAACAGCCCCTTTCAGGAATTTCTTACTAAGCATTAGGTTCCTTTTCACATGTCTGGTTAACCAAACTTACAGAAAGAGTTCTCTGTGCAAATCCTAATTCATCAGTCTCAGTGCAGAATCCTTGGGCTTCCAGGCCCATATTTCTCATGTGGCTGCTGGCTTCCTGCGCTCCATGCAATTTTGCTTTATATATAATATTAGATCTCTAGGCTCAGTGCAGGATTCCTCGTTTAACAATTTGGATTACGGACCGCATAAAAGACTTCTTTTGTGAGTGGGGTGTTTTCTGACAAAATTCTGTCCCTTTTCATCCTTATTCTATTTCTCTGTTTCCCTACCTTTCAGCCTGCCTTCAGCTTCTGCCTCAGAAAATGGATATCCTGACATCTCACATCAGTTCCAACAGTGTTTCAAGAAAAGTATGAGTTGATAAACTGTAGTAAAATGTTGTGATACCTTCACTATACCAAGGAACTGATCTCAGGAGTTTTCAGACATAATATACCTGGTAACTGCAAATGACTTGGGCTATGGTACAGAATTGTTATCATAATACTAGTCAAAATTTAGGTGACAATATCTGGGGGATGAGGGGAGCATATCAGTGTTTCATTTTTGTCTTGAAAGTTTTTTGATATTAATACATATGTCAGTTATATTATCCGATCTTAGAAAAACACATGTTCTCACTCTGACGGTGGTTGCATAAGGGTGTGGAATATATGAATGCATTAATGTATGAATATATTATGCAGTAAAAATTACCATTTCTTAAAATTTGGAGGAAGATACTATTTGGGGATGGAAAATATTTTGGCCTGATCTACCTCTCTTTCTCCTTCTGCAAACTTTCATGTTTGTCTGACTCTAGTTGCTGAAAGAGAGGTTGGTAATTTGATAGTGCTTCTTTGTGAATCAAAAGGACAAAATTTATATCTATAGAAAAACTATTTTTTCCCAAATAAATAAAAGGCTACATAGTAGAATATAACTTCTAATTTGATGACAAAAGAAGCTCAAATGCTGCATTGTTTTGGTTTTTTATTTTGTTTTTTTTATTACATATTGTTGCTTTACATATCATATTTCACATGATTAGTGCTTAGCTCTACCTGAGCAGTTTAGGTACCCTGACTTTGTTTCTATTTCTGCTTAACTTTCCACTAAAATATCAAAAGTTTTGAAAGTGAATTTAGAGGAAAAATAACATTTGTTACAGTAATATGTTTCATAATCATACAGGATATCCTCTGTGTCACTCTATCTATTCAGGGTGCTGCTGCAATTAATGCAATCATTCTGTAACCTGGCCTTTCATAGCAATAATACTGGCCTTTATGTACCCGGTCTCCTGTTTTCTATTATATAAAACTTTTCACTGTGGATCTCAGCATGGTTTCAAAAATGCATCTGTATTATTCTTTATTTTATCATGCAACCTTGAAATAAGAAGTTAATTTCTATCACAAACTTGACCTTTAATGCTGTTGAGCTTTATCTTTTCTCATACTTTTTCTTTAACCTTCGAAGATACAAAAGACATCTAAAACCCATGCAGAGCGTTAAATCCTAAATATTTTCTAAGCAGCTATGATCTACTTGCCACATTAGAGTTGTAAATTAAGGTCTCATGTGTTGCAGAAACCAGCCTTCCATATCACAGTTTTCTCCCCTGAATGAGGCAAGAGTCAGTCAGTAAATATATGTGGTCAACCTCAGATTTGCCTCACTGGGAGTTCACATGTATTTTTAACTGCCTTCAATTGTTAATGTATTCCTCAAATGAGATGCATCACCTTGAAGAATGACTTTTTGCCCTCTGGGAATATGCCAAACAAGTATTTCATTCACTATGATAATCAGTTCTACCTCCAGCAACATATGAAACCCAAATTTAATAGGCACTAGTGATTAGGTTTTAAGACACAAAGTCATCACTGTCCACTGTAACAATAATAATAATAACAATATAGAAAGAACAGGAGAAAAAACCCCACTATATTTACTTTTAGGAATCATTAATAAAAGTAATGTACCTATTTACATTTTGGGGATATGTTTATAATAAATGTCATGTGTCTTGTCATTAAAAAAATTATAGCAGCATTTTTTAATTATTGTATAAATTTTCTTGAGCATAAATAAAAGCTACTATTTAAGTTTTCCTACATGATGTAGCTGTTTAAGGCTTGGGGAAAAAAAAAAAAAAAAGGTGAAGGGGGACTGCATATTTTAAAAGCTTCTAATTACAAAACGTATAATAAAAGAAAGAGAACATGGGAGAGAGAAGGAGAAAATTGAGCTCCCTGCATGGTTTTTAGTGTTAAAATTACCTGAGATCTTTCTGAACTTAAACTTTTATAGAAAGCAGAAAGGATAGTTATATGACATTATGGAAAATAAAAAGTCAGGCTTTAAATCAGCAGCTTAGGTTGTGGACAGTAAATGATACAGTGGTTCCACTTTCTTGGAACTGAGAAGCAGAAGAAAATGAAGAAAGATGCCAGTGACAGGGTGAGGATGATGGGAGCCGGCTAGCATTATGAATGATATGTTAAGTGATTGGCTCAGATGGAATCATGGGATTGCTGCCTTTTGCAGATGCTGATTTTCATCTATATTGTTTGCCTCTTTCTCAGAAAGACCTAACATATGCAGAATGTGTGTGCATGCGCATGAGCAATATAGACAAATGCAGATATATATTTATATGATACGTTATATATTCTTATATGTTCAGAAGTCACCTTTTAATGTCCTTACACCTGATCCATTTAGCTAATCAGGATAGCTTGCTACAGCGTAAAGCAATAAATTGTGTTTTACATGAATTAATATCCTCTCCTGCTTTCCTTATTCGGGGAAGTATAAAATTTCAGTTTGTCTACTTCACTAATTACTAATTCTGAAAGGTATCTTCTGATCTACTGCATAAATACAAGAAATAGTATTTCTACTTAATAACAATGTGTCGTCTAATAGGAAGACATACTGAGGTCCTGTTACATTTTCTTTGATGTGCTTTAAGCTGCATACCGTGCATTCTCTGCTTTCAAACTATCAGGCATTAC
Source organism: Caprimulgus europaeus (assembly GCA_907165065.1). The sequence goes on along the minus strand of OU015525.1, from coordinate 32,830,194 downwards.
CAGGTTCATTTAGTCTGCCTGCTTCTTTGTGTGGACAAACAGAAAGATAAAATGATGGTTAACACTGACGAGATACATCAGAAACGCATGCATGCAATTAAATGTAATACTAATTTTGAAGGGTTGTTTTACTAAGGTTACCCTCAGCCGCATTTTTTGCGTCATAAACAATCTCCAACTCCAAGCTTCAAACCTGAACATTAACTCCTTAGTGCCTTGTTCATTTATGTTGAGCCTGGCCCCGTATTTTTTTTAATATTTTTGCTTTGTGATTGACAGAAATTGAAATTTAGATGATGTATGGATGGGTCACATACTAGTGCATAAAATAACACCTTAAATTGTTTTTCTGTTAGATTCTGATATGAGAAAGAGGTCAAACCTCCTCTCATTGTCTAAAATTTGCCACTATTTTCTGCTGTGCACTTTAGGTACCAATTTCGTTTGTCACAAAATCATCTACCATCTAAAGATATTCACACAAAGGCATGTACGCATCTAAACATTAATAAGCATGTAGTGGTTTTCATCTGAATAACTTGTTAGATATTATTCATTATATGAAATCTTATGACAGCCACGATAATATTTAGGATACCGTTTCTATGCGGTAATTCAGTTTCTGGCAAAAAATGACAGATAACTGTTCAGTTTGACGTTTCTTGGTTTACAACTTTGCTCTAGATTGAGTCAGTAGCATTTACGTAACTAATTTCTTGCTGTAATCCTATCTTTTCACTGAACATTTACCAATTGCTTGTGGGGAAAAATAATGAATTCCTTTTTTCAGAGCAATAAATATTGATAATTATACTAATGAAGTATTATTTTTTCCAGGCTGGACATAGAATTGACTCAGGTGCTCATTATTAAAACTTTTTAATATATTTTTGCAGAATGAGAAAATGAACATCAGTGAACCTATATAATTAGTATGCCTTCTAAACAGATGATATAGTTATATACTTGTTAGTATTAGGGGGTCCTACAAATTTCATTTACCAAGATACAGCCCAGCAGGCATTTTCTAGTGAAAAGGGCGCCTGTGAATCCCCAGTATACCACTCAGATCACCCCCTGAGGGGAAACGCAACTTGCATTCAAATCAAACGTTTTCCTATCAAATGCTGTACTAATGGCTTTCCTATGAGACCCAAGCCTGTCAGTCACCTACTACCTATTTAGACATGTTAAAACAAAATTTGTTGTTTATTTGTATTTCATTGAAGTGAGTCTGTTTTCTCATATTGAATTTGTATCCAAAGCCTAGATTGTCAATACTACTTAGTTAGATCTGCTGTTTGTTGTGTTTTTCTCTGCATGCAATCCAGGGGAAAAAATAGTGTCACTCATGACAGTTTCAAACATTCTGTAAATCCTTAAGCAGTGTATTAACTAATTTTATAAAGTAACTAGCATACACGTTGAAGGCTCTAGGAAACAGTCCTCACCTTGAAAGCTGTTCTATCGGATTCAGCGATGCCTTTGCTATGCTAAGGTTTGTGCAGAAAGAAGCTAGAAAAATGACTGGTGTAAGTGAAAAAGAAGGGGAGAGGTGAGGGGGGGGGGGGGGGGGGGGGAAGCCATTGTTTTTGATATTTCTTCTCAATTACAGTAAGTTTAATTGCCTCAGTTAAATATCACTCAATTAGTCAGTAGACATGTGACTGCTGTGATTTTTGTGAAAATTATTTAAATTAATTCTGTTAGCAACCTCTAAGTTAGTTTACTTGTGCTTAAGCCTGAATCTGTGCATTAAACATTCCATAAAAACAAGAACTAAGTGTTATGTTTGATATGCACTTCAAAAGCCTAAAAGGCCAAAGAAAGCCCTTCCTTAATTATTGAAGAAGTGTCTGTAAAGGAAACATGAGCAAATAGCATTCATGCTTTCATCCCCAGTAACCTTTTATTGTCCTTTTCTTCAGATGGCCAAGTCAGTATATTTAATAAAGGGAGCAGCAACCATCAAAGAAGGCAGGGGTCTAATAAATGGTCCTGATTAAAGGCCCTGACAGGGTATGAACTTTGCATAAATTTTCCTATGGTGTCAGGCTAGGATCCTGATTGAAAACCCATTAACATAATCACACATTTAGAGGAAATGCTGTAATGTATCAAAAACATTTCCCTTAGTGTAATAATTTTAAGGACATTAAAATGCAAATGATAATAAGGAGCTGTGTTTTAGTGATGTTCTGAAAGCCTGATTATTCAAATATTTAGTATGAAATATGGAAGCTCCTTTAACTAATGCATCTACATGATTTCAAAGATTTAATCTATATTTGTACTTGAAAGACTTTTATATTACTACTGAATATTTCCTGTTAATTTCAGACTTGCAAAATCCAGCAATAAATTTAGTTTAAATGATAGTGCTAAGACCTTTTAGACTGCTTTAAAAAAAAAAAACAAAAAACAAAAACCCAAAACCAAACTCTGTTGAAACCAGGACACCAGCTATGCTCTTCCATTAAGTACTGAATGGTAAAAGTCCATGTTTTGGTATTGTTTGGATTAAAAAAATAGTATGCAGAATTCAAATAATCCTTTTTTCTGTTTCTATTAAAATATATGCTTAAAATAGTTTGGCCATTGAATCACAGCAGTTATATTCTTTAATGCTAATTTTTAACAATAAAAGAAACACTATCCTCCCACACACAAATAGCCATAATTATGTAAAGAATGACTGCTTCAGACTGATGACTTTCAATATGCTTGAGTCTAGCATACTGGTATAAGAGGCCAGAAAGGTCAACAGTAATTCATAACTGCTATAAAATTGTGTAGCATCCTAGGGCTTCTGGAGGATGCTGACATTATCATGCTTCTTCTGCTGGTTTGTATATGTAAATCTGTGATAGGAAGTGCACTGCTTTGCCGTATCGCATGCAGAGCATCAATCAGGCAGTAGAATACATCAGAGTATTTTCATTATGCCTAGTTATTTACTGCATCAGAAGAAATTACCCTGGCAAGCCAAGCAGCCTTCTCTGGATAGTATGATATGACCAACCAGGTTTCAGCTCAGGAGTCTTGTAAACATTACAGGATTAATCTCACAATCACAATCATCAATCTTTCCTAGTCCTGCCTGGGTGCAACTGCAGAGATTGGTAACCAGGCAATGCAGATTTAAATTTAACCCTGAACATCAAGAGCTATATGTCAGATCTGTGCACCATATTACAAACCCCTATATTTTTACTCCATTTTGTACTTTAGTACAAAATGATGAAAACATAAAATTTTTGCACTTCAAATTCATATCTAATTTTTCATTCCTGTTTTTGATGCATTACAGGGAAATGAGAAATGTTCTGAAAAATATATATTTCATAATACCAGACTCTAATGCTAAGATGATGCAATATGATGCCTAGATCTACTGTATGTAATAGAGACAATTGACACTGCGGTAAAATATGGAGTAGAAATTCAGGTTCAGGACCAGACTTGGGCTCCTTGGCACCAAGCCATTAGAGGTTAGGGCACTGTAGGGGTAATGTACTTAGCCTCAAACAAATGGAGCATTAAATACATCACACTGACTCATAGGTGGCACTGGCACCAGTTTCTGAAACGACTGCTTGCTTGCCCTCTTGCCAAAGGAGAAAAGAAAGAATTCTGGCACACCTAACTGCTCTGTGTAAAGATGAGAAGCTGGGAAATGAGAGCAGCCTGTATGAATGTTTCATCATTGTGTGTTTAACTATGTACAGTAGATATCCTAGCCTAGATAATGCAAAATATAGCTTGTATTCCTTTTTCTTTTTTCCTTTTTTTTTTTTTGTTTTTGACATTCAAGTGAAAATAGCAATGATAATGATCATTTCTCAGTAGTCAAGAAACAATAAATACATAATGTGCAGATCACATATAGAGACTGTGTGGCAGTTTAATTTGAACTCTGATCTTTATTTTTACTCCTGTCCAAAATACTTATTTGAAGCATGCATCCTAAACATTTTTCTCCCTTTCTCTCTCTCTCTGTGTCTATGTTTCTCTCTCTCCCGCTGTCTCTGTCTCTCTCACATATACGTTGTTCTGTTTTATGGAATGCCTATAGAAATTATTAAAAAGCTTGGGCTTAATTTTATGCTTTACAGAGATATTATTTTCCACTATTTTGTGCCTTTCTTTTTACTTAATCAGAGCTGCAGGCACTTTACTGCTATATATGAATGCATGCCCTCTGTAATAGGTTCCTGCTTAGCAAGAGAGCTAGCCTTTGCCTGCTAAATAATCCTAGTATAATATACAGCAATCACATTCATTTGGTCTTCAAAAATGATGAAAACTGCAACTCTGTGCTTAGCCGATGCACACATTTGAAACCACTGATTTCAGAAATGCTTCCTGATTTATGCTAGTTGAAGGCCTCATTTTAAGTGTGCTTCCCTTCTAGAGATGTGGTGACTGAACAGTTAAATGCAGAGAAGATGGGTGTATTGCAGGGCTTACTCCATTATTTCTATCCTCAATCCTCCTCCCCTAAATTGATTTTTTATCTTTTTGACCATTTTTAAATAACTAATAGCCTGATATATTTTTGTGACTATATCTAGTCACATGCTATTCTCTTCATAGATCCAGTTAAACCCACAATACAGAAGTCTTCCAGTGTAGATAAGAAAAAGTGCACCACCTCACACCATTTCACAGATCAGCTTGGTACATATCGGGGTGTGAGGGTTGGGAAATTTACCTGTTTGTAGACAGGGATCACAAAGATCTTTAGGAGGTAAAAAGCACATTTACACAAGGAGGTAACAATATAATTCCCAGTTCTTTGTTGCTTGTTATCATAGAGAGATTAAGCATTTATTTGACCATAGGCTTATAAAATTGGCTTGGGTGGGCAGGAAGAGATGAGAATAGTATAAAAACTAGCTAACCACTTTGTGCAGGGCACACCTTCTGCCTCTTGTGCCTAGAAAATCTGCAATCTGGGCAGCCACAGTGCTATCCTATGGACCCAGCTGTGGCATGGCAAATGTGACTTCCTAACCTTCTGCTGGGGTATTGTTAAGTTGGCTGTACCAGAGGTGATGAACATGTGCACAACTCTGTATGCACATATTAATGCTCATGACTCCTGACTCAGCACTGGGCAGCTATGGAGTCTGCAGACTTCAACCACAGCCTCTACATAATGAAATGGTGATGTCTTCATCCCCCCTTGTAAAGACTCTGTAAAGCAAAAAAGCTGCATTCTTTCTTCCCATCTCTCCAGAATTCTATTAAAAGAAGAGATTAATCTTCTTGTTCAGTGTTAGAAGACATTGATTATTATTTTTTCCACATTTAATATTAACCGATGACATGGAATGAGAAACTGACTTCTTGTAAACTACCACAAACAGAAATGCAGCTGAAAATTCCGCCCTTTTCTAAGGGTAAATCCACAGTATGACATAAGGCAGGTCGCTAGACTCTAAACTTGAAGAAAGCTTGCCCTAGAGAGTGTTGCAATACGCATCAGCTTATTAATTTAGAGACCTATTAGTGACAGGCCACAAACCCACTCATAAATTTATAAAGAGTAAAGGACTGAACAGAGCTGCTCAATTCCAGGAATTGCTCATGTGTTTGGTGAATTATGAAATATAAATTTTGAACCACTTGTACTGGATATACCTAGGAAATACCTAGTTTTATGGGCCAGGTAGTTTTTTTTTTCTAAGCCTCTAAATGACATTGCAGTACATGCCATCTTATGAGACCCAGTGGCTCTAGAAGAGGTAAGGGAAGCATTCCCTCTGGGGTCCCTCTGACATGCCTTAGCATTTCTAGCTGCTGCTTTCCCCACAGAAAAATATCAACAAATTATGCTTAGCGTTAGGGGCCAAGCAGACTAGCTGGTGTGCTGAGGATGGCAACACCCAACAGATAGGGAAGTGCCCAACACCTGGAAGTATTCTTAGGCAGTGAGGAAATGCCATGAGCAAAATATATTTCTATGACTCCTGCCTCTCAGTCTCCCTGTTGCCATTAGTAGTGGCAGGACCACTAGCACACTCTGAAAGTTTCTCAGATGTGGCTGCAGGAGCTACTGTTCTACCTGTAAGCAGCAGCAATGTGAGAGGGAACTCTCCAAAGCCTAAGTTTGGCTACCAATAACACTACCTGCACGATGTCCCATTAGAAAGGATGTATGAGATCATTTTAACCATGCACAGTGTTGCAAGGCTTAAGTTCTACTTGTCTATACAAGAAGTTAGTATGCAGTAAGCGAGGGTGTGAATTAACAAGAGCACTAACTACAGCACTGCACAGGACTGGGCTCTTTGTTTATATGCTGTTTAGTTAATGAGTTCTTTAAGGAAAGTACTCTGTCTTCATTCTTGTCTAAACAAGTACCTTTTTGTATGGATATTCCTAGTATGTATTGTTTGGTGCTACCCACTCCACTTTCTACCAAAGCCTGTCCCTGTGCAATGTAGCCGAAGTGTTATAAATACACATTAATGCTTACTAGTATCTATCTTCTCCACTTAGACAATCCCAGCCAAATGGTGGCAAGGTCCAAAGCAAGACCTGAAAGACATTCCTTTGTACATAAACCTGAGACTATCACCCCAGCTAATCCCAAACTCAGTGGATTTAGTGCAATACCATGGGAGAAGTGATTCTTAAACAGCAATCAAAAGGAAGAAAAATCCTAAAAATATAGAGGCATCAGTCTTGCTGGCTTACATCTAATTAATGAAAACTAGGACTCACTACTGCTCCTTTCATCAACAGCCTCTTACACTCTCTAAAAAAACTCCACAAAATTATGTTCTTAGATTTGCTACTCTGAACTCTTACACCTCTTTAGTTTGATTTGTCTTACCCTTTGCATCAAACATAATCCAACACTAACCTTCTCTTGCTTCCTCAGAGTAAATTTAGGATTCTCTAGGTGTCTAACCTAGGCTTTTATGTGGTACTATCACTGTAGTATGTATGAGCTCAGCATCTCCCAAGGCTGGGTCCTTTGTATGCTGCTTAGGTTATCAGGTCTTGGAGGAAAACACTCTAGCTTCTTCCCTGCCTTAACAGCCTAGCCTACTACACAAATAAACTGTAATAATATGTGGATGAATTTCCAAGAATGTTTATCTGTTTTACTTATTCTCAACAATACTGGAGTCATTTAATAAGACAGTATTAGCTGCACTTCAGGGTTGTCCAGCTGTAGGAAAAAAATGAAGATCTTCACCACATTGGGCAGAAGCTAGAAGTGTATACACATTCTGCATCACATAAATCTGTCAGCAGTCTTGGAGCTAGTGCCAGAAAGCAGATGGAGCGAGCACCCCACCCCACTAACAACCAGGTTGGTGGTAATGACAGGCTAGCAAACGTTTTACGATTCCACTGGAGCCTCATTCCTGAGCTTCTGTGTTTGTAAAACTCAAATGTAGAATAGCATGGAGAAAGCCATGTTCCCTGACAGGACAGAAAGTGCCTGCTAGTTTGTGTAGTGATTCCACCACAGCATATTTTTAATGACCACTTCAAACTAGACACTGCTGCTTATGCACTGATGAATGTGTCCATGCTTAGTAGCTCTGACAGAGCTGAGATGAGCTAGAATAAAACTAGATGGACTGCCTGGAAACCAGACAGTTGACAAACCTACCATACTGTTATAATGCAACATAATTAATATTTTCTGTGTCCTCTGTTTCAGAGTTGTCTACTTTGAACACAAGTAGTTTACAGCAATAAAAGCTCAAATTGGTGGAATGTCCATCCTGATGAAAAACTAACAATTTTTGATCTTGGTGCATCCTCCCTCTTTTCTACACACTAGAACTTTTTTTCTATGTGGTTGGAAAATATATTAACTTGAAAAAAAATCAGAATAAAAGAAAATAATTTTGATTCATAGTAATTATGCTGGCATTTAGACCTAGGGCCAGGCATCATAGACCTAGGAATGTGTATCTTTTGATGTGCATTTTCCTCTAAACATTATCAAAAACACCAAAATGAGCTTTAACTGTAGCAGCAGATATGCACGGTACATTTTTAGAACTACATAAAATGTGGATCCTGTGATCAGGTAGTTCTTAGCTATGCTCAAAATATATACAACTTAATGCTGCAACAAAATACATGTAAAAATACTAAAATTAAGGTTCTAACTCCTGTTAGCTCATATTCTGCTCTCCTTTCTTCATTCTTCTTCCACTTCTCTCCTTGTTGACTTTGCAGAAAACTTTTGGTAAATCAGCTTTCAGTAGCCAAAAAAGGAGTTCAGTATGTGAATGTATTGGTACACAAGTAAGTGATGCTCTATTTTCCTTGCAGTTATATATGTTTGATCTTCATCCCAACTCATGTCTCTCTTTCCTTTTGCTCCTGCTCATCTTATCATACAAGGACCCTGAGATTGTAAGCTTCTTGGGCAGAATTTTTTCAAGTAATTCCATGTAATATGTTCGTAACTCCCACACTTAAAAGTAAACTATGGATGTCTACAAAAAGATTCTGCTCACAGCTATTCTTAAGTTTAACAGGCTTTGGAGGCAGGTACCTTTTTTTCTTCTTCTTTTTTTTTTTTTTTTTCCTAATTCTCCTTCCTTTTTCCTTTGCTCCTTGTCACTCCTCCTGAAGCTGCACTACTATGAAAAGATTCGTTTGTGAGATGTGATTTTCATTACATCTTAAAGTATGTTAAATTTTCCTTCCAGAATCAGGAACCTAATACAAGAAACACTTCTGAGTATTTGAACATGAGTTCCCTACACTTTAGCATTTTCAATAAGAGCAGCTGCATGATGGATCTTGGATAGAAGCCAGTATCTAAAATGTTAAGGTCTTAAATATAAGGACCAGGAAGTTGATTTGTATCTGGATAATGAATGCAGAAATCCATTAGAGTGTGCAGATTTCCATTATGATCTCTTGGCAGGTTTTCCTGCTTAAGAGGTGGGCTGCTGAGTGTTGCACAAGATGAAACTTCTGTGGATCTCTTAGCCCTAGTTAGCAACATGGAGATGATAAAAACATGAATCACAGTTTCCAGATATGCTTTTGACAGGAACAGGCACAGCCTCCTGGGAGTGTAGAAGTGCAACCATTTCATACCACAATTTTTTCTGCAGTCAGGACTATCAGTGCATCTAATAGAGCCTCAAGAGTGTTCTCTGTTATCAGCTAGTAGGGGGATATCCTCTGTTTAAGGTACAGAAAACATTACCAATTGCTCCTTTCAGACTTCTGCATTAACTTACTTTTCCCTCTTAGAGGTTACTTTAAAAATTTTAAGCGTCTTATTCAGCTATCAGTGGCCTTTTAGCTTCTGAGGTCCTTGCATCAATTTAAACATTTTTTTCATAATGTTGTGTTCCCTCCTTTGAGTGATAACATTGATCGTAGAGGCCAAGATGAAGGTAGTGGAGCTGGTGAAAGTTCAGCAAAAATATTGTCATTCTCTCTACAGATCTAGTTATCTCTGAAAAGGAGGGGTGACATAAATCCTGTCAAGGCTCCATGTAGATAACCTGTAGATGGACAGCCATCTCACAATTCACTGAGATCTACTTAAAAATGATTCTGCACTACCGCGGGTATTCCTTAACCAGATCATTGGAAGCCACCCATAACCACCACCCAAGCAGTCTGCATTGTGTGTTCCTGCATGTAGTTTGATGATGAGGGCTCCAATATGTTGATATAAGTCATATCTTTGCAGCACAATATTCTCTTTGACCAGTCAAGAAAAGGATTTTAGAGAACATTCAACAGCAGGCGAGATCACTCTGGTCAAGTGTTCAGTCTCTTGAAAGATCTATTGCACATTATGATGGTTGGGAGATTACTTTCTGTGAACCAGCATTTACGTTTCCGGTCATTAAAGTAGCCAGTTGCACTTTGCTAGCTTTTACTAGCTATTAGGGTCAGGAATTTGCTTAATAAATCATAATAGCATATGTGAAGACATTTTTTGCATCTCTTAAAGTATACAGCACGTTATTTGTCATGTCTATGTAGACTCCACCTTTTTTATTGAGTATTTGAATTATGTTTGTGCATTTTTCAAAATAAAGTCCTGGGTACTCCGTACATTAAGGAAGAGGTCTGCATAGATTTTTTTTTTTTTTTCAATATAGTCTGAGGGCAGGTAAGATTAATTTTTCAGCTTTCTGAACTTGGACAAAAATGCAGAAATACATATTTATTTTTATGATGGAGACCCATGCATATGTACAGTCATATAACAACAAAGAGGACAAGCAATTTATGCCTAGCTTTTCCAGCCTAGGGAAGGAAGCCTTGAATTGCTTTTATTCCCCTTGGTCCCTTGGTCCAATGTGTTTAGAAACCAAAGACTGTACTGACCATAGGACTGAGGATGGTAAAGAAGCTTCTGTGATCATGTAGTGTTACACTGTAGTTTCTTCACTATGAGGAAAATTTTAATGAAAGACACAGCATGATTTATTTGTCCATCTAAAGTGGCATGAGCCATTTGGAACAGAGTAAAAAATCTCATGCTATGGAATATATATATATATATATATATACATATATATATATTGCTTTATGTGATGCTTGGGTGTGTAAATACAGTATGTGCTTGCCTATTATTCTTGAGCTCAGATCTTGTTCTCCCTTTCAAGCCACAGTCACCAGAATCACTGTGGAAAGGTTAAGGCACATGACTCCTTTTGTCACTCACTGTACTTTTATTTGTACATGTATTTATTTCAATATGTACACACTGCAAAATTGGAGAATTTATGAATAGTTAGTTATCAATAAAACACGGTTCATTCTCTTTGAAAAGAAAGAGGACAAAGATGAACAGAACTGGGTGAACTTTTTGTTCTCTGTGGTTGTTTGTACTGCTGTCTGCCTTAAAATACTTCATCCATTAATTTTTTGGTTACAAAACAACCAAGCAGAACTCCAAAATGTGGGTTTTTTACAAAAGCCATATTAAAGAAGTGAGCTTAAATTAATGGCTCAACATCTGGTGTTATTTGGTTGCTTTCCTTTAACAAGGTGTACAGGAAATATATGTATACAATACTATACATATATATGTATGTATATGTTTCAATCTTCATCATGGTCCTGCTTCTGATACTTTTATTACTTCTTACATACACAATATTGAAGGCTTATAATTGGTGATATCATATGCTGTAAATGTAGCCATGGTTTTCAGTATCTATTATTTGGAGTTTTTCTTTCATATCAGTATATAGTAATTTGACTTCTTGAGCTCTGAGTTTGTTCTTCTGTTCATTGCCACCCAGAATCTCTTGCCTACTAGAACCACTGTGGAGAGGCTAGGGGTTAGGTGTGCTGTTGATGCTCCATGCAGATATGAGAAGAAGAAAAAAATAGTCAGGGGAACTACTTCAGCCTGGAGATTTGCATACTAGTCTCAGAGCAGTCTGGTTTAGGGTGATGGGTTTGTTTGGGGGTTTTTTGGTTGCTTTTCTTTTTTTTCTTTTAATCAGGATTTTCCTGTTTTGGTTTTGTTTCCCCGCCACCCCCCCACCCCCCTCGGGGCTAGAACCTTGCATTCATACAGCACTTCACACAGTGGGCCCTTGATCCTGACCAGGACCTCTGAGTGCTACCATTATACAAATAATAATAAAATGAAGCAGAACAAAACAGGAGCCCTATGGGCTAGTTTTTAATGCTCCTATCTCTTCATCAAAATTAAACCAATTGAAAGATAACACTGAGCAGGGGATTTCTTTTTTTATTTTGACTGATTGTACATTTTCATAACATGCATCATGAAATGAGTGCATGACTCATTTTCAGAAAGAAATTATAACACTGGATTAGCTTGGTTTTACTCGGCAGGCTGCTATGCATACATTGTTTGGTAGCATCCTATTCTCCTGGAAAAAACAGTAATTTTTAAAGGGATTTAATGCTATGAGAAAATGCTTACTTTTTAGTTGTTATTATCATATTATTTTAACAACGGTAGTCTGTTAAACAAATAAACAAAAAAAATCTTTAATACCACAAAAACAGATTGAGCTAAATTTATGAAATTTACAGATTACCTAAAATGCTAGGAGTTAATTACAGTCTGCTTTCCGTGGCATGTCAGCTTGATTAAATTTGGAGTTCCAAGATGAATTGGCCCAAATTCATTAGTGTTCCCTGGGTGCATATGTTGGTCAAGGTCAAGCGAAGCACATTGACTGTAGTGTTAGTCAGGAGGGGGAAGGGTTTCTAAAGAAGGTGGACTCTTAAAAGGTCTGGGGTTGCAGCAAGAAACTTTGATACTTTTTAACTTAATAAATCTTGACAGCCTAATCATGGCTAAGCCTTTGCAGTGTTATTGGTACAGATGGCAAAGCTAGACATATTTAAAGAGATCTCAGGAGCTAGTGGCAGGAGAGCATTGAATCCAAATGCACTGTTGGGCTCTCAGAGAAAGTGCAAGAAGGGAGGATAAAAAGCTACACAGCATTTCCATCTCTTGACATCTCCAACAGCCTCAGATACAAAATATGATAAGGCTCCTGCTGAGCTAATAAGCCCAACAAATGTCTGTGTCCGTGAAGTAGATGAAGTGGGATCAAGTAGTTGGGGGCTGCTGTATGAAAATAAGCCAGCACCCAGGGTATAATGGCACTGTAGAAAGCTGCAAGGTCAGGCTGATGACAGAAACACTGGATAAGTAGAGACCCCATCAGTAAAACAGGTTTGCTTGCTGGATCTGAGCCACATAACTATTAAAAGAAATCCTCATGTTTTAGAAAACTCATATAGTTTAGTAAATAAAAGGACACTGTGTAGTTTGTTGTATGAAAAACTGCAACTACTTCCTACTTACTGCCATATAGATTGTATGATTGTTTCTCTGCAAAATATTAGATCAAAACAGACCCAAAAAGGGGATTTGACTGAAGGAGATTTTTAAAGAAATCAGTGATACCTGATCAACCACAGATTTCTTCAAGGTGTGTTACACTGCTTTTCTCTTAATTTTCTGTACATCAAGTATACCTCTACTCATCTCACTCTTTAAATAGAGTTCTATGTGTTACAATAAAATAAATTAAGCTGAAACCATGCTGATATACAAGTGATAAATGCATCTCCTTTCATTTGCAAAGTAAAATAAAGACCTATCTTGCTGAAATACCATTAAAATAATAATTAGGCAGTGCTTGGAATTTCAGGAATGGGTCAAGCTGTTCCATTAATTCTTAAAGCATCATATTCACTTAGTGGTACTTATGAAGTTGTGTTTGAAAAGTACAGAACCTTCTAAATAGCATGTGCATTTGTTTATTACATTTGGGTGAAGATATAAAAAATCTGACAGCATGCCACAAAGGTCATACTTATAATTCCCTTTATTTTAACTGTGGGTTGTTTAAAATTTATGCAAACATAATTATCACTAAATTCCAGTGTGCTGTACATGTGCTACTGAAACCAAAACAAGCCAGATCTGGTCCGATGAGTAACAACAGCATTAGGAAAATAAATCGGTAGTGATAGATGATGAATATTTATGATTGTTTCTCTCCTACCATTTTAATCATTTACAGATATTTTCAGTTTTCATCCAGTAGAAGTACAACTGAACAGAGAGCCACCCCTGGAGTCTTATGAAGTATGTACAACAATGTGGCAACCAGCCTCCTTCTCCCTACTCAGGGCTGGGTCATATATCATATTCGCAGGCTTGCACTGGGATATAGAGCTGCACTGCTCAGCAGGAGCTCCAGGAGACATGGTGCCTCAGGCAGCCACACTGCTTCCTGAAGCTCTGTGGCCATGTGTGAAGAAGGGTGTTGGCTGCTCCAGCCTTTGAGGCTACAGCGTGTTGCTCCTGCCTACTCGCAGCCCAATCAGCTGCACAGGGCAGAGGGCTGACCCAGTCCCCTCCCAGGCCAGCTTCCACTGGGGAGGGAATCTGTGGCAGAGGCTTGTTCAGCATGAGCAAGAACTGCTATTCTGTTTGATCCTTCTGTGATGGTGCAAACTGGAGGGGTACCTCCCGCTAGTCCCCCTCTTCTCCAAGGTTTTTTTATTTGGATCAGGTTTGCAGGTGGCTACCACTCACTTTAACAGCTCGTCTCCCTCCCTTGCTTTCACTTGCATCTTGCATGCACATGACAGTATTTTTTCTGCCCTGACAAGCATCCCAGTCTACATCTTCCCATTTATCACACAAACATCTCTGCACCTTTTTTACTGTAAAGCTCCTTCCCATCAGCAAAAAGCCCAGAAGCAATAATATATTTAAAGTATCTTGCCAGAGCCTTTTCATTGCCTGATGGCTAAGGAGAAGAGGAACTGTGGAAACTGGGGAACAGAGTAGGAAAAGACTGAATCTCCTTTGTAGTGCATCCAGATCACGATGGGGTCCTGAGCACAAATAGGAGGCTAGAAACTAAATAGCATATAAAACATAATGCCTGCCATCAGAAGAGAGACTTAGAGCTCCTCCTCATGTATTCACCCTAAGGAGCACTGTAAACTTCTAGTTCTGTCTTACATGGGTCAGAAAACACTGACTTCCTGTCCTTCTAATGTTCTCTTAGTGCACTGAAAGCTGTAAGAAGCAGCCAGCAGTGAACGGGATGGAAAACTGTATGTATACAAATAGCACAGCTTTGCACCAAATTCAAAACAGGGTCTTACGGAATGCAAATGATGAAGTGACCCCAAACAGAGGGCTGGGCTTTCAAGGTGAGAGTGATATAGAAGTTAATAAGATACCAATTATCAAATAACTGAGCCTTGACAGTTTACGTTGTTCAGAGAAGCAGACTCATTTCACCTTTTGAGCTGAACCATACAATGGAGCACAGTAGGTAACACCATTAAAACTAAATGCATGAGATAAAGGATCAGTGTTTAGCTGCATTGTGGATTATCTGGTCCATCACAAAACTGTACAAATGACAGGTGAGTTCTAAAGAAAGAAGTATCACTTCTGGCTTAGCGGCAAATGCGAGGAAGGAGATGCTGAAAAGGACAGAGTACAAAATCAGAAAGACAAGGTCTAGTTTGCTAGACAACTCTTTTACTTGGTTGAAAATGTTGTTACTAGAGCAGCCCAGTTACTTAAATCTGCCTGGAGTTTTGCTGCTAGCAGTGGCTGTGCCTGTAGGTTGTAATGGATCTATATATCCCATTGAAAAGGCATGGCTTGTTCTTTGGTCCTGCTCACCATACTTCCTTTTCCTGAAGCATGTATTCATGAAGATTTTCACCTGCTTTTTGAGATAGAAAATTTCAGGTAGATGATCTCATTCTAGCCTCAGTGCATCTCTTAAAGATTCATAGGGTTGAACCATATCAATTCAGACAGTAGCACACAGGTTTATCACAACTCAGAACTGATCCACTTCATCTCAGTGCTAACATTAGTTTTTTATTCATACAGAAGAGACAGTTGGGGGGGGTGGGGGGGCTGGGGCAATGTGTTTGAAAAAGTTCTTAATTGGTGACTTTTTAGAAATTATTGTTTTAACTGGGGGGCTGGGGAGGGGGGCCGACAATATATTTGGCAGCTGGCACTGGCACCTAAGGAACAGTGGTAGATTGCTTCCTAAAATACAGAAAGATTTTAGGAAAAAATTCAAGATGAATCTGCTCTCATCTTACAGAATACTTCTTAAAATTTCTTAAAGCATAGATAGGAAGAGTTGCATTAATAACATAATATCTTTACATTATTAATTTTATGGGGTATACTTTTGTAGAAATAATTTAGTACTTACCTTCCTTCATCGTTTTAGCAGCAGTTAAATAAGTTGTAAAATGAAGTTACTCATTGCCTTTTTGAGAATATTTCTGAATTAGTGTAATATTATTCTGAAGAAACAACGTAGAGTCATATGCAGTGTGCTGCTACTTTAGTTTGCCTAATATGTTTGTGCTGCAGGAATTTAGGTAGACTAAAACAATATCCATCTCTTGTTTTGCTCAGAGGTAAAGGGTCAGCAGACCTGAAATCCCAGGGTGGACAGCATGCTCAGCACAACCAGTGGCCAAGCGTACGCTCTGTTTAATAGTGTGCATCACCTAGCTGAATAAAGTAAATTATAATGTGGGAAGGAGGAGAATATACAGTTATCTAGAAAGTGAAGAAATGGGCGAAGGGTTCCCAGCGTGCTATTCAATCCCATTGAAAATGCCTCAGGAAAGTGAAACCCCTTTTTGTCTCACATTCATACGCCAGTATACCTTATCTGCTGAAACACTAAGTTGGGGCTGAGAAAGACCATGCACGTGTGAGCTGCCTCCTTCGCTGCACAGCAGCACATGAGAATGGCATCAACATGCAACAAGTGCAACAAAAATGAGTAGCTGACTGTCCCAAATGATGGCAAACTCATTAAAAGAACAAAAAACACAGAGACCATTTTTCCCTGCTTAAACTTGATTACAAAAATTTCAGTTAGGATAAGATTTTTAAGACTAATTTTCTAATTGAATGTCTCTTTTGGAGAATGTGGACCCCTTTTGCATATATCCAATGTGATATGATACATTAAATAAATTTGTCTAATTCCAAAGAAAATCTGATTTAAAAAAATCAGTAATATACTAAAAGCTTCACTAAAAGATTCTGTAAAACAAGTAATATGCATTCAATTTAAGAACATTAATTTCAACAACTGTAGAAATGGATGAGTGTAAAAGAAAACACAGAAAAGGATTTTGCTATCATCTCAAATACTTCATCTAGCTATTAATTTAAAAGTTCATAGATTTTTAAGTGATAGATAAGAACAATAACATATAGTAAATTGTATTATACAATTATTTTAACATAATGGCTAGATTAAATATGTAAATTATTAATATCTTCAGTATAATACATAGATATGTGTATATAGTGTAACTATCAATACATATTTAAACCCCTAAAATATAAAGTGCAGGGAGTATTTTCACTACATGGAGGGGTTTTTTGGTGGGATTTTTTTTTTTTTTTCCCCTGGCATCACAGTAAATATTTCTAGTGCTTTTCCATTCTTTTTTTTTCCTCCTTGGAAGAAGTCTGTCTCTCACAGAACAAAGGAAATGGTAGATGTGAGCTTCTATGATTGCTGAGAAAGCAGAAACAGTAATAACACTCAGAAAATTCTCTTCACTTCAGAAATCATATCTAGTACATTAGAAACATTCAAGTTTCCAGAGTGCTATGTGCAAAATTCTGGTTTTCCCTAGGATCTTTGTTTGCTGTTAAAGTAAATTAAATGAAACACATCAAATGAGCACTTTTCTATCTAAAATATATGCCATGTAGGATAATTGAATTTCTATATTTTTAAAAATAATTTTAAATTATTATTTTTGAGGTAGAACAGACATACAGAGTATCAGATAAGAATTGTTTATTACTAATGCAGTACGTAAAAGGCAATACATACTAGCACCTGAATGCCTAAGAGGTACAGGCTTTGAAGGTTAATTGACTCACTAACACCTGCAATTGGATTTGTCCCAAACTTTTCATAAGTACAGAGACTTTTGTACAGATACATGTGTGAGTCTGTATGTCTGTGACCTAATTCTGACTTTCCTCCAGAAATGCCACACTGAATGAGTTGCAACAAAAATACACACAAAATTTGAAGTGGAGGTGAAAAGTGTTGTAATTTCAATAATTTCCCCTCATGTTTCCAAGAAGTAAAGAGTCTGTGTTTTTGCGTACCAGAATCCATCAAAAATATTAACAGATTTGTCCACTGGAATTCAAAATATTCCAAAGATATGGAAAACGTTTTGATCATTTCTTGCTAGAAAGGAGGGATTTAATTTTACAGGACTGGGATGGTGATCAACATGGTCATTGAATACTAATCAGCCTTCAGTAGGTAGCAAGAACCAAGTGTCCCAGGATCTTACTTCCTCAGTTTCACTGCTCCTGCCAGTATCCATTTTTCTGTTCAGTTCCACCTTTTTCTTAAATAACTTTGCTGCTTGTATCCGTCAGCAGTGAGTAGAAACAATAGGGCCAAAAGAGACTTATTAAACAGAATAACCACACACATTCTATAATTTCTTAAACAATATCCAGAACTTGACTTATATAATTAATTTACTTTTCTGATAGCTTTGTCTTGGGGTTATGATTTTTTATAATATTTATTAATGTGCTAACTTGTATATTTTGTGCTACCATTTAAATCAATACAAAGACCACATTGACATCAGTAAAAACAATTTTGGATTTGGATTATTTTTTTTTATCCTGTAATTGATATTCATTACTTTTTTCAATTCTTCACATAATTTAGACCCTTCCTGAAAATAAAAATTCTATAACCATTTTTTTCTTGCTCTTACCTTTTTCATTAGATGGTATAACAGATTTTCTACATATCATGACTGTATTTTGCCCCGTGGTTCAAAAGTGCTTTTATTTTTGGTTTCTTATCCATATCAGATATTTTTTTAAAGCCAGCTGTAAAAGTACAAAAATCTTATATTTAACTTTCTTAAGTTAAATCAAAAGATTAAAAATGAGATTTTTTTTAGACGCTCTTTCTCTAGCAGGGCTGATTCAACCTGCGAAAATCTTACTGACATTAAATTGTACTTTTAATAGAAAAAAACCCAGTCATACTAAATGTTAAATGTGAACTATTTAGGTTGGATCAGGCCTTTTGTACACCAGATTATAACTGGTGACCAGCAGTTTGTTCAACTATACTTATGAAAAACAGCAAAAATCTTGAAAATACTCAGTCTAAATGAATGCTAGCATGTAACCACTCGTTATAAATGGTTGCAATAAGATAGCTCTCTACTATTACTCACACTTTAATTAATATTGCAGAGAAGTCTTATTTTTTTGCTGCATGTCAACATATTCCTCAGAATTTTCTTTCACATTTTTATTGTTAGTTTAAATTTCATGTTCTTTTGAATTAAAGGAGAAACATTTGGTTTTCATAGCAGTGTATGCAAATGTTTTGAATCACTGTGATTTGACCTTCTGTAGTTTACAAGCTGTGCTGGCAAAGCCTGGCTTTCTTTCAGCTACAACAACTGATATATTGCATTGTCTGTGGTTGCTTGTTCCTGACTCCAAAGCCAATGAGGTTTTTTTGGAGCCTTTGTCCAAACTGTTGTAAAGCTATTTTGGGAGTATAACAGCTTTCTCATCTGACAAGCTCAACTGCTCCTTGCATTGAAGTTGTTAATATCTTTGAAAAAAAAAAATCTTCCCTTGGTATTTGATGTATTTCTGTGCTCCTGGTACAGCTCAATACATGTGCTGACAACTACTCTAAATTAATTTCAAAATACAGAACACTTGCTACATATTTAGATTGCCTACTATTAGTTAGCTTTGGATACGTACCTATAGTGGCTTACTATTTACAGGGACAAGGAAAAATATCTACTGGCAACCTCGTGACTAGGCATTTCACAGCTAGAGCTGAAATGTTTAGCTGGTATAAAAACACTCTTCAGGGTAAAGTTGATGAATTGTAGTAATCTTGACTGGTGTCAGGACAAAGGACTCTCTCTAATTGAGCATGGTTGGAGAATCAGTAAGGGGTAGTATTAGTTAACTGGCCTAAAATGAAACTTTCAATAGGCCATCCCTCCCTCTCATAAAGAAAATGAATCAGAGCATTAAAGCCACCCCTCTACACCATCTCTTATCAAAAGACCTCCATCTCTTGCTCATATAGAATATAGCCTGATGCATAGGCTCTGGTGCCAACATTGCTTTTTCCTCCTTTACATTGTGCTTTTCAAAATTAACTGCTCTTATACATGGAAGCAACTTTGACATCAATGCAGCTTTATCTCTTTGAACCACTGGAGATTCATATGAATAATATTCATCAGTTGCCGAAGAGAATGAGAGAGACATCGGCATTATTTTTATGAATACCAGCTGTGGCTCTGGAGTTTATTTCATTGATCTTATCCTGCGTGGCTGGGTAGTTTGAAGGAAACTTATAGGAAATATTTAAAGACAAAGAATGGTGAAGAAAATAAATTACTAGACAGATTATAAAGAAACCTTGTAGAAACAATAGAGAACCTGGAAACTCCACCTGTATTCCCTATACTTGGCTATTAAGAGAAACCACACAAGGTTAACCAGGTTTTGTCTTCCCAGCCCAAATCTGAAATCCAGGGGGACAGTAATCTATTAGTCTCTAAAAATGGTAGAGCTATCAGCAGTTGAAGAAAACTGCCAGAAAGAGGCTTACGCACTTGGTTCCACAGGAGATGGCTGTAATCCTTGCCTATGAATTAATGCGTCAACTGAGCAGAACTTATCAACAGTATACAAATTTCTTTTTAAAAGTGGTTAAACAGTAAGGGTGAACAGCTCTTGCTACTTCATCCACTTGCTATGCTTGCTATGTAACCTTTGAGCAATCAAATAATGCTTTGTTTTGGAGAAGCTGTTATGGATCACTTAAGGCTATCTAGAAAAGCAACTTGAACTCTGAAAAAGTATTTTAGTGTGTCTGGCATCCACATGTAAAAGCTCTGGTTCTCTTTAGGAATATTATGCCAACATTGTGAACCAGACATCTTGCGATTCTGTGCTATAGTTTGGATGTAAAAAATGGTCAGTGCTCAAGCCCTGAGCAGGTGCAACTCCTAATTGCATGGTATTTGTTTGAAAACCAGTTTCAGACAATGATGGTTCCAGAGCTGTGCCAAATCATGTCATTCTGCCCATGTCTGTCTTTGTCTCCTGACAGTCCTTTTCTTTGGCATAACTATTAAAAGGTGAAACTAAAAATATAAAAGTTGTCTTGTTGAAAATCTTTCCTTAGTGGACAGGTATATGAGACCTCATATATTGAAGAAAAGGTCTTACTACATGAGCAAGTAAATCCATGGGAAAATAAGAATTTTGGTTCTTTTGACTTCCTGATATGCTTTCTGGAGGCACAGTATGCTTGCTGACATCTGATCAACAGAGATCTCTGAAAAAATAACATAAACATTAATTTACAGTATATAAGAAAGAATAGAAGGGAAAGATGTATTTTAAAGATTAGCTAAGGGTGTACAGAACTAGTTGCTTAAATTGTTTTGGAAGATTGATAGGGTAAAATAGTCATAGACCTTTTAAATTATTTCTCTATTTATCAGTATAGACTTAACTGACTGGGCCTAACATAGCACTGCACATATCACCTAAGTGCAAAGTTGTCAACAAGCACTGAAAAGCTGGTATCCATATAGATGGGCTTAGTGTACCATTACCAGTATGAGAGAGGCACATTTCTTTGTCCTGGGAAGAAGGAAACAATTCTGGAACTGTAAGGCATGATCATAAAAAACATGTATTTAGTTACCATTTGAACATAGAAGTCAAGGGCAACACTCTTTTCTGTTGCAGAAGCAATTGGGGCTGCTGTGGTGACATAGGAATCTCAGAGACTGGCATCCAGAAAGGCAGTCTTTGAGTGGCTGAATTTTAAGATTTCTAGTTGAAGACAATGTAAAGAAATTTACTTAAATACCTATGTTCACATCAATGAATGTGCCCCTTCTGAGTAGACTAGCTGCAAAGCTGTAGAGTCTCTTCATGCAATTCTCTCTTTCCTTCTCCACCTGCAAATTTAAAATTAATTATACAGTGGGGTATCCATGGCAAGAAAGACTGAATCCATTATGTCATTTAATCTTGAGAAGTGGAGCCTATGTTCAAGTTCTTGCCTCAGATCAAGCAGAAGAAAAATATAAGCCTGAAGCCCAGGTAAGTGACCATGCAATGTATGGCTAACATGAATTATTCTTGGAATTAAAAAACTGCTGCAGCCTTTAGCTTCAACTACAGCTGAAGGATTATTTCACTTGCCTTGTTATTTCCCTATTAGTACACCTAGATTGACCAAAGTATTTTCTATTATATTTTAGACAAATTTACCATATTATTTAATATACCCATACTACTATTCTGACTAGTTGTGAAATATGTGTTTCTCTGAGTACACTGAAGAGCTCTGGTATCCCTTCCCCACTACTACTAGTGCCTACAAGTATCCTTATAAATCTTCACTTACATATAGTATTTTTTTTTTATTTAAAAAGAAACTAAAAATACTTCTTGTGCTTCTCCCCCTCCTAAATCTTCTGTTTCTTAGGAGGTGCCTGTCACAGCTATTATCATGCAGTACATACCTGTACAATGTCTTGACTCTACATATGGTGAAACTTCATCCTTTCTTCATAATCCCAAGTCTTCCATAATGCACTTTCTTCTCTTCTCTTACCTCACCCCTTATACAGCTCTTCAGACTTTAGCATATGCAGAAGGCTATCATCTGACTCCTTGCATGTATGGAGTTCTTCTAAGGAGATATATGATCCCTTCATAACAGTCATCAAACAATTCCACCACTTCATATCATTTCAATGAAAATAACGGGTTTTATTCTTGTTCTTAGGTGGAGCTTGTTGGGGGTTTTCTTTTGGTCTTATTTTTACTGTTTTGTGTGATGTTGTTTTATTTATTTTAAGCAATAGATCTACTCCTATTTCATCTTATTCCACAGCAATAGTACTGGAGCTTGATGGAAAGGAACATGTTTCACCCTGAAAAGGAAGACCTTTGAATTCTGGCAGCCTTCTGTTCCCATGCATCACACAGCATCAAAGATAATACCAGTTTATATTTCTTCTCCATTTGCTGTTTCTTCTGCATTTGCCGTTTCTTCATTTGCTTTTATTTTCAGTAAAATGCAAGCAAATTACAGATTCATCAAATCAAAAGTCTGAAAACGTGTACTTTTTTAAATTCAAAATTCAGATTAAACTTCTAAATCTCATCCTTTATTTCAGTGCATCCTTTATTTAGATGCATCCTTTATTTGGCCCTTGCCCTTGCTACCCACTACTACTGCCCTGATTATCTGACACTAAATAATCACAGAAAAGAGGAAATCAAGAATTCTCCTATCTTATTCTTTGGTGGTTGCCTGCTCTTTACTGGTAGCAAATCTTTCCTGAAATCAGCTTGTGTGTGGTGAGCTAATTTAGGTAAAGCTGAGGTCATCAGGAACTGCTTGGCAAGGACACAGAATCACAGAATGGTTGAGGTTGGAAGGGACCTCTGGAGGTCATTGGTCCAACCCTCCTGCTCAAGCAGTACCACCTGGAGCTGGATGCCCAGGACCATGTCGGGATGACTTTTGAATATCTCCAAGGATAAAAACTCAGTTCCCTGCAACAACATCTGGGTATAGGAATGGGTCTGACTTGAATGAAACATACTTGCAGAGCTGAGCTGGAGAGCAGACTGATGCTCTAGATAAAGAAGTGAAGTACTGGCTGTGAAGAATTTTGTGACAAGGTTTTGTACCAGAAATGAACATAGGCTTGGTACGTGCCAGATGTTCAGGCGAGTGCTTTATGGAAGCAGTGATTACAGCATGACAGTTTAGGCTGCAAAAAGACTAAGCTGCATAGTACTTAGTAAGCTCTCTAATGTTGTAGCTTTCAACTTCTTTTAGGGCTTGAACCTACCACAATAACATTTGGTGTCAGAGAAATCAAAATAACTGTGATTTTGGATTCTTGTAACTATCCCTGCAGCACAGTATGGTATGGTATATAATTAAATTTAATTACTATATGAAACAAGCCTTCTCTCAACCAAGTAGTCATTTCTGTTTCTTCTATCCAAAAAGCATACAGTGGAACTTAAAAAAAGACAGAGAAGAGCAATAAAAACGATCAGACATGTAGAAATTCTTGCACACATTTTAAATTATTAAATAGATCAGTGCACTGCAGTATGGGGAAGATAAATAAATATTATAAAATATTAAAATGAAAAAATAAAATAACAAGGAAGAGTTAAGTGGGCAACTGATAAGAGTCTACAAAATATTTAACCAACTTTGAGAATGCACATAGAAAATTAGTGATCCCTGTGCTTTCCCATAAAAGAATATGGGCTACCAGGTGAAAGAAGCAGCTGACAAGTTTCAAACAAACAAAAGGAGATACTTCTTTGTATAACATGGCTAATCTGTGGAACTCATCGCTATACACTGTAGATGTTTAAAAAATGTCACATGTTCCAACTTATTGACAGGAAAAATAAAAAATATATAATTCAAGAAGTCTGAATTACAGACAGCTAGAGGCCAAACAAATATGAGAAAGAGTATTACACGCTTGCCTGGCTCTTATCCTCTCCTCCTGACATCTGCTACAGGACATTGTCAGACACACAATATGAGACTAGCTAGACCTTTGGTTTGAACCATTATGTCTGTTCTTATTTTCTTATGATTTTCTTAAACTGCATGTTATTCTCAGAAATTCCCAGGCTGCAGTAGTAACTCCAGCTCCAGTTTAAGTGATTACACAGGTGGTACTTCAGTAGACAGTAGTATGGGAACAATAGTATAACAGTGTCAAATTTGGGCTGGGAACAACTGCACTGAGATCATCAAACCCAGAAGTTTATAGTATACCGCTAGGATTCAGTTGCCTGCTATGCATTTAATCTCCGCTTTGGATTATAAATTAAACTGGAATTTAAATAAAAGTTGTGGTCAGAGGCCTTTAACCATGCTGATAGATGTCACAAGGCTCCTTTTAAGCCACAAAGCACAAAGTAGAAGGGTTATGCTATTTTTGATTGAATACAGAATTATTTTTCAAACTTGCTTTCTAAAATCATTTAAGATTCGTTTGTGGCTTGGCTCTTCCATAAACTCTTTGTTCATTAAACTTCTAGTTGCTTCTGTTGAAAACAGAGATGCTTTCAAGTGAAACGTTTTAAGGAGGTTTAGAAAATGTTCTGGAATTAATTTTAAAAGTAATGGATATTCCCTGGATTTATATCCTTGTATCATATCTGTAAAAGTGGAAAATAATGCTTTTAATTGTAATTATTAATATAAAAATTAATATTTTTTCAATCTTTTTTCTGATTATGGTCTTAATATTCCACTATCTGGAGTACTGATCTGGTTTGATCTATCATCAGTGTTCAGCCTAGATTAATTATTTAGAAAAAATGCAAACTGACATTTAGAAGAAGTGAGTTGAAATAGAACTCTTGTTAAGTATAGCAATAAGAAATAGAGCATTAACTGTGTTTGTTAGCAATTAATAGGCTGTTCTATTATGAGTTTAAACTGATTAACACTTTTTAAAAAATATATAGCAAACAGCTATGTTGATCAAAGGAAATCAAGCTACATTAATGCAGTTTCTTTTGATGGTGAAAGATGCAACATTTATAAACACTTTTTTTCTTGGTACATGTTTAAATAGATTTTCTATTCTTTGACTAGTAAAATGTTTAAGATTGACAAAATAGTCGTAGTCTACAACTTACACAGGAAAAGGCTTTGATTACAGTAAAATTACACAGAAAATTGTCATTAAAAGACATTGGACAGACATAAAACCTAACCTTTTGAGCTGAAGAATACTTAATATTCTCTTCATGATCATGCAAGGGGAAATTCTTTGCTATGGAATAGCTATTTTCCTGTTAAGCAGGCTATTTCATCAATGATTTATTCGTGAGATGTAATAGGTCGTTTAAAATGGTGGTTTAAAAGTTAGGCCTTTTTTGTTTAATTTTCTCACAGGCAGTTGGTAATTATCATGGTCCTGCAGTTTCTCTGGAATGCTGTGGAGGGTCAAATGCCAATGGAACCCTGCTTTATAGGGTAATTAAGACAGTAGACATGGTTATTAAATACATCGTGCTAAACTAAACTGGAATGCTGTGAAATAAAATCCAAAATCATAAATAAAATGTGGGTATTCTAGTGAAAAGGAGAAAAAAAAAAAAAAAAGAAGAGGCTTTCTACAATCACGTTTGCAGCAAACAGCTCTGTCTGAATTGTGTCAGAAATTCTGCCATTTAAGTATCTGCAGACTTGCTAGATGTTTCAGGGATATTTTAAAACTAAAAATAAAAGCAAATGTGTTTGAAGTGTGTTTTGTGTGCCCAGAAATCTAGTACAGTAATTAAAATTCAACCTCATAGTGCTCAGTGTATCTAAAGAATGTAAAAAAAAACTCCACAATTAATAGAAACTTCTGTATTCATAATTACCATGCAGCATGTGCTGGAAAAAATGTGCTAAAATAGGATGATAAATGCAAGTTTAATGTGAATAACAAATGAAGTTTGGATAATCCTGCAGAAAATACCATGGGAAGATAGCCTCTTTTTAAGATATTACCAGGTGTAGTGTAGCTGTTTCATTCATGTCTGTCTTAACATTTTGTGTTTGCAATATCCTTTAGGCCACAAATAGAGACAGTACTGTGTGTCTTATGTGCAGAAGAGGGGGGCAAAGATTAAAGGCTTAATCAACATAGGTAATACTAACAGTATGAAAGGTGAAATAACTGCAAGATGTTTTAATTCACTCAGAATATAAGGAAAACCTGTCTTTATACTTTTTCCATAATGAAAAGATAGGGTAATACAATTTCTTCCTAGAAAAATTGTGATGAGTATATAAAAGCAGCAGAAAATTCACTTTGGAAAATGAGTACAATATAAAACAAAGTCCATAAAACACAGAATGGGATTTGTACATGTGATCCAAAATTATATCCTCTTTGTTTAAAGCCTGGAAGATTATACATGCAAGTTTATTGGTAAATTCGTTGCACCACCAGAGAAAGAAAAAAACTATGTCTCACCCACCCACCCCCCCTCCCCGCAAAAAAAAAAAATTCTAGCTGTAAAACTGGAAGCCAGATTGTGTAGTTGACAGGCACAGAGCCAGCTGACTTTAAATCACTAGCCTTTCCATCAGATCAGTCTTCCTACTTCCACATGGAACACATTTTAAGTTAACAATGTGTAGTTTGGCAAAGGAATTGTTTTTCTTTGGCATAGAGCAGTTGACTCATTTCTTTTAAAAGAAGTATTTTCTGCCTGCTTATATATACAGTGTGTGTCGACATTCTTTTGAACTTTAAAAACAGTTGTTACATCAAAAAAGCTTTACTTAGACAATCACATTCTGGCTATTTTGGTTTTTATATATATGCAGATATAAATGATGGAAATTGATATTTAATTCATCTGTCTACTAGCTGGTGTAACTCATCCAGTTTTTAGTGTTTATTTAAATACGTATGTAAATGCCTGTAAAAATGTTGATTAAGCTACTTGACCACAGACACTCAGAAAACAGGCCTCCTTCTTTAAAACAGTAATTTAAGTAAGTCTCAGTTGATATCAGAGTATTTACAGTGTGGATACAGATTCTAAGACAAACTAAGATTAAACCTGATCATTTTGCTCTTACTCCAAAACCTGGCCATTTCAACCAGATGTATTTATAGCAAGAAAAAGCAGTAGAATGGAATGCAACTCATTCAGACATTTGCAGTTGATTTATTCATTCCCAGTCGCTTCCACTGAAAACTCAGAAAAGCAGAAATGCAAATTTTCAGACATTGGTTCCACATGAAATGGGACAGACCACTGCACCAGCTACTGTTGTGAGACCAGATAGAGCTACTGCTGCCTACACATAAAGAGAGCCATTAAGGAGAAGTTGTTTATTTCTGCTTCTGCAGAAATCATAAACACCAGCCATGAGCCTGACAGCACAAGCTGTGCTGCAGTAAATTCTAGTACTTTGCTGGCCATTCTAAGCTGCCCAGTAAAAGTTACTGTAGCTAAATCCCATATACATTTCATGAAATAATCCTACTCAGAAGATGGTATCATATTCATGCACAGCAGGGTGTGCAAATGCCTATAAATCAAAATGTAGAATCTGAAATATCTATAAAAAAAATCTGTGCAAATTTAACCATGACCCTTTGCCAGACAATAGGCCTTCATATGCTTTGCAGCTTAGCAGACACCAAGGAATTTTGTTTGGAAGTGATAGCTACTGTCTATGTAATATTTAGGACCTATTCATGGAGCATCTGGCAGAAAATAAAAGGGTTTCCTCCTCTAACATATGCTAAAGAAGGATGTGGTCCTGTGCCTGCTCCTCCTCTTCTGACTTTTTGCAAATAGCACAACATAAGAGACAGTTGTTTCTGGCTGCCCTGCTGCCTGTCATGGCTGTCAAGTGAAATCCCATGAATTATTGCTCTTCCAGATGTAAGAGATTTCCAGGCTGCCTTAAACTGCCTGTGGTTTGTGGTACTGGAGAGGAGAGAAACGAGATTAAACTTCGTCTCATCAGTGCAATCTGAAAAGATCACACAGAGGACTAATAATCACAGCTTTTTCATTCCAGAGCCGGACCCAAGAGCTGTGTGTTTTTGTTTCAGGGCTATGTCACATTAAGCTTGTTGGAAGACATTGATTAAGGTCAAACAATGTTTGAAGATCAAAAATAAAAATTTTAACTCTGTGTTGCTGCATACATTTTGCATTCTTCAAAAAGTGTCATGCATTACTTTAGCTGGCTGAAACAGAAGAGACTGTGAACTGAGTTCTGTAATTCTGAGATGTCAGCACTTCTTAGCATAAACTTACGAAAGATAAAAAAGAAAATGTTCACCTAAAATTATGACTCTAATGTCATATGGCATCGCCTATAATTCAGAGGAAACAGTCACCAAAAAAACCCGCTTGTCACTTTGGCTTCTCTGTGAATGTCTATCTTTGTGATTTTCAGAACTTGGCTTTCTATTTTCTTTTTTAACATTTTAATGGTTTGTTTGTGCCAACCACAAGGGCTTCTGGAAGTCTGAGGTTAGTCTAAATGCTTTGTATTAGTAAAGAATACTTATTCATACACTGATTAGTTATACAGTTTTCCAAATGCTCAACTGTAACCCTCTATATGTTAAGAAATAACAACAGGTTCAAAATCATAGGTAGAAATTTAAATAAAGGTTTTCATTATTGTTTCCAGAATTGTTCTCCAATTGCATTGTCCACTCCAACCATTTACTGTTTAATTTTCAAATAAGATTTTTCTATCCTCTTTGTGATATATACATACATATATATGTATGTATGTATGTATGTATGCAGATAGACAGAGACATAGAAATGTAATGCGCATAGTTACTTGCAAACTATACTTTAAATAATAGCTGTAACACAAAATAGCATAATACTTTAAAACCTAAGCATTGTAAAATTATTACTGTCATGACTGGTTTTTTTATGAAATCAAGACAAGTGGAGAGGCCCCTGACATTTCACTTCAGCCCTATTAGCAAAATATTAATTATAAATAAGGAAAATATGTTGCCTCAAAAACACCTGGAAATAATTGACAAATGTATGCGACTTAGATCAGAATGTAATTGCCCTGATTGGACCTATGTACCTTTTTTTAAAGAACTGACGTAGCTTGTTTAAGTAATAGTGTTGGCTACCAGATGTAAAACCTCCCAGGCTAGCTCCCTTTTCCATTTGAGCTCAGGCATATCACAAAGGCTCTCTAATGTGAGGGGATACCAGTAAAACAGTGATGAAAACCATAGGTACGAATATCTGCAAGTGGCTCACATGAAAGCATTTATCGCTTTTCGTGCACGTGTATTAAACCATAGTGGAAAAGAGCCCTTCATTGAAAATGCATTAATTATTTGACACTGGTTTTCCTCAGACATTTTTTTTGCTATGGATGCAAGTGAAAGATTACAGCTGAAAAAATGATCATCATACTTGAGGTAGGCTCACAGAATCTTTTCTTATGTTCTGTGTGAAGTTGTCTTGAACTGAAACCTCTGCTCCTTAAGGATTAAGGGATTGAAAAGCAAAGACTGAAGCTGCTGTAATTTAAACCCAGTCATTCTCTAGCACAAAGGTGCAAAATGGACTAAGCCAATCTGCTGCTTTGCTCGTTCAGCTAAGAAATAATTTTACCTTTTGAAAGTTTTGTACTATTAACATTACAAATATGTCATTATCTTTAAAGGAATTTTATTTTCTTGATTTTTTAATATGATACCAGAGCCCTGAGACATGTTATAGGTGGATATAGTTTCAAATTGCAGTTTATGGTATGTCTGAAAAATTACATCTATGTGATGTATAGATAAAACATAAAGATAAAATTAATCAATGAATGCCACTGAGGTGGGTTTATAAAAATATCGTCTCCAGAAATACTTGCAGAGCAGTTTTCTATTGCTATTTTTAAAAATGGTTTTGTATTACTAAAGAGTCATAAAAAGTATCAGATGAAACAAACTCAGTTCCAAGGACTGCAAGAAAAGAGGGAGCATTATGTTATATTGCAGATAATTAATACATTCACTAGACAGAAAAAATCCAGTTAATTACTGGGTGCATGTTAACTGATTGCAGGTTCCAAGTTTCAGTAACAAAATGAACTGAATTCACATTTCAGGTTGTTGTTTTCTTTTTAAAGTTTGTCACAAAGGCATAATTCTAATCAAAACAAATCAAAACTTCCCTTTTAAAAAATATTCCCAGTGAAAGAACACCATATCCAGAAGAAAATGAACCCCCAGCACTGTGGTTTGAGCACTACTGTGCCATGCACTGGACCTGCCTTTGATTACGGGGTCTAATACTCTGTTTGTAGACAAGCACTCCCTGCAGAGGCTGTGACACTCAGCCTGTGAGAAGAGAGTAGCTCCGTGGCTTTGGGGAGCTACTCTCTTTGGTATCACTTGCTTGGAAGTGGCTCTAGTGCAGGGGAAGGTGGGCACCCCCCAGCCTCCTCACGGCATGTCGGCTGCTGTGAAGTGGAGGCATATAAGGGAGGGATATAAGGGAGTTGTAGTTCTTTGAAAGTCTGGAAAAGTTTTTTCCCTGGGGGAAAATACATAAACATATTCTCCTGTGATATGTGTTGAATTTTACTACCTATATGAGTAAGTGTAGACCTTAGAATTACTTGTATCAACTTTGGCCTACATTGCATAGTTTCCATTTGGGTGAGGAAAAGTCATGTAAGTGGTTACGTATTTGTATTTGTAAATCATCTTCTATCGCTGATTTAAAACTGTGACCTGCTGTTTATCCATACATTTGATGTGGAGCTGGCAACCAGCAATAATACGAGCTTTCCAGCACTTCCCATTTATAACTTCAAAGCCTAACCTGGAGGACCACCCTCTCTAGAGACAGAAGCGATTCATTTTCCATATTCAATATGCTTCTCTTGAGAGGAAAAAACTGCCAGTCATGCCAAATTGTGTTGAATGATACAAGGTAAACCTAGTTTTATCACATGGGCAGCTGACACAAAACTCTTCCACTTATCTTAGGTTGGATGGGAACTGGGTTCAGAGATGAAAGGTCAGTTCTTTATCCACTAAGCCCTCTAGATATTCCAAAATCCCCAGTACATTACAAATTTGAACAGTTTAAGCTCTCTTAAATAAAAGAATCTCTTCTTGAGGTAAAGTATACAGTGTATATAGATACAGAGCAGAAGAAACATGTGAAAGGTCAGAGATGTGACCTTTTAACGTCAATAGTTTTATTTATTGACAAGAATTCCAGTTTAAAGGGCTTAATGAAAAAGCAAGACAAGAATCAAGGAATCTGTTAAACTGTGTAAATTTGACTCACTAAATAAATTGTACTGCATACCTCAAGAAATTGCAATTGCTAGGAATATTTCTGGGGATTATTCTTAGCAGAGAAAACAGCTTCAGAAATTAACAGCATACTGGTTACACTGACAATCTACAAACTAGTGCCTTAATTTTCCTAATATGGCCCAAGACAATTAAAGTGGTATTTTTATTTCCCTTAATATTTTCTTCTATGTTACTTAATTGTTCTGTTATCCCGAGTAAGAAAATAAAAGGTTGAATCAATAGACACTTTGTATTTAGGGCTCATTCTCATTGAATTCAGTAGAGAAAACCCTGATGGCAGGATGATACCCATAAGTCTTTTCTATTGTGCTGTATTTATTTTATTTTATTTCATTTCATTTCATTTCATTTTTTGTTCTGCCTATAGTTGTTCAAGCCCACACCAGAGAATTTTAGTTAATATGTGCATTGGCAGAATACTTTGCTTTTATAACGCCTATAATAAATATTTTTTTCCAATACACCACATGCATAGTCGGAAATACTGATGACTATGTATATAGATAATGTAACTAATATACAACTATCAATAGAAATAATAGATACATGTATATGGATGGATTTTCCAGTGGTCCTGAGCACCACCAGTTCCATTGAAAATATTGGGTGCTGTAAATGCTCAGAAATTCAGAAAATAAAGTAATTTACCTCTTAAAAAATGGTCTTGCTGCTCATCAAGTACAATTCAAGAGTTCTGAAGTTTCCTGCAAGGACAGTACTTTGGCCTTTTACAGTGCTATTTATAGACTATAGCATTTTGTTTAGGTGAATCAATTATCTGTATCCTCAAGTGCAGATTTTATTTTCATGACTTTCGGATTTTGCTGTTTCAGTAACAATGTCTGGTATTATTCTAGTTCAATTCTGCAGCTTCTCCTCCGAAAAGACAACTGCCTTTTGTGATGTAACTTAGAGACTTCATTGCGAATGGGCATCAAGACACACAAATTGGGAATACAGGGAAGAGAAACAAAGCTGGATTAAAGATTGCCTTGAACTGCTGGAGCTCTGGCTCAAGGACTCTGCATTCTTGTTTAAAATGCCTTGACAATAATGCTGATCATTTCATCTCTAGTGCATTTTACGATTTTTTCCTTTAAAATGAGAATAGGATAAATTGGGAGCAGCTATAATG
Source organism: Caprimulgus europaeus (assembly GCA_907165065.1). The sequence continues at coordinate 32,797,553 of OU015525.1, read as the reverse complement.
ACAGAAACTGGATAGTGCAACACAACAAACTGGTAGTGATAGTTCTTGTGGTGATCTTTTCATCCTATTCCTCTTTCTTTTCTTATTAGTGTGCTAAAATGCCTTTGCAAATTGATATTGATAATTTTCATAGAAATAGTAAACAATTTCACACTATTAACACAGCTTTGCTTATGAAACTTTATAGCCTAATTAATTCAGCAGGGTCTCTTGTCAATATTTCAGACTACCTTCAGTGTGCTACAATCACTTGGTTTGATCTTTTATGCCACGAAGTATGTTAACACTTTGTATTTTACAGTTATTTTTAATGATCTCTGAGGTTAGACAAACTATTGATGAAGATTTCTTGATCAAAACAGGTACTTGGTTTTGTCTTTAGATAACTGTGCAAACTTTACAGTACCAGCTTACTCACTGGCTTTACTCAGAAAGGTGAAGCTTGTTCATGCCACAATCTATAACAACTTCACATCTGCAGGTTTTTTCCCTGTGTTTTAAACATCAGTGCTCAGCTTCATTCCATAGCGAAGAATATGAACACAGGAACATCAGTTCTTTTACACCTGTGACAAAGCATTAACTAGACTTTCTGAATAAAATATTATAGAATTGCCTGATATACGTATATCAAGAGTAATTTCTTCATTGTTTAAATTATCTCATTCAAAAGAAACTTCATGCACAAAGAATATGTGCACATGCAACTAGCTAGATTATGAGCAAATTCTCTGCTGTCATTCTGTCTTAATTTTAAGAAAAACTGGAATGCCTCTCCATTAATCTGCATTATATTGTGCAGACCAGTTTTTATGTAGTCTCATCACTGTGGTGAAATGACTGTTTATCAAAGGTCAGTTACAGTACTCAGAGACCCACAATGGACTGAAATGTAGGAGAAGATGAGTAATTTGGAACCTTAATAAAGAAATTTTGCTTTATTTGTGCCTAACCTTGAAAAACACTCAGGGATTTCAACTGTTATACAGGATGCAGAGGTACAACTTCTCAGGGGCCTTTTGTCTGCACTCCTCCTCGCTGCCTGCCAGAGACTCATTGTTAGCACTTAGTAGCCGCAGTAATATAGGGTGGGTGTTTATTGTATTTATTGACAAGTGCCTTTTGTTTTCCTTTTTTTTTCCACTCCCCATATCTTGATGAACATTCTAGCCTTCCTAGCTTCCTTGCTTTCATTTCATTTTATTAAGGCATTTGGAGACCTTTTCCTATCCCAAGACAGAGGTGACAAAGAAAGGTACTTTTTTTCTTCCTGAGCTTCTGGACAGATAATTTGTACATACTGTGTGCAGCCTGAGTGTCTGAAGTACGCATTGGAAGAATAAATGGCTACACTCCTGTTCCACATATGGTAAATGTTTTATCCTGATATTGCCTTACCCTGTCAGATTAACTACTATGTTTTTCTTTAAGTTTGCAAATAGAATCTGATGAAAGCCCTGTTAGAATGAGGAAAGGTTTTAGGGTTTTGTTTTGGATTTTTGGTTTGTTGGGTTTTGGGTTGTTTGGGTTTTTTTTTTTTTCCCTTAAGATGCTAGAGGAGCTGTTTTAGTGTTACAGCATTAAAGAGAGTTGTGTAAGATTGTTATCAAGGGAATTTTAAGCTCAAGAACTAGGTTTTGACAGTGATGAGCACTCACAGTACTGTACTGTCTAAATTTTCAGCATCTGTGAAAACATGACCTCAAGTTTACTAGTTGTTTTCTGAAAATAAGTGTCATCATTTCAGGGTGTTCTTTTAAAAAAAAAAAAAAAAAAAAAAAGAAAAAAATCTCTAAATTGAGATAAATCCAGAAGGATTTTTGGAACAGACTGGAAACTTTGGCCAAAAAAAGCCCCAGGCAAAAAAAAAAATTATATAGTTAAGTCCTATTGCAGCAAATGGCATTTGGATACCTAAAACTTTTCATGATGGTGAAAGCCTTCCTTATGTGGCACCATCTCTGAAACAGAATTTATGTGTTATAAGATGAAATCTGCTACTAATTAAAGTCCACTGTTTATTCATGCTTTTTCTTTGGACTATATATATATTAAAACATCAGAAGTTCAAAAAAGATTTTATTTAAGCTATCTGTCTCATGATATTCTGCATCATAATATGGAGGTGAACTGGTAAGATGTGTACACTGCCATGGAAGTTGTGAGAACATGTTGTACTAGTACCTTAGCTGTCACTCCAGACAGTCAAATGAAGTAAGTCAATGGATCTATGGTACAGAGGTCAGAGTGGCAGTATTTCTGAAGAATTCAGAGAAGCTGTCTGGAGACTGCTAGTGTGTGAGATGGAGGAAGAAAGGGAAAGATGAGCAATGAATTCCCTAAAGCTATTCCCCTGAATGTGTTCCATATTAAATTTTAAATGTGTGTCATAGTGGGATAGAGGGGTCAGATTTACTAATAATTTGCATTAACATTTGTAATATCTATCTTTTGTGGACACGATCTCTTTTAGAGTTTTGAAAGTTTATATTCTTCCACAATAAATTCAGATTTTTTACTGACCATGTTATTCTCTGATATTATATACTTTATCTGCATTTTTTATATATGAAATGAAGAGGCTGCTATACTCTTCTTACTCCTTTCTTTGCCTGACTGCTTAGCAGACAGAAACTGCTGTAATCTGCCACAGCATCACTGACTGAATGGGGGAGCGGATGTTTTCCCCACAGAACCTAGACAATAGCTCTGGACAGCAGGAAAATGGACTAACACGCAGATCTGATGAGAGAGCGCCTTTACTCCAATGACCTGGCTGGCTTGCCCATGACAAAGCTTTTACAGAACATAACATAAATGAAATAAGAAGAATGAAATCATTAAACAATAGAGCTGAGGAGAAAGGAAAAAGAGGAACTTAAAGGAAGGCAGAGCCTATCTCAGGAGCAGCAAAAGGCAATATTGCCTGTGTGATTGTTCCAGCCTTCACAAAGGCGATTGTTTGCCTAGCTGGGAGCTGCTGGAAAGGATTAACAGTTTTCCAGGGCAGACAACACCCTCACGATCCCACCTCAGGGTATCTCAGGTGTGAAGTAGGGGCTTGAGGAGAGTGCAATGGTGCAGGCTCAATTGGCCAGTAGTGCCCTTGGCTGATATCATAGCTTATTTGTGAGCTTATTAAGCCCGGCCAGTCCTTTGGGGGCATTCTTGGCAAAGGTCACAAAAGACAAGATTTTGCATAATGAATACATTAAAATCTTTTTGTTAGTGCATGGGGAGCAAGAGGATAATGGCAATGAAGCTTTGGAATACAGGAAAGGAGGTAAAAGAAAATTAGTCCCTGAGGTAGCAAATATGATCACCATGTGGACTTGGGTTTCTATTTTAGCGAGTGAGCCCTGAGAGAAAAAAGTGCTTGGAAACATGCTGCCTTTTATTTAGATCCGTAGATATTGCACTGAAGGAGTACACCACAAAGGGCAAAAGTGACACTCTCCTCTATGATGAGTCATTTATATAGAAGGATCCCAGACAGTGAATAGGAAAGGATGGAGAATGCTATACGCATTTTGAAGAAGATCTCAGGGGAAAAAAAAAAAGAAAAAGAAACAAAAGAAAGGATGCAATGTCAGCATGTAGGCTATAAATTGCACTTAGTTATCATAAATTCATGCTGAAAATAAAGTTAACATTATCAGATTTTGACCATGAGCCTCTTATGGGATTGATGTCATAATACAGCAGAAAGGACCTAAATGCTCCTTTCCTGGCACTTTATTAAAGACCCAAATTGGGTGGCAAGGATAAGCAAGTTTAGGTACACAAGTGAAGATGGTAGGGTCTCACAACTCAATAACTTCATGATTCAAAAGACTCAGGGCTGATAAAAGATAGAAACATCAGCTATGAGGGTCAGTTCAAGGGTGCTATAAAGAGAACCAAATCCCAGTGAAAATAGATAAAATACTACTCTAGTTGCTAAGGTACCTTAATCTGATGAAAGGTAAGTTGTGTAAATTTTTTTAAGGGTTTATCATTCTTTGCACTGGTCTTAAAGTACAAATGTGCAATCTTAAGTAACTGGAAGAAAGTTGGGGGAGAAACTGATTTAGGAATATAGTAGCTAGTCCATTTGAGCACATCAGTGCTGTCTTCAGGCAAGTTTGGGCTGGAGGGAAAATCAGTGAATAATGACATCAATTTGCTAGGATGTCTTTCAATCAGTCTATCAAGACCTTTAAGGCTCCTGGTAAGGGCATCCTTTTGGCAAAGCCCAATATAGAAACTATGTACTTTTTTGGTTGTTAGTAGATCATTTAGCAAATCAAATTCACATTTCTTTTCAATTCTTTGGGAGAATACTCTCTAATGGATATGGGTATATCTTTATAATACACTCATATTTTAAAGTCTGTGAGCAGCTGAGAAGGGCCATGAAAGTTAGTCCACTAACAATAATTTGTGTCCACCTAAATGGTTTGTACTAGCCTGTTTTGACATTTTTGTTTCTATAGAAAATATGGGAGCTAAATGATACCATTCTGTTTCACCTCACGTTCCTTCTGTGCCTCTGTTATTCACTGTTTTTATCTCAGCAGATGATGCAGTTGGTAACCAGCTTCTACCTCCTAAGAGAAAGTTCATCAGCATAAACTGGAATTCTGTGAGTTTTTTCCCTTGTGATTCTTTGCAATCATTGCAGGGTCCAAGATGGCCCTGGTGATATGGCAAAGCCAACTCTAAATGCCCAGTCTTTTAGCACTTTTTGTGGCATTTTGAAGTCTTGTTGTATTGAGCTACCTCAAGGATGACTATGCTTTTCAAAGCAAACTCTATAGTGGCAGGGATTAGCAATTAAAATAATGAAGATTTGAAGTTTCTGTATTTGCAGATAGTAGGTGAAAGTCGCATCTAATTATAACTCTTGGGAGTATGCCTAAATTAATCATATTACTCTAGCCCCGTTTGTATTTGAAAAGTCTTCTCTGGACCTAATATCCTGAAATTAGTTTGTGTTCTTCCTGTCTAGTATCCACATGTGCACCACTTGGAATAGAAGGAAAAGGTGGCATGCTGTGCAATGTGTAGTACATGAGCTTCTACAGCATTGACTGGGGCTACCCACACAGCTACTCTCCCTCTTCTGCTGCACAAGAAATGGACAAGAACTACAAGGAAAAATAGAAGTGTTTTGTGGGTTTTTTTAATTTCTTGTCCAACATATCAGTCTTTCTAGGTTTATTTTGTAAATGGAGAAATATATACAATATCCACATAGGTATAAAAAGCCATCATCTAAATTTCTATTTGAATAAATATTGTAGAAATATTTAACATACTATAGAAAGATTTTCAGCTGATGGATGAGGGGAATGCATTGCTTTATAACCTGGGCAACTACCTGGTTTTTATTCTCTCCCAATCAATGTTTAGAGTTCCTACCAATGTGCCTAGCATGCTTTCAGCTTCAGATTTCAGATCACCAGTAAAACAATGCAAATTCAACAGAGCACAGTGCAGATGAATGCAGAACTTCCTAAATTAATGATGTCAAAAAAACAGTTAGTCAGTGGTAAATCATCATTAAATCGAAGTGATCCTAGGAGACTCCTCAGGGTTCAACATTAGATTCAGTGTTATTCAACATTTTCACCTATAAGTTAAAACATAAACATAAATCATTCTTAGAAAATTTTCTAGGTGGCAGAAAGACTGGAGAATCAGTAAATAATAATGAGGACAACAGAGCCATACATTGTGTTTTGAATTGCTGATAAAAAAAGATCATTCAAAAAAATAAGAAGAAAAGAACACATGTTGCAAGTCAGTCAAATGCAAAACCATACATGGAAGAAAAAGATCCAGGCTGGCCCAGAAGAATGGGCATCTTTGTCTGGGAATACACTGACTGAGGAAGCTGTAAGTATCATAGTGGAGAGTTCAGCACAGACACAATTTTGAAAAACAACAATTGGAACCCTGTAAACAGTCAAGTGTAAAATGAGATTTGTATTTTTTATATCTTTATTTGGCAATAATGAGGCAGATAAGAGAATATGTTGTCCATTTCTGTTGTCCACGGTTTAAAGAATTTGGGTTTGTTGAGCTTTGTAAAAATCTGAAGATGTTGTAGAAAAGAGCCACAAAATGGTTCAAGGTTGGATGAAATACCTACAGTGAGGGACTTTAAGAGTTTAGTTTGTTTAGTCTATCGAAAAGAAGTTTGAGTGGTAACTTGACTGAGAGGTAACTGTGAAAGTATAAGTACTCTCAGAACAAGAAAACAGAGTACTAAAGTGCTCTTCAATCAGGCAAAGAAAGGGATAACAAGAACTAATGGCTGGAAGCTGAACTAAGGCACATGTTAACCATGAGTGGTTAACCACTGGAACAAGTTATAAAACGGTATGATCACTTCCTTATCTTTTCATATCTACAGATCAAAACAGATTCTCTTTCTGGAAGATATGCTTTACCCAAACACAAGTTATTGGGCTCAATAGAGAATGATGGGGTAACATGTGAAGGTCCATAATGGAAAGCCAACAGCATAATATAATAACCTTTCCTGGTGTTAACCTCTATGAAAAAAGTACCCATTGTGCATCTCACAAATGCTACCTGTTACATCCAAGATCAATCCTTGCACTGCTTCTGTCTGAAATGGTCTAAATTTAAAAAAAAAAAAAAGTTTTAAACAACTCTGTAGCAAAATGTTTTTCAATAATGTGTTCTAAAGAAGATACATTAGAATGAAAGCAGGAATATGATGAAAAGTATTTTTGAAAAATTAAAATGGTGTTCATAGTTGTAGTCTTGTCAGTTCAGGTATCATTTCTTAGTCTGTTGTCTGAGCAACTAAGCAGTTCATATCAGGGCTAGTTTTATTTAAATAAAATCTCAGCCTTGCTTTATATTTTCTAGTCTTTTCTGTCAGTAAATGGATCACCTCCCTCTAACACAGCTGTGACAGACTCAATAGTGTGGTTTCAGGGTATCATCTTTTCAGATGACAGAGTAAACATATTAATTTTCTATTCCAGGATGAATGAAAGAGTTGTGGATCATTCTCCATAGATAATCAGAACTCTTTCTGTCTAGGATTGGAAAAACATTAACTCCAAATCACAGAAATATAAAATGTCTTGATGTATGTGAAGAGAGAATCATCTAAATTTCAATTTGAACAAATATTGCAGATATACTTGGCATACTGTAGAAAGGCTTTCAGCTGATAGGTTAGGGAGATGCACTGCTTTACAACTGGAGCGACTACTGATACATTGTGGAGCTGCTGGATTGAAGGATTAGGTGAAAGAGTAGGGCTATTCTGCCAGAAACAAAGAAACTTTAAGCCATTGGTGAATTAGCAGAAATGGGTAAGGTAAATAGCATCGGTATATGATATGTTTTCCCTAAGAGTTAACAGAAGAGAGTAGAAGCAATCAACTATGGATTTGTGATTATTCATAAATATTGTGAACAGCAAGAAAGGCATTTTTTCCTTACAATGAATCAAACACAGGGCATGGTTTTCATGCAAAGCTTGTTCAAATTTAACAATATTGATTTAGAAATTATCAGGTTTAGAACCAACTTTCAATCAGTAAAGTAGTGCAAAGCTGTCTTAACTCCACTCAGGATTTTACTTAATTCTGTGGCTTATTGTAGTTTAAATTTACAAAGTTTTTGAGCTATAATACATTAACTTTTAATTAATTCTTTCTAATATGATATAAAATTATATCCACCAAGGGTACAGAAAAAAAAAAAAATTAAACATCTAAATACCAAGGAAAAGGGGAGGAGATCTGGAGGAAAATATGTAGCATAAACCAAAATGTAAATGCAGTTATCAAGTGTGTTTAACCTGGCCCCAGGTGCTGATTCTTGTCAGCTTCCCAGCTAACTGCATTTTGGTAGAATCTAACCATTTTTACTAGATTTTCAGGCCGAAACGCAGACCTAGATCCCTTGTCTCCTGGTTTCCTTTGGTCAGGAGATATCATTGTTGAGTGGCCCCTGCACACTTACAGAAAATTCCTAACATTAAAATTACTTGTGGATTATGTCCCCAGAGCTTCACCCAACTAAGGTATTCCTGTCTAACTCTTTCTGGTCAATGTGATGGAAAAATAAGGAGCAATAAGTAGCCTGGCCTCTGCATCATAGATTTTCTTTTAAAAAACCTGAGAAACAGTTCTCTGAAAACTTCAAGGGTTTTGCAACACATTGTTCTGCATTTAGTTCTCCTCTCAGGAATCTGGATACCACAAGTGCATCAGGAGGGTGAGCTCCTTCAATGTTGTTCTCTCCTGTGATTTTTTTCATACCTGTGGACTTTGTTCTTCAGAAGACATGGGTTTTATGAACCTCCAGGTTACCCACACTTAATGAAATGTAGGTACTCTTTTTGGGGTAGTGCAAGGGGAAAGAACAGCAAACCAGAGTAAACTTCTCCTTTCTTGTGATAGTTTCACTGGGCTAACCCTTGGCTAGCAGCCAACACAGCTGTTCACCCACTTCCCCCCAATCCCCAGGGGATAGGGGAGAGGACTGGGGGGCAAGGGTAAGAAGACTCATAGATTGAGATAAGAACAGTTTAATAATAGAAATAAAAGAAAACTTAAAATAATACTAATATTAAAATTGTAGTGATAATGATAACAGTAACAAAATAGTTAAGGAGTGATATGCAGTGCAACTGCTCACCACCAACCGACCAAGTCCAGTCCTTTCCCAGATAATGATCCTGGAGGAGCGACAATACCAAACTGAAACCGCAATCCCAGAAGAGCAAGAGCCCAAGAGAAAGTCAGAGAGAGCTAAAAGAGGAAGAGACCCTCACTAATATACTAGACATGATATAATATGATATGGAATATCATATATCATTATATCAATGCCAATTTGGCTTATTAATTTAAATAATCCTCCCCCCCCTTAGATCTTGCACTTGTAGACTAACAGAACATGAACTCCTTCACTTCCAGCAACAAAAATGCAAACACTGGTGTGTTATCAGTGTTTCTCTCATAACAAGGCTGAAAAGCAAAATGCAGCACTATTCTAACTACTGAAAAAGAAACACAGCTCTGTTCCAGCTAAAAACCAGGACACTTCTGTAGGTCTGGGATTCCACCTTCCTCTGTCATTGTTCACTGCCACACCAACTGGGTGGAGATGTCACTGATTTTGGGGCTATGGTCTTAGCCAAATCATTGAAATTATCCCAGTTATTAAAATTAACCTAAAAAACTGCTCATATATAAGAAGCAACAATCAGTGAAGGGACTTAATCTTTGGGAGTGGTAGCCATCAATAAGTCAAATTTATTTGGGCAACAAATATAACTACTGACAGTATGAGTATATTTTACTGCTATAAAGCAAGGGAGATGACACTCTGTGCAGTAGCGGAGCCTCAGTTGTTAAACCTAGGTAAGGAACAAAGTACACTTGTCAGATGACAGCAGATACCACTTTCTTTGTGATAGAAACTTCTTCCTAGATAGAGCTGTCAATTTAGTAGATGCTGAATTGATGCCATGACCAAGATGAATGCTTGTTTCTTAATAAAATCTTGTGTGGGGTAAGTAAAGCAGTGGCCTTCACCTCAGGCACTTCATTAACTGAACAACCAACTGATAATGGACCATTGCATCATTATTGCTTAAATAATGATGTTATACTGAGTGAATATAAAGCAGCATTGTTTGGATGTAGGAATATACTTATTCCTAGAAATATCTTAGCACTTATTTGTTATAAGCAAAGGTTTTGTTACTTGCAAACCAGTGGTTTAGGGATATTTCTACTTGCTGATTTTCTAGTTTTCATTGAATGATTCTCAATAGATTTAATACTTATATCATTAGTCAGATTTTGTCTTCTCCTGTCCAACTTTCCAAACAATTTGGGTGCTATGCAGGCCTGCCCCTAGGTCCACACTTTTGCATTTTGTTTATGATTCTTCCTCTACACTGAAACTGCTTCAATCTGTCTTAATTTCACTGCAGTACCACATGAAGAACTACCAGTTAAACAGGATAATTAACACAAGAATTAGAACATTGAAAAAATGGCTTCAACAAAAGTCATTTTCAACACATGTTGACTTTTATTGCCTTCTGTTGAAAGAAAGTCTGTCAGTTTGGAGAATCACTGGTGGAGTTCCTCAGGGATTGGTCTTAGGACCAGTATCATTTGATATCTTCATTAACGGCTTTGCTACAAATACTGGGAGTGTGCTATTGAAATTTTTCTGATGACAAAAACTTTGGCAGTGTTGCCAATACTGAGAAGAACTGGAATATCATACAGGAAGAATTAGATGACCTTGATGACTGTAGTAATAGAAGCAAGGTGAAATTTAATAGTACAAAGTGTAAGGTCATGCACTCGGGGACTAATAACGAGAATTTCTGCTATAAGTTGGGAGCTCATCAGTTGGAAATAGTACAGGAGGAGAAAGACTTGGGTTTAATCAGTCAATCACATGATGACTATCACTATCAGTGTGCAGCTGCCATGAAAAAGGAAAGCGTAATCCTAGGATGTGCTGGGATGTATTCTAGTACTGGTAGAGAGTAACACTTGTGCAAGGTCTTGGCAAGACTGCCTCTGGAATAGCACATACAATTCTGTTGCAAGATAGTTGCACTTAAACCAGAAGTACTTCAGAGAAACAGGAAAGGGATGTTAAGAAGCTCAGCTGACACCTGAAAAGCACCTTAACTTTTTTTAGCTTAGCATGCTGAGAGAATACAAATGTACTTTGTAAATACACTATAAACCAGGAGGAGGGCTATTTAAGCTAAAGAAGAATGAAAACTAACTAAACATAAATGAATTTATGTGGAAATTTCCAGAACGCTTATAAATACGATGAGTGTAAAGTTCTGAAACAGCACTAATGACAACTTAAAAACTAGCTACATTTGACATCAAGCTCAAGAAGTTTACGGAGAGATTACATGTTGAATTTGTCTCTAATAGTTAGGGATTTCTTCCTTTCCTACTGCAAATTCTTAAATGTCTGTTTCCAGCAATGTTTGCTGTTAACGCCTCCCTTTAAACTGAAACTAATAAATTGTGTGGCTCAAATCCATTGCCAGTCCCATCATGCTCTATTGATTCAGTTAAACTTTTTTGAACTGCAGTTCAGTGGGAACGGTTGATGCTGACAGCCATGTTCAGTTAATAGTAGTATACAATTATTTTCAGCCAATAGAAAAGCACTTTAGTAAACATGTAAGTAACATCTTAAGTGAATTTATTTGTATAGGTATTGTGAAGAAGACATCAGAAATAGTAAAATATGCACTTCTTGTAAAAACCTACAGCTTCAATTAAATGCTTTCAATTAAAAATTCGTAAAAGTACCGAAGAAATCAAGTCCAAGATAATATGAAAAATTTTCTGATATTTTCATCTTGATAGCTGTGTACCAAAGAGGATGACTAGTGATGAACTTAATGCAAAGTCAAATAGTTTCAAGGTGCACAGCAACCACAAAAAGAATTTCACATCTAGACTGTAATGAGAGTATCTGACAATAATTCCCTGTCTTTCTAACTGTGCATGAATGAATGAAGCAGGGATGTCTTTGAAAATGCTTTGCCCAATGGACTTAGTTGGTCTCACATTAAGAAGCAGGAAAACAGTGACATATTTGTACTCTTGTTCTAAGCATGTGCAAACAACCTAATTTATTTAAATCAGATGTATTTCCTCAATTCTGGCTTTAAAAAACAACAGCCTGACAGTTAGATATCTTGGATACAGAGAAGATTTCATTGCCACAGAAAAGATCTGGGTTTGGAAGCAGCCCAGAATTCTTGCTTCTGGGACAGTGCCTCATGTTATGCCAAAAATGAAGTATTCAAACTAGTGGAATTCAGGGTTTTTCAATACTAAGAACATTCTTTGTGCTTGTGGCTATAGGAATAGAAAGAGTGTGGAAAGGCAAGTAAAACAACAAAAGGAAAATAAATGTAAAAGTAGAACTAAATTTCAATCCAGGATAAAGTAATAATGAAAATTAAAAGGCTCTGCTCTGAAGGAGGAAGAGTACTGCTGAACATCCTTTCTTTGCAAATGGTAGATGAGAAGATCTGAAATACAGTGTAAAGACACATTTTCAAACTCACATATTTTCTTTAAATCCCCAACCATTCAGTATATAATGACATTTTTATATGAGATTTATGAGAAAATATGAAGTATGGAGAACATACAGAAAAGGACACAGTATAATGATTTCAATGAATCCATGGGAAATGTGCAGAGGTCTACTTAACACCATTTTTCTTTTTGAAGTATAAATACAGTATGGACTTCCTCATGAAGTGTGTCATGTTTAAGCAGTTGCTGTGTTTTTCTGATTAGGAAGCATGCTCTTAGTGCTGAATTCCTAAATTCAGGTCGATCTTAGAAAAATATAATTAGGATATTTCTTTTTCTTCATGTTTTATATTAACTTTTTTTAAGGAAATATACTTGTATGATAATAGAATGATTTCATTCTGTGTCACCTCTGTTGCCTATATTTTCTGCTACTGTTGGACTGTATATTTTTAGACCGGGAGAAGAAGTGAAATTATATATAGCAAGCAATTAAGAACTAGAATTTTAAAGCTCTCATGGCAGATTATAGAAGAAGTTGTATCTTAGTTGAGTCTTAACAATATATAATGTCATTTCTCTGTAGTTCATCGGATTATACTCCACCGTAAAAAGTAAATAAAGACTTTGAGGATTTTTTTATCTTCTTTAGTCTGTCACCTCATTGTTAGGGAATGCAGGGTCATGTATACAGTAGGTGGTATATAAATATGAGCATCCATTCCTACATTTTAACTTTTAGCAAGGGCAAATTATTGTTGTCTCTAAATGAAGCAGATTGCTGGGATCTTGTATGGCTATGCCAACCACCTCAGGCACAACACATTTAAGAGCAGCATTGTGACTTCTGGAAGAATCAAGCAGCATTGACTTTTGCAAAAATTTGGCTGCCTGGACATAACAAAGCTTGAAAAATGACAAAATTAATATGATGGAGATGTTATATATTTCAGAATATAAACTTGCAATGAACATGTTGGATTATAGCTGCTACTAAATGCATGAAGACAACATAGAAGTGCCAACATCCATGTGGCAACACAAACTGTGGGTACAGTGTTTCCAGAAGATATTAGGGCTTCTGTTACCACAGCAGAAAGAATGCAATATCATTCGGAGGACTGGTTTGTATAAACCAAATTGGATTAGTAAGCACAACAAAGATAGGCCACCATTTTGTAAGGTCCCAAAACCAAGATAGGCACCTAAATAAATAGACTAAATAGAACAGATAGATACACTATAAAGGGTCAAGACAACTAGGTAGATCAGTGTCTATCATGTCAGAGCTAAGCAGGAGACCCATACACAGCAAAACAGGCCAAAATGGCACTAAAAGAAGAAAGTCTATATGGGAATAAGATTGTTACCTTTGAAATGCACTAACAAACAAAAAAGCAGTGACAAAGAAGCCACCCCAGAGTTGTGTCACTCAAATAGCCTCCAGGCATGCCTACTACTGCCAACAACAGTCCCATACCAAGAGTAAGACTGGTCAAGCTGGCAGAAATCAGCCAGGTGGAAGCCCTGTATGCAGCCAGTGACAAAAGCGACAACAGAAGTAGGCATAAAGCCTGACAAGTTGTGTCCTGCTTATACCAGAGCAAAGGAAGAACATAGCAATCCTTGGGAACAGGGAAAGATAAGAGACTGTCCACAAATATTTGCAAACAGGAAGACTCCTCTCAAAAAATTTGATAGCAAAGAGAGCTATACTATTGGAGAAAAGAAGCCTAGAAAAAAATAAAAGAACAAAAAAGAAGGAAATTAAGGAGGGTTCTGAAGTGTAAAATGGGATATTCAGAGATTTTTTTGCGAGAAGTGTGAGCTAGCAGAGAGAGCACTCAGAACACAGACTGGGGTTCAAAATAATAAAAAAGGGAGACTTGAAATTCTAGAATTTCCAGAATCTATAGGGAAAACAAATACATACATACATACATACATACATACATACATACATACATACATACATACATATGTATATATAAAAGTCAGCACCACCTAATTCTAAAGACAGAGATGTCTATATTCTAGGTTCACAGATATTCAGTTTGTTCACATCCTGAGTCTTAACAGGTAACAATAACATAATTTTTAAAAGCAATAGAAGTATTACTGACTGACCAGAAGTTCTACTCTCACTTTGACATCAGAATTTTCCAAGATAAAAGTTAAAGATGACAGTGATGCAGTATAAAATTTTAATTTATTTGCAATAAGTGCTGTGGGAAGTTTGTTGTGTTGACATCTCCATGTGAAATCAATGGACATGTTACTAGTGTTTTAAAAATAAAAATGAATAAAAATTTTATCAATTGTTTTGCAAAAGTTAAGTCACCAATGGAAAAAAATTATGGTTGTGTTACTTTTCAATGGTTTACAGTGATTACTTTAAACTACTACATTAATTTGATGGCATTGTACAATAAACTCTGCAGTTTTTTATTATGGTCTAAGAAAACATCCATGCAACACTGCATACCACTTCAACCTACATACCTTTTACAAATGTCTTCTGGCAAAAGTGGAAATGTTTTTATATGACAGCCATTGGTTCTAGTTTATACGAAAATAGCTGTGATCCAGGGGTTAGGATAGAGTTTTAAATTTTTAAAAAAGCTTATTTTTCTTCCTCATTCTGGTACTATCCTGTTATATGACTTTGACTAAGACATGTAAATCTACTTTTTAAGTGATACAGGATGCAATTCAGGATGCTTACTGGAAAATTTTCAGCATGAAAAAAAAAAAAAAATCAGAAATGAACATGTCTAAATAAAAAGGAATTACTGTCTCAATTTTTTTTTCCCTAAATTGTAATGATTATGTTTACTTTGTCTTTATAACTGAAATCCTGAAGTGTTATCAGTGCAAAAAGCAATATGTAATTTCTCAAAATTCTTAATTTTCACCAATGTATTTTTTTAAAAATTGTTTACTTATTTTCATTTTTTCAAGAACCAGTTCTAAATATTAATTTGATTTATATTGTACAAACACTTGATATAAGTTCCAGTTTAGAAAATTGTATGTCTGTACTAAGTGAATTGAGCAAAGAAGTACTACAATGGCCAACTTATTGCCAGACATTGGTTCCCATTTAACCAAGCAGCAGACTTGTCATTTGCAAAAGAAAGAAATTTCAGTATAGCGTTTAGAAATATATATAGGACTGTATCAGTAGCTCAAATCACAGATCTTTTAAACCTATTAACATTTTACTAAGTTTGACCTTATAGAAGAAGAATTTACAGGGCATTCTAAGTATCCAGCTTTTATTTCTTATATGTTAACAAGCATTACTAAGGTTGCTGTGATAACTTGTCAGTTTTTCCTTAATAGACATATAAAGATTTCATTAATGGCCAGCATGAATTAGACCTTCCCGTGGGCAACTTGAACTCAAGTACGGACTTTTATTAAGGGTTTTTTTAATTGAATGAACAATTTTAATTTTTAAAGAAGAATAGTTGTTTTTCTTACATTCTTTCCCCCATTTAGCTTCTCTGATCCTGAGGTGTTACTTGAGGGCATAATTAGTAAAGATTCAGGGCTAATGCCCAAATATTAGATTCAAAGCCATGATTATATTCTTATTTTTATCTAAGTTTTAATTTTGTTTTTATGATCATGAAGACTGTGAGAGACATTTAAATCTTCACTTTTTCAGAAATGTCTAATTATTTAAAAACAAAAATCATATGTATTAGCAAGAAAAATTGAAGGCATACTAGTACAAAACTCAGAATTGTCCTCTGTGGTACCTGAATAAGGTGATAGTGTTCGGCTTTGTTGTTATAATGGTAATGGTTTTGTTTGTAAGGTGTCTCAAGCTGATGAGTAAAATCTGTTTCTGCTTTCAACAATAATATCTTGTGTCAGCATCCTTTCTGATCATTGCAAACCACAATCTGTAGTACAGTATCTGGGAATCAGTAGGAGAAAAAATATATCAAGAAAAAGGGTATCTAACAAATAAGCCACCCAAACTATCGCCATCATATTTCCAGGTAATCTCAAGAGCAGAACCAAAGAAGTCCATTCATCTGTGTATTTGCATTTCAAAGCAGAGAACCCACTCAGGAAAGATATTATTGAAAACAATAATGGTAATAATAGAAAATATTTCTGTTATGCTTGTCTAGTCAAAGTAGTATAAAACATTGGCTGCAAAGCTACTTCTCTGCACCACTGATAAACCACCATGTACATGCTGTTTATGGTAAAGACAAAACAGAGGCGAAGCTGAAATAGCCAGGGCTATATTTCATGTCAGTTATGGAGAGAACAGAACATCATAGAAATTGATCCTATATTCAGCCCATTAAACTATGGAAGAATGCAAAACTATTGCTGAACATGGTAAGAAGTGATAGCATTTCCTGACTCAAAAATAAACAAACTAGTTTTGTTCAGTAAGTTCTCTATAGTAGATGCTGTTATCTGTTAAAAGAGAGAAGATTAAAACTGGTTGGGTTGGTTGGGTTTTGGTTTGGTTTGGTTTGGGTTTTTTGCTGCTAAGAAAAAGCTAGTGTTTTGTAAAAGAGATCTTATGGCCAGGACACATCTCAACTCTGATATAATGCAAATTGCATCTAGTTGTTCAGAAGTTTCCTCTGAAGTTTCTATTGAAAACCATAGCTTTCACTTCCTGCAATAAAACACAGTATATTGTTCCTATGCACTACTAAGAGCTGTGACACTGCTGTACTTTCTGCTATGCCACCCACACCAAATCCAGAGAAAATTATCACAATGGAAGTCAAATGGACCCTGTTTATCTACCTAGTTATCTATTTTTGCCACACAAGAGGACTGAAGTTATTATTATTAATTAATATCTGTAAAGTCTTTTGAGGAACTTTATTAAAAGTCTTAGAATAAATATTCTTATTTTTATCAGGCAGTTATAAGCACCATTTATTACACCTTTTATGAGGACAGTATGTGACTTGTCACTGGTGCAGCTTAATTCTTGCCAACTTCTTTACATTCAGTGACATGTTGTATGAGCAAAAATTAAGGCATTAAATTTAAATGTCCCAAAGGTCACTACTGCAATTCATACCTTACTGGAAAACTTTCAGTTTGTCTTGCAGCATAAATTTAAGAAACATAATTCCTTACTTCCTCCTAACAAATAAGAAGACAGCTTTCCTGAAGAGGATTCAGCTGGAGAGCTTTCCTAGAGATCAGTGACACATGAGGAAATTCACAACTTCTCAAGAGTTAGCTGTGAATAGTGTGTAAAGGCAGAATGCACCCTGGCATGAGGTGGAGGAGAAAAGAGATGAAGAAGAAAGGAAGGAGTTGGGACATTCTACAAATTCAGAGAGTATTTGAAACATCTTGAGAATTTCCATGTGCCACTGAGACACTCAGAACATCCATTTTTTCCACTATGTTATCTGCACATGTCCTCATGCCTATATAGCTTCCTATTAAGTCAGTGGACTGGTAAATATTGACATAGAATTATATATATATATATATATATATATATATATATATATATATACACCTATAATTCAAAGGTAAATTATAGTCTTTGTTTTCAAATTGCTTGGGCATAATATCATAAATATTGTTTATAGCATTATTTATTTGATAGTCATCTCATCAGCTTCTGCTTATTCTTACTGTAGCTTATTCAAATCTAATCTTTCCCTGAAATCTCTTTTTAAAATAATGTTTATATTAATGGCCTATTAATAGGTTGTCATTTAAAATAAGTTTAAATGGTTTAAAAGTAAACCTAAGCTTAAACCATTATTCTGAAAAAATGTTTCAGTTATTGCATTCTTTGTAGCTAAGTTAAAAATTTTATAGTTAGAGGGTAAATTGTAAATACAGTAGTCAGTTTTATCATTATGATGAAAACCATGCCAAAAATTTGCAATATAAATTAAACTTTCCTTGGAACTTTTGACCTCCAAAGCAGTTGCTTGGTTGCTTTTATAGATGTTTCTTCAAAGCTCTATAATACACGAAATGCATGTGACATTTAAATGATACACTGTCACTGCACCTTCATAATTTTGTTTAAGGACTCAGAAACTAGATGCAGATTCTAGTCTAAGTACACTAAGAAAACTCCTCAATATGCAGAAGTTTGAGTCACAAGATTCCTATTAATTTTAATGGGAGTTACATGGATAAATCTGTGTGCTGAAATTCATGAGAAGTTAATGTCAATAGAATTTACTGTTCCCAACTTTGCTCTCTGAACTTCTGTGCCAGGCTATCTGCACCTCTGTAAAGGTCCTAGGGGGAAGGAGAGAATGGAACAGTATGAAGTTATTAAAGAAACGGCATTCAGAGTATAAGGGATATATGGTATGTATTCAAAGGTAGGAAATAAGTAATCAATATCAAATGCAAGAAAAGGTAATTTTGAAATTATACTCTGTTTAAAATCTCCTTTGAAAGCATAATCTTCTTAATCATAGTGTGTTTTGCACAATCCTTTTTTTTTTTTTTAAATCATGTAAGAATATATATTGATACTGAAGTCTGACACTTCAGTGAATTGTATCAAATGGACATTTTTTCATACAATAAACAACAGAAAAATACTCAGAGGTTGTACTTAGAGTTTAACCTACATGTATAAATATAGTTGCTGGAATTATGTGAATTTCAAACTGAAAAAAGATTCAAACTGAATCCATTTGATATGCATATAAAAGTGTGAAGGAAGAAACAAACAAACAAACAAACAAACAAAATCTTAAGAACTTAATTAGAACATGTAAAAAGAAACAATAAAGTGCTAGCTTTGGGTTCGCTTCCTGCCACTATTACCTCTACAGAAATCAGTAGAAATAAACTCAGTAATATAAATAAAAGCAAAATATAGTATGAAAAAATAAATGAATAAATTTTTAAATCTTACTCAGACTCAAACAGTGAACATCTAATATGCTTTGAGAGTTGTTCAGCACTGCCAAATATACCATCTAAGTGCAATGTTTTGGCAGGATTGTATGCAGCTTGTATTTATTAGATAGGCAGCTATTTGAGTTGATTAGCTACAAACATTTCATGAAAAGGAAATAATTGCTCATTCACTATAAATACATGTAGTTTTCTTCACCACTTGCTGACTCAGCTTCGCTTGTGGTCTGAAAGATGAAGTCACATGGGTTTTTCATATTCTTGTTTTAATTTGTAACATTGGAAGGAATAAGAGCAGCAGTCTGTTATAGTCCCTTATTCTGTTTCAGTGCTCCCAAGGACAGAGGCTAGACAATCTCCCTGCTGTCTAGCAGAGTGAAGAAGTCACCAGCAGATTCTCTTTTGGAGAGTTAGGGAAGGAGGACAGAGCAATACACTGACTACACACAGCTGTCAAATAACTTAAGGACTGGTGCCAACTTGTACAAGAAAACCTGCACTCAAATCAGGATTTAGCAGAGATTGAGGAGTGAGCTGGCTTCTTGACTATCTCTCTCCAGGCAGTTTATGTGAACTGAGCTCATCAGAGCTTTTACCTGATTTTTTTATCCAGCAGAACTGAGTATGAACTTGTGGAGAACTCTTTGAATGCTGGGTATCTCCAAGAAGCAGAAATCACAACTGATATCATAACTTTTTACTGGAGAAGTTAAAAGATCATGGTCCTGATTTTCATACTGACATTGTGACCATAACTGTTTTACTGGTTTCTTTTTCAGCTCACTAATATTCCCAGGTAGTGTTCCGATCTGGGATATAGTTAGAACACAGTCATGACCTGGAAGTAATGAGAAAGAAAGAGATAATATCTTGGCTCCCAGCACTTAACTAATGAGTCCATCCTTCCAACAACCTTTTTCTTTACAGGGGGAAGTTTAGTTTTATTACTGCCCCTTTTGCTTCTTCAGGATATGTACTTGAAAAGTTTCCTACTTCAACTCTTCTGGCTGCCCTCTATGCTTCTTTAAAAATAATAATTACAGACCTTGTTCTCCTCTTGACAGACTCTGAATATCACTATGGTGTGAATAGCTTGGTACACACAATGCTTTCTTTAAGACCCTATCTGATTTTTGGCACAACAGCTTGTAGTAACACTACTTCATATGAAAGGCTGTTGGAAACAACTGGCAGAGACCCGGCGAGACAAGAGCTACGCAGTTGGAGAAAATGCCAGTTACATAAATTTAGAGGGATGGGCACTGTCACAGTACCAGCCACAGTTAAAGAATTATTGCAATTCACATTTGAAGAAAGAACATAGTCAGAAATAGAATTACACATGTAATAGATTGCATCAGATATGTAGGAAAAAAACAAACATATGGAAGTCTAGAGTCATCTAATGTCAGTTGAAAAATGTGGCTTGGTATAAAGTTTGTCCTTGTTGTGCACCGAAACACAGTTATTTAGAAAGCTATCCTCTTTTCTGTACTTTCAGAGAACTCCTCTCAGATAAATATTTAATACTTTGCTATAATTAACAGATTAAAATGTTCAGAATTTGCTGAAGAGGATTTCATGGAATAAGATCAAATAATAGCAAATGACAATGCATGTCATTCATGCACATGTTTAATTTGGAATCTCCTGAAGGAAAGGCATACATAGGAAAAAAAACAAAGTACCCTTGATATTTAACAATACAGTTGCTGTCAGCGGGATGCTTAGAAGATAATAGAAGTAACCTTTAACCCAAAATAAGATTTTGCAAGTTGTGAGAGCACTGAAATTGTGTATATATACATTTGGTAATGAAGTTTTGGAAGATGATGTATAACTTGTATCAAACATGCAGAAGCAACCTAGGTATAAAAAGAATTCAAAGGTACAAACAGCTGAGTACCAGCAAAAAAAGATAAATTACAAAAATTACAAAGAACTGGGAGGAGAACATTAGAAAAGAAAACAGGGCTTAACCTCTGTTGATGTGCCTCAAAATAATCTGACCTAAGCAAGCATGGCTGGATTTTTAAAAGACTAGTTTTTATGAATTATTCAAAATAGCTCTTCTAAAGTGAGGTAGGACATCTTAGGGCAAAGTTTATCTGACAGTGACTCCTCTTGCTTTCACTGACTTGTGGAAACTGTTGCACCCCTCCCCTCCAGTGACACACAGCAACAACTGGTGAAAGTTTATGTGCAGGTAGACAGATACTGTAATAAGGATTGCTAAAATGGAAAAACTTAACTTATATGGCAGTTGATATGATATCCAGCTACTGCACAAGCAAGTCATTAGCTCTGTATTTTAAAAAAAAATTAGATTGTAATTAGGTTCCTTTGATTCTAAAGGCAGAATGAGTTGCACATTTCTGGCTTCTGTTCCCAAAGCGTGACATCAGAGTAATCAGCTGTAGACTGTCATTCTCCACTCACCCCACATTTTTACTCCATTAGTAACTCGCAACAAGTCCCTGGGCGAGATGAGATTCTAAGTCATCAGTGAACAATAAATATCTCTGCCAGGGTTGATAAGATTTCTCAGACACGTATAGTACTTTTTGTTTTGTTCCTATTTTTCAATTTCACAAGCTGTCTCTGTGTTGAAGTTGGGTCTGGATGACTGTTGACTGAGACTGCTTTGCCTCAGTAGGAATTAACAGTGTTCCTTTGTGCTAGCTGTCTTGAATGGAATAGGACCGTCAGAATAGTTTTCTTTCACTCCACAATGTGGGAAGATATTGTCCAAAATACCCCAGGAACCCCAATTCCCACCTGTTGCAGTGACCCTATAGGCCACTGATTGCAGACAAACAGAATAACTTGCTTCCTTATGTTGAGCTATGGCCAGCACAGCCCAGCTGTAGGACTGGGAAATCCTGCAGTCCTGTAGTTTAGTTTAAAGTTACCTGTAACTCCTGCTCTTGGGATCTGAACAAAGTCTTGCTAGCTTATTGACTTCAGCAAGAGCTCTGTGCTTTGAATAATTACAGAATTGGGTCCAGAATCTGGAACTACACATCTCAAAATGGAGATTGATGACCATGTTCAAGAGCTATTCCCCAAAATACGTGGTATTACCACAGAACATCGCAAATGATGTGTGAAATGAGACACCTTTGCCGATTGGCAGTGCGCAAAGGGGATAAAGAGAATGACATGTAATTATTACTGTGCTATTAGCTGTGATATTCAACCTATACAAAGACAGAGATGGCCAATAAATCCAAAAGTCTTAGATATGTTTAAAAAAGAACAAACTGCTTGGACACTTCTTTTTAACAAACTTCACCAGAACTTTCTTCTGGAAGGGAGAAGGATCCAAAAAAAGAAAGGGAGATATTTTAAATTAGTCTCCTCCTCTCAAAGTTTATTCCCTTCTTCTCTTTACTTGGCAAAACTCAAATACCTTTCAAGTACATTATAAAATTCTCTTAAATATTGGGGGGTGGGAAGGAGAGAAGCTATAACATTAGTAAAGTTTTGAGAGAATTTTGAATGTACCTTTATCTTTCATTGAAACAGATGCAATCTGTCTCTTTTAAAGATAGAAATTAATACAAGATATGTCTACCAAAGTACAGATTAAGAATTACTTAAGAACCTGTTTCCAATTTTATAAATCTTATGTTTTATGGCAAATTATAGAGGATACATTACCCAATCTGATAGATACTGTTAGCAAAATGTGCTAAAAATTAATGAAGAAAGTGCGTGCACCACTGCCTAACATCAGTTCTGTAAGCTTCCCAGAGGTGCTTTCAATAAATTCAGAAAGTCTCCACACACTTTACGATAGATACGTCAGGCAAATCAGAATCCCTCCAGTTCTGAAACATGAAAAGTTTTTTCTATGAAAAGTTTTGAAAAGGTGAAATGAAGCTATTTCTGCAGAGAAAAATGAATAATATTAATCCTGGGTGGGGTTTTTTCTACATGGTCAATTGATTTTTTTTTTTCACCTGTCTGTGATGTGCTTATCTTCTGTTTATAGAATAGATAAATGCATAATAAAAGTTTGTAAATGCTGCATGATATTTTTATTAAGAAAAAAAATCTACTACATAGCATCAGTGTTCACAATTTCAATTAAGAGCTGGCCAGCAGGTCACCAAAAGATATGTTAAAAAGAAAATTAATCCTGATTTTTTTCTAATGATATGCAACAGGCATCAAAACTAGACTCAGTGCTATTCAGTATTCCCAGCAGTGATCTGGAGGTGCAAATAGAAATTACCATGTTAAGGATCTGAGGATGACAGAAAGATTACTTGAATAGTACATAATAATGAGATTACAGAAGATGAGATCTCTTCACAAGCTAGACCTACTGAAAAAAGTGAGCATTTTAGGAGAGATGAATGCACAGTTATACAATACGAAGGAATTTCACCCATAAAAAATGGGGTACAGTGCCTTGGAATGCCTTGACACTGCAAGGATTTATGGGCCATAATGGACCAGCAACTCAACATGAGCTCCCACTGTGAAGCTGCATGAACAGAGCTAATGTAATCCTTGAATCCTGATGCAATTGTTGGAATAATTCCCATAGATCTGCTGTCCATATTTTAATGGGAATGGTGGAGAAAAAATTGAGAGTTCACAAAATTTAATACAAAATTAATTTGAGAGCAAAATAAAATTATTTGTTGTGAAAGTATAAACTCAATCTGTTCAATTATCAAAAAGGAGGGCTGAGAGTGACTTGATTAAAGTTTATAGATCGCGAGACAAAACTCTCATATACAAAGACTCTTCATCTTGAAGGGAGAATAACATAACAACCACCTCTCTCCACCACTCCCACCATCCTCTAGAAGAAAAAAAAAAATTTGGAAGCTGAACACTGACAAATCAGAAACAAAACAGTTTTCTACTAATGAAAATAAATGTTGAAATAAATTGCACAAAAATTATTAATTCTTCCTATTGGCATATCTTCAAATCATGGTACAAGTTTGAATTTCATCAAATATTAGCTGCTCTTTAGTTAAATAGTACATTTTTTGGACTTGACACCCAATAAATCAAACAGATAAAATTTAAGGGTCTCTGACATACATCAAACTAACTGATGATGGATTTCAGAAATCCAAAACAGAATAGAAAAGGAAGAAATAAAATAGAGATAAATTAGAATGATCTATTCAAAATTACATTGTCTGAAGATCTGAGGCCTGACTTGGTGCTTTTGTTATAATTCTAAGTGAGAATCTCTGACTCTAGACCATATGCTCTGCTGTGGTATGTATTGCATAACTATGGAAAATGTCTTAATGTAGGTATTTTTCATTCACATAAAGTTGTCTGTAAGAATTTATATCCCAGCTGGTATGATGTTATGCAGAAACAATATCATGTGTTGTTCCACAAGTTGTGCATATGTTTGGTTTCTGAGGCCAAAAATCAGGATGTGGTTTGAAGAAAAGTGGGAGGAGTCAACTAGTAAAAGTGTTATACCATATGACAACCTCAAAATAAAAAGAGCATATCAGTTGGGAAAATATATAGCAGAAGCAGAGACTGCCTTTACTGCAATAACTAGGGATCTGCTGTGCATATGTGCACATTCGCACACCACTAGAATTATAAAAGAATAGTGTTGAAACCTGCTGGTTTTGTAGTCTAAATGTCATTAACAATATAGCAAAATCACTTTTTTTGTGATGTAATCTATCTTCCCAGTATAAGTTGCTCTGAATTTCAGTGTATTAAAGGTAAACTAAATTATTAAGGATTCAAAGCGGCTTCCACGTCTAGGACAGGAGACAGGATTGTCATGTCACATTGTATAGAGGCCCACTTGTAAGCTTGCTGTTGATTCAGGGGAGGCTCCTGGATAATTATCTGCTAGACGGTAATGGTCTGTAGGTCACCTTAGTGGATTTTAAAGGTATTAGAATGATAGGACTCATGATCTGGAAAGTTGTAAATGGTTTAACATACCTAACTTGCAAATGGTTTAACATCCTCAGATGAGTCATGTGTCTGCTTTGGTCTGAAAATATTTTACTGGTGGACTTAATATGACCAAGTGGGGACATACTTTTTGATCCCTAAGTTAACATACTAGGTCTTGCTGAGTATTTAACTTGAGTTAGAGATTCACAGTGGAGTGAAAGTAAACAGCTCAAATCGTAGTAAATACATATAATACATTAATTTTAAAAGTGAACACCATCAAAAGCAGTTTTATATACATCTACTCTTGATATATAAGCCAGTTGAAATAGTAGGAAAAATAGGTTTCTTGGGGAAATCACAGCATTTGTGGCTCCCTGTTTGTTTCCTACTTTAAGTTTTTGAAGTGTGTTGAAATTTTCAGGCTACATATGGACACATTTAGTCACATTAATTTATCTAGTATGTTCAATCAAGTTTTCAGTAGTTATTTTTTTTAATTCAATGTTTTCTGACTGTATGATTAATATAAGTAAATAATTAATCACCAGATGGAATGAAATTCTGCTTCCAGAACTTATGTAAGAACTGCAATTAAAGTAACTTGAAATAGCAACATGAATAAACTATACACAAATTTGCCATTTTCACAATTAAAACATAAGCCCAAAAAATGCCCTTATGTATTTAAACCACTTTGTATTTAATTCAAGACAGATAATAAATGAAAGTTTATTTTCAAGGATTAATATCTATTTAATCTTTAATTTACCAACAATCCTAACACATCCCTTTGTATCAGCTAGTAATTATGGTTTCTTATTTTTCAGTAGGGCCCAACACCTTTGGTGGCATCTAGTGGGCATGTATCAGTGATATGGTAGGCACTTCATGCACCTGCACTTCAGCTGTGAGCTGGTGACTGTCACTGGTAAAGCAGCAGGTAAGAGACACCTTTGTAACTCCACTGATAAACTAAAAAGCAGTATGTTGCCTTCTTGATTTTGAAGTTCTGATAAACCATTTTGATTCTGTATTTAATTGGTTAATTGTCTTTCCTACCTTAAGTGCTGAAAGTTTCAAACAGGAATGAAGTTTTTGTTAATGTCTCTAGCCTTATAAATGTGAACCTGTGGTCAAGGCCAGAACATATTTCAAGGTTGCAAGAGCATAAAGCTACACTCAGGATCAAGCCTAGCCCATAGTTTAGAATATGAAAGAGAAGAAATCTCAGGTGCTCACAGTCCTTGTACATAGCTCTGCAGTGACAAACAGCCACTTGCCTTTCTGGCAATGTCACACATCCTAGAACAGCCCTGAGATTGCCTATTGCTAAAACAGACGGGTTAAGCAATCTGCGCTGTTGGCAGACCCAACAGCTCAGTCTTGAGCAGAGTAAAGGCTGCAATGTGGAGCAGAGGTCAGGAGACGCACAGCCCTGAGCATACTCCATACCTATTGTCAGAGTAGACACCATCAGTACTGCCAGTACAATCTGTGGAGAGATTACCTGCTTGTTGTATTTTACTTTTATATAGTACTTCTACAAGTTCCACTAATTTTCTACTAATTTCCTTTCATGTAGCACGAAATATGTATAGCCATAAGGTGACGGTTCTGTCACCAAAATTCTCTACAGAAGATTCACAACAATCCAAGTCTTTTTTTTGTCTTGTTCTTTCAATAAATACTAATGAAATCAGCCTACTTCTTTAATGGGATAAATCATGACATTTGCATATTATTTTTCATACCATAATATGTCCCAATATGAATTGGTCTAAAGGTAAGAGGTCTTCCAGTAATACCTTTTAACAAACAGCTTTGAGACGTTAGCCACACAAAGATGTACTTGGAAGTTTAGTAGCTGAAATAAAAAACATGGGCCAGGCAAATGCTAAGTATGATTTTGTGAGGGTGGCAGAATTCTTCTGATGATGGCATCTCCTAAAGAAGGCTTTTCCATTCACAGCAACCTTTCCTTCTATCAGTCTCCAGAGATCTCTACATTTGGAGATGATACCAAAAATCAGTCCATTAAAGAGTTAAAAACCAAAAACAACCAACACCACCCCACAAAAACTTAAAGTTGCCACCATTAAGGAACCAGCTCTTTTGGTATGTGTAGCCCAAACTGTCTTTAATCTCAAAAGCATGCGGCCCAACATGAAATTTTTAGGTACACTATGAAACACTTTTCTGTTGCACTGTGGAACATCTAAAGACTTGTCCTGGTTTAACTCCAGCTGGCAACTAAGCACCAGACAGCACCATGCCTCGTGGGATGAGGGAGAGAATCAGAAAGGTAAAAGTGAGAAGACTCACAAGTTGAGAAAAGACAGTTTAATAGGTAAAGCAAAAGCTGCATGTGCAAGCAAAGCAAAACAATTCATTTACTACTTCCCATCAGCAGGCAGGTGTTCAGCCATCTCCAGGAAAGCAGGGGTCCATCATGTGTAACAGTTACTGGTGAAGATAAACGCCATCACTCTAAACATCCTCCCCTTCCTTCTTCTTCACCCACCTTTATATGTTGTGCATCACATCATAGGGTGTGGAATATCCCCTCGGTCAGTTGGGGTCAGCTGTCCCAGCTGTTTCCCCTTCCAACTTCTTGTGCACCCTCAGCCTCCTCACTGGTGGGTTGGAGTGAGAAGCAGAAAAGTCCTTGTCACTGTGTAAGTACTGCTCAGCAGTAACAAAAACATCACTGTATTATCAACACTGTTCTCGGCACAAATCCAAAACATTACCCCTTACCAACTACTATGGAGAAAATTAACTCTATCCCAGCAAAAACCAGCACAGACTGCCCAACACTAGACAGAAGTGGGCATTTCCATCTTCTATTTACAGATAGGGCAACTAAAACAGATTAAATGCCCTACACACTTCTGCAATAACAGCAAAGAAGAGCCCCTGGAATGATTCCTTCACTCTACTCTAAACACTGTGTCAGACAACTCTTCCCCCTCGACACCACCACTTCCTGAAGATTTTCTTCATTATGAAATGTCTTTTTTTTTTTCAGTTCCAATTATTTTTGAAGAAAGCTAAGCAATTTCTTTAGAACTTTGTTTTTATGTTATCCTTATTGTTTCTGAGATCCTCTTGTAGTTTGGAAAATAAATACCTTTCCAGGCTGCATTTATTCATTTCTGTTGAATAACCTTGACTTCTTAATGCTTCCTCTGTGAATAGAAAAAAAAGTCATTACTTGTGCTCCCCTTTAACATCTACATTCACACATCTTAGTAGACAGCACTCTTACTGATGACAATACATTTCTAGAAAATGTACTAATTGTCACTAAATTCAAGGGTCTGATTCAGGAAAACATGTTTAAAACAGAAAAAATAAGTAGTGTAACATTAAAACACATAGTTAAACATTTGTCTAAATTCATAACCAAAAGAATACAAAAATACTGAGTTGTAAGTGTGGTAAAATAGTAAAGGAGCAGTCATTGCATGAATCAGTAATTTTCCTTACAAATTAAAAGACTTCCTCCTTCAATTTATAACAACCGTAAGGAGGGTCAGAGATTTGTCTTGTGATCTCTGACAGTGCCTTTAAGCAGTCATTCATTGTAAGCAATAACAGAAACATCTCATCTTCCATGTTCCTCTGGTAGGACAGATATCAGATGATCCAATAAAAAAGAAACTAAACAAAATTAAAATAATACTTTTCTACCCCAAACTATGTCCTGTTTCTTTATAGAGCTTTTGGAAATCTTAATGGTTTAAAGCAGTGGGTAACAAAGAGTGACCTCTGAACAGCAGGTTCTGGGATTTAGACATGTAAATAATTTTTTCTTCTCGAACTTGAAAACGAAGGCTACAGTTTCCTCTGCCACCACTCATGGGGCTTTGTCTGATGACACACTTTGAGTAAAATGGAAATGCTGATCGCCAGAAGCATAGCCATGAGCAAATCCTGGTAAGTGAGGTCTCTTGTTCCATCATAGGTCATCAGATCCTTTCTGCAACTTGCCTAATGGCAGGGGCTGCTTCAGCACTGCTGTAGCTGTGCTGAATCTAGAGCTGGCAATATGACTTGCAAGGTTTGTTCATATACAGGCAAGAGAAGCTTCAAAGTACGTAGCCTGTTAAATTCCAGTAAATAAGTTACTGTATATTTTAGAAGGAGCATCTTACCACACAGTTCACAATTCGTATGCCCATTTCAGAATTAAAAAGGTACCTAGGAAAAGAAAATGTGTGTATAAGAACAAAACAAACAAACAAACAAACAAAAAAGATAATAGAGAATAGAGAACTTAGACTGAGTAATTAATGTCATTTTATGTTATGCAACCATATATTTTAATCATCAAAGATGACTTAGGCTACAAATTCATGTTTATTGACAAGGATGCATTTCTTAAGTCACTGTTTAAAATGGATTTTTATGGTCAGTCTTAATAACCAATAAGCAAAAATGTGTTGTACTGCACAGACATACTGAAGATATGAGTTAAAAGACCAAGACTACTCTAACTCCTTAAGCAAAAAGGCAATAGAACTGTTATTGAGGCAGAACAAAGAAAGAACTCTCCTATTCTCTCCATGTCTATGCACTTTAAATATGAGTAAAAGCACAAGTTAGTCTGAAAAAAAAACAAAGTTAACAAATTTGCCAGGCTTACAACAAGCTACAAGTTTGCATTATGAGTTTACATAACTAATGATCATCATAGGTCCACTCCATAATGCTGATGTCAGCAAAAATGCTACAAAGAAACGTTTTGTACCAAAACGTAACATTTTTTCACTTCATCTTTACCAGTGAGGACAATTCCTTCTGCTTCGCATAGTTCTACTTCCTCTCAATTTTCTTCATGTTCTTACATAATTAATCACACTATTGAAAAATATTTTAATCCAAAGAATCCAGCTTCCATTCAAGAACAGCTTTCAGTAGTGCGCTTAACAGTTTAAGCAGAAATATAGCCCAAAACATCTTGATATCTTGAAGCATGTAATAGTTACACACAACAATGAGCTTCATATATCTGCCTATTCTACCATAGCTACACCATTAAGTTTACTTATTTAAAAAAAAAAAAAAAAGTTGTATCATGATTCTGCAGTAAGAACGGTATCTTTTTGTATTTTTGCATTGACATGAGGGAGTGCTTCATGTTCTTCTAGCTTAGCTACGTTTTCTGACCATACCTTTGCTAGCTGCAAATGAAGCAGTTTTGATTTGTTCTAGCTAAATGTCTCACCCCAAATGGAGGTTCCTGTTCCTTCAAAGCTGCCAGTGAAGCTGCTCATATAGTCACTCCCTAACCCAACTCAGTCAGGGTAAACCCACTAATATAAATAATAACTCAACAAAGGACCTAGAGATTGCACTCGTGAGCAGCTCAGGGAATGTAAATTCTGGTACAAAGAAAGGGGATCAGAAGCTTAGGGCAAGATGAAAATTGTCATTTTTAGCTACCAAAGATACATTTGGAAGAAAACATTAGCAAGGATCAAATTAAACATAGTCATATTTTGTTTTCATAGGACTTTTTAAAAAATAGATTATTTTATATTTCGAAAGTGACTAACATCACTAAAGTAATGCCCAACTAGTAATAAGAACTTTACAGGGTGGCTCAATCCAGTGTAAAGTGACTTGAGACCAGATATGCCTCAGGATTATTTCCACAGTGTTTATTTGAAAAAAAAACACCAAAAAAAAAAAAAAAAAAAGAGGTCCATTCTTTAAACATCCCCAAAACAATTTCTGACTGTGGAAGATGGAGAACATTAAGCAATAACAACTAAACTCCTGTGAAACAAAAAAAACCCTCCTATTTTATGTTTTTTGTACCTCCAATTCAAAATTGAAAAATGTATTTATTCACCATTAAGTATGTAAAACTCTTAAGAGCAGTGTGAAAGCACCTTATGAGCCTCAACTTTCTCCCTTTTTGTTTCCATCATTCACTATAAAAATACTCTATGGTGGTCTGTTTATTCCCAAATGCACTGACCAGGAAGAAATGAGTTTACAGTGAATTCACTTTTTCTATCTTTTTTTTTCCCTAAGTTATCCTGCATATTGGTCCCTATTTGGACCAGGCACACTTTTTTTTTAGCACTCTCTGTACCTTATTCACATCTGTCAACAAAAAATGCACATCGCAGTCACAGACCAAGGCACAAGTCACAAAACTCACAGAAAAAGTAAAAAGAAATTATATTTATATGTCATTTCGATAGTCAGGAGAGAAAAAGTGTCCCAGTCCCTCTTTCTAAAAATAATGCTTCATACAGGTGTCATCTCAGTATTTCATGGCAGTTATCAAAAGGAAAATAGTTGTCATTTATGGAAGTTGCTTCCTGCTATTGGAATGAAATGATCTGTTTTAAATCAAAGTTCAACTCACTGATACCTTTCTTTCATTAAAACTGCTCTTACATGCAGAGAAATAGGAAAAACAGCTACATTAACCCACCATCAACCTATCTGATCTAAACAAATAACATGCATAAACTCTCTTATGGTCATCTATGCCTATCAAAAAATGATTGAAAGTATTTACTACATCTTAGAAAAACAGAATGAAAAAGAACAAAACCAGCTACTCCTGCCACCCATATCAATGATGAGCTGATAAATAACCTCACCATATTGTCTTGTCAGGCATATCTAACAGAGATGAAGAAGTCTCTAATTAGGGCATTAATTCCCCACTGCAGTGCAGTTGCAATGCAACCTCGCTTTCACTGACAGGTGTAATACATGGGTGCAAATTTCTTGGCATCAGCAACCTACTCTTTTGCATTTACATTGCTAAGCAACATCATTACTTTGATTGACTTATGTACAGTACTACACTTTTACCTCTTAGGTACAGAAAGGGAAGATTGATTCTGATTTCAGTACCACAGTTTTACACAGATGTAGTTCCAATGAATTAAGTGCACTTACTCCTAATTTACAGTCATGGAAGAAAAATAATTTTCTTTATTACCCTCCTATTTAGAAAGCTCTAACTCTTTTGAGAAGAATAAAGTTACACTGTTCTAAAACTCGCATGACAGTTAGGGGCATAGTTACATGTATTTTTCCACAAGAAGATGGCAGCTGTCCTCAAAGTGTAATGTGAGTTAACTAGGAAAAGGTGATTGACTGATGCTGAGGTTAATTGCTTGTTGGCATGCTAGAAAGCCTATGCTAACAGGTCCTGCTTATAACTAACAAGTGCCAATTATTTCCTTATATTCTAGTGCACATTATATTATGCTAGGCACTATCCAAACATCCAGAAAGATACAAGCATTCCTACCCTGATCTGATGAGTTAATGATTTAAGAAAACTATGTTAGCTACTGGTGAAAATGGCTCAGTGCATGTCGCTTATCACAGATGTATAACTCTTCATATAATATTATAACACAGAAAGTCTTTGGTAAAGTTATCAATGCACTGAACATATATTCTTAATGAAAGTGTAAATAGTTGTCTGATCATAAACTTCCTGCTGCTGACCAAAAGCTTACACTAACAGGTAGTGCTTGTCATGTTATTATTAGAAGCCAGTGAAATCTTTAAAACTGATGATACTTTAATCCTATTTCCACATCTGTGTGTGGGAAAAAAACAAAAAAACAAACAACATTTTCTATATATAATTGTTGACCAAGTGTACCTATGAGCCTTACAAACTTCCCACCTAATAGGTAAATTATTATGTAAAATATTACCTAATATTTGTATAATGCATTCACCTGGCTTGAAAATATGCTGACAGAACTAGAATGCATAACATAATCCATTGTTAAATTGATATTAAATTCACAATTTTGTTCCTGAAGCATCAGAAAATACCAATTTTAATTGCATTAATAAAATGTGAAATATGAAAGTAGAATTGTACTGACTAATGCAGATTTTCACTACCACAGTAATGATTTAAAATAAGGTTAAAAAAATAGCAGCTCCTAAAGAAGAGGAAGGTAATGTACTGAAAATAATAGTGCAAAGACAGCTTGCCCCCACTCCTAGACAAGTCACCTACCTTGTATCAGTTGGAATAAAACAAGCAAAGTTGACCTGAGTAGGGAACTTACCAGTCTTTCAGGCTTTTTTTGGAAGAAATGTTACAGTAAACCTGCATGCCTTGTCTGTTACTCCTTGTCTAATTTTGAAATAAACATATATAATAGCATCACAACAATATCAAAGCTAAAAGCCTTTGGAAATGCATTAATTGTGAAAGCTGGGAATTATAACACCATCTTTCCCTTTTCTAACTGTGAAAACATAGAATCTGTCAAATATGTTGGTAGTCTGTTGAAAAATGTAAAAGGTGCCTAAGCTATGGTTTGATCTCTCCTAGTCCTGCAGCATAGAGAGCATTTCTGCATCCCAAGAAATCAAAATAATGCAACAAAACTTCTCTAACCATACGACTTGTTCAGTAGGCACGGATGTTCAGAACAGGATTGGGTGAGGTGACCATAAATATGAAAAGATATAAGAAAATCTAAAAATGTTAACATTGTATTTACAAATATAGCATCAGTATTCCTAGCCTGTTTTAGAATAGATATGTACATTTCTGTACCCATCAAACAGTTAATAAAAGATAGCTCCTCTAGGCAATTTGCAAACTATAGTTTCATCTAGATATATGTCAGTGTAAATCAGGAACCTTCAGTTCTCAGTTTTTCTAAACAAGTATGCCATAATCTTTCCTAGCCCTGTTTCCATCAGACCCTCATAAATCTACCACATTGCTCTGTCTCTTCAGAATGCAGTCAAATTCACAAATATTTTAAACGTATTGTGAAATACACATATAGCAAGTCTATCATCCTAGTAGGAGTTAGTAATTTCCTTCACCTGCAGTATATATTTCATTTTCTCACATCTTTAATAGACACCAACTAATCATGTTTAAAGGCTACCTCTTTATTATTGCCCTTTATCCATAAACTGCTCTTTTCGCTGACCTTAATATATAAGGTGAAGATAGGCAATTGTTCCATATAAATGCTTACATATATGATTTTGATCTTAGGATATGTAAAGTAGAACTAGTCTGGCTGGACATAGCTAATATTTTCTTGATTTTCAAGTGCCATGGTTGATTTTTTTTGTTGTTTTGTTGTTTTATTCTAATACATTTAATACTCTCAGAAATACCAAACACCCTAAAAATTCAATGCCTTCATTTTTTCCTATATCCTGTATTTTATAAAAGAATAAAAACATAATGACATTTATAATTTGAGATCTTTTAGGAATAAAGTATTATGTGAAATTTAAAGTATAAAAATTCCCTTTTCCTGGAATTACAGTTTTGTATTTATTGAATGCATCCACAGGCTCCCTTAGGATGTGAAATGTATGGAAATATATGTGCATTACTAAAGAAAGAACTAAATTTATTCTTTCCCCACATCATGCTCTTCTTTGCAGTAGAGGTTTTTAATTCAACACAGAGCTAGAATGAGATCGAGCCAATTTCCTGGTCTATATGTGTGACAAATGCTAAAAGTGGCACAAGATTAACAAATTAGTTGATGTATATATCTTTAAAGATTTTTTGAATCTGTCCCAAATCAAAATGCATGCTTTATTTGAAATGAAGATTTCTTTAGAGCCAAGTATTAAACAGGAATCTTACATATTCCTCTAATTTTAAGATGACAAATAAAGAACAGCAACCTGAAAAGAAAAAATATAAGGTTTTATGACACATCACTCTAATAATAACAACTTTTAGTGCTATAAATTTTACGTTTAGTCATTAAGTCTGATATTCTAATAAGAAATTAGCTGCAGAAGAGTTAATTATTTCAGTACTCAAGTATTTCTTTTATGCATAAATATTGACAATGTATTAACTACCAAAAGATGAAATTCTTTCTTGTTAAGCCATGTGTCAGACAGAAGCTTTTTTTAAAGTGAGTATGGAGAGATCTACAGTATAGACATGTGTGTCATTATAGAAAGGTTTCTTTATGATGGTTTGAAATAAAAAGTATGGAACTTGACCTTTTTAGCTGACATAGTAATCACCTACTTGATGTAATCCAGATATCTAACACCAAACAATAAAAACATCTGTGACAACAAAAGCATGTAAAGCCTGTGGAATTATTTAATTTAAAAAAAAAAAAAAAAACGATAGCAATGTTTAATAATCAGATAAGCCCGGATTGGTTCTTCTTACACAAAAACTTTTGCGCTTTGCAAATGCTAGTTTTAAAGGGCTATTAACTTAGACGTGAAAGCTTTTTAAGCTCTCATGCATATGTTTTGGAGTTACCTCATTCATTCTGCTTTTAGGACCTTGTCATAAACCACCTGTTTTGCTTTTGCTTAAATTACATCAAAATAAGAGCTTTCTTTAGAGAAAAAAAAAAAAAAAATTCCCACATTTCTACTGACTATATCCAAACATGATAATATGCTTAAAATTCAAGAGGAGCCATATTGAGGTTGCATGTCTCAGTCACCCAATCTCCCTTTCACGTATCTGTTCATGTTGACAGACTATGTCATAATACATCAACAGAAAGATGAGCATAGAAGAACAAAAATTCATCGCCTGACAGCAAGAGGAAAACTGATTTCTACTATTAAATTAGCAAAAATATACCAATACTTCACTACCAATAAAAATACCATGGCTAAAAGCATTCACCGTATTATAATTCTGAATAAGCATTGGGAATTTTTTTTTTTCAATAATCTTTAAACACAAAAAAAAGGGGGGGGGGGCAAGAGGGTGGACTCAAGGATGTCTACATCTCTATAAGTAAAGAATTTATTTCTGCCAGAATATTCCATTTCATTTCAGTTCTGTTAATGTTTAAAATATTTATTCTGAATATTCATTTCATTACAGAGCCCTGAGCACTGTTTTTGTAGTATTCAATTCTGACAGAGGCTCTTTCTTATGAGGTCAAGGAGACGTGTGGAAATGCTCTGTATCAATAGAGCGCATCAGCTGCTTTATAACTGAGAATTTCTGCTTGTGTAAAAAGTATTCTGACTCTCTCATTACTAGATATAATTTTAATATACTATATTGAGCGGTGGTGTTTCACTAGGATTTTAACAATACCTGGAATAAATAATGTCTTTTGCAGCCTGGGGCAACATCTGCCACTTATACATTAATTCTGCCCCTGTTTGAACACTCTACAACATATGCACTTCTCTTTTGTCTGTTATACTAGAGTTGTGTTATTCCCAAATATTGACATCATCTACTTTTATCAGCACTAACTGCTCTGAAGCTTCCTAGTCTCATGCTCAGCTCTATTTCTTTCTATTGATTATCTTCCTCACTCCAGCAGGTAGCTAGCCAGCGAGGCTGTCCTGAGAAATAGCTTCCAATGACTTTATACGCACAATTTACACGGAATTGTTTAAAGAAGATATTAGCCTCAATACAAATCAGTGAACCTCATTTAGTCAATACTGCACAATTCAGCTGTTGGCACCCTGTCACATGTTAGTCTTTAAAGTCAACTACCATACCCAATCTGCACATTAGCCATAGTATTTAGTTTCATATTAAAATGAGGCTAGTTTTTCACTTTTCTTTTTGAAATCTATTCAATATACTTTTTACATCACCTCATTGAACCATATGATAGTAATATAATTTTAAGTATAAAAACCTGAGATTAAATGCTTGATTTTTGACAGTGTCCTTAAATATAATAAATTCAAAGGGAAATACTGTTAAGTTAAAATGGAGTGTTTTTCATTAAGTCCAATCAAATGGTAGACAACAAAGGATCTTTTATTTGAGAATATGAAGTGAAAATGAAAACCAGAAAACCTTTACTAAGAAAAGGTCTAGCTAAATTATGTTGGAAGGAGGTCTCCAGATTGAACCTGGGTGTTTCTTTTGCTAAAAATGAATTAAAATAAGATGCACTATGGGAGAATAGCTTACAAAGAAGGAGAACCTAGTGCTTTATAAAGATGAAAACAGGGCCTAAATACGCTTAAGTTGGAATAAAAACTACAAAAAAAGGTCAAATATTAAAAAAAAAAAAACCACCTTATTGTAGCACCTAACTATTATTTTATCATCAGGACAAGGAGATTTGGGGAAATGTTTACCCATTTTGCATTCCACAGCAGGGCTTTAAAACCCTAGTTGGACATTTATATGAAAATAATCTTTTCCTTTTAGCCTACCAGACTATGATCTAAGCTATGATTTAGACTACATCTAAAAGATAGAAGAAAAACGAAGTATATGTGCTTATCCCTGAATCTGTTACTTGAGAAATAAGATAGATCTCGTGTTGTTTTCAATCTATATTAGACTCACATGTTTTAGTGTATTTAGCATAACCATAGTGTTTATTCTACAACTTCCATGGGCATCTTTCAGCAGCAGGATAAAAATAGGTATTGCTCCTAATTTTTGGAAGAAAAATACTTGGTTTTGCTGTATTTGGCAAATAAATTTTTACACTTTTCCTGTAATGTGTTGCTCTTATAAAGTAAAAATGCATAGACAAACTGCAAAGATTCATGGCAATTATCTTTTCAGGAGGCAAAAAAAAGAGGTCTGAGAGTTTAAAGACAGGAAGAAAAAAAATACAACAAAACAGAAAACCCTGCTTTATAATATGTGATCGATACTTTAGAAAATGTAAAAGGAAAAACGCAGAATCATTTTTAAGTCCTGATGAGCAGTCACCTGGACTTAACTGATACACATATAAATGCTTTTGAGGGAAGGTAAAAAATATGTAACTAGTTAGCCATTGCAAATATTGATATCGGGCAATAGGCTTTACTCTAAATGTTGGTAATTTGAATATAAAAGCAATATTTTGTGTGACCTCTGCACCCTGCCTTTTCCCTTTAAAACTCAGCAAGTGGTAGTTGAGGTTCTGAGCCCCAAGTAGGAGAGAGATGCTGAAAGATGACCAGTCTAGCCTTCCTGATGCATCGTCGTATACACACACATACACACACACCCCCTCTCACTCAGGCACATTTATTGCAACCTGATGCTCATAGAAAAGCCTTTTCCCTTCTCTAAGCTTCTCCAAGGTATATTTCAGAAACTAAAGGGAAAAAAAAAATGCAGCAAGGACAGAAATATCTGCGCATTCAGGCAGCAAAAAAGCAGGTGTGGTATGGGAATTCCTAGTGTTTGTGTCTGCTCCTCTGTGCCTGCTGTTGAAGGATTTGAGGGCTATTTTCCATGGGTCTAAATATATTTAGGATAAGTGCACCTGGAGAGAGAAATCTTAAAAATACTCTTTAGTTAGTTTATCTTGGGTAGATTTCCTTATTAAAAAAAAAAAAAAAAGTTACGCTGTTCTTCAGCTGCTGTCTTCTGTGCATGAACCTACCCATTAAATATTATTCTCTTCCAATTACATTAGTAATTACTAAAGTAGATGCAAATTCTTTTACTTATTATATAAATTACATCTTGGGAAATCTTAAAAACTGCATTCAGTACTTAAACATGTTATACTAGTTCTGCTGTAACATTTCCTGTGAAAAGATAGTATGAGCCAATAGTATATTAGTGTCATGTCTTATAAGGATTGATAGATAAAATTGTAGTTACAAATACAGATAATTGGAAGTTTATTTCCAAAAATCCTAGTCTTTCAAAGTTAACTCCGTATTATATACTAATATGTAATATATATTCTGGATAAGCAAGTGAAGTGATATAGTAAGAAAGCACACAATACAGCATTTTTAGGAAGATATAGTATGTACAGTAAAACAACATATGCTTCTAAAAGTTTATAAAGTCAGGTTGATGTAGTTGTTTTCTTAAGGAATTAAGAATATCTTTAACGATTATTGCCTGTTTCTGCTTCCACTGTGAAATGAAAATACCCACATAATTCCTTACCATTGCTTGCCCTATTTATGCTCATTATTAGAGATACATTGATTTACTATGTACTTAAGCTAAGCTATATTGGTCACCTTCTCCATACTGTCTTAAAATGGTAACTGGGTTTGAAAAAAATCCCTAGGAAGTAAATTAATACTATTTAATATTTAGGAGAAAACATAACTTTTCTACTTGAAACTTTAAAGTATTTAGAGCCCAAACAATTGTAATTTTTGGTATATACTTTCAGATCTCAGGATTTCTTTAAAGCAGGTCCTCACTACACACAAAGGTGCACATGAATAATTTTCAGTCAAGTTTCTTTAGCTATATGTTGAGAATACATTATTTAAAATACCTAATAGGAAAAAAAATATTAGTTAAATAACACTATCTTCCCCCCAAAAGCATCATTATTCAAATATGATTGTGGTTTTTATCAGTAGACATTGTTAGTTTCTCTGCTTGATTAGCTTCTGATTAATGCTTATAAATTTAAATTTAGACATACTTAGCCTCTGGTTTTTAGACAAATATCAGTCAGCATTAGTGTATCAATTTTTCATCAGAAAATAGAGGTGCATGTTAAAACCACTTTAACAAACATGAACTTTCTACATGGGACCATATTATCAAATGCTAATTTTATCCTTAAGATAAATATTAACTGGGAAAAAAATAAATCAAACTGTTTATAGAGCATGTGAATCTCAACTGGACGTAAAACTGCCTACTTTGCTTCCCACTTTCCTTCTTCAGTCTCACAATTGTTTATGCAGTACATGGAAATATTATAAAACTATTAAAGATACTTTATTTAAAGTTATTCTCCCAGAATGATTAGTTGGGATAAATATGTCAGCATAACTGTAGCCTGTGTGTAGCTTTTCTCACTGAAAAGTAGGACTAAATTCTGGGGTTAGAGATGAACAGCATTGCCTTTTGGAAAAACCCTACTTGACAAAAGTCCTGCCCTCCAGTTTGAGGTAGGAGGGTGGGAAGGGGCACTACAAGTGAAAAGGGTCCAATACTGCAGCTCACCGAACTCACTTGTAGCTAGCAAGTGTGTTTTAAAGGAAAGTGTTAGATATGTGCTGCTTAAAGTCCTTTGAGCCATATTAAAGGGATCACAGCCCCACAAATCAGGCTTACTAATAAGACTACCTTTTGGGGTTTAAATTTAAGTGGCAAACCAGATGCATCATTTCACTGGAATTCTAAAGGTAATTCCAAAATTATGCTCAGCTGGTGTAATGTGTTATTTTGTGTTCACAAGATGAAGTGGAATTTGAATTTTAAAAAGGGAAAAGATTTTGAAGAGTTTTGCGGGAGGCCTATTTAGCTTCCACCTAATTTTAAAATTAGTCTTGGCTGTCTTCTCACTCCATAAGTCCTTGAATCAAATTTCCAAATCAGAATCTATTATTTTCTTACCCATGTTACACAGCATTAAGTAGAATGAAAGGCTTTTATTTACATTAAGGAAGCAATCCTACAGTTTTCACACAAAAAAACCCCACCCTTTGGAGTCAGTAGCAATTTAGGCAATTTATCTTAGTATGTACAAAGCTTAAAGGCTGTAAACCACAATGTAAATTCAGCATGTATCATATTTCTACTTTTATTTTTCGACATTTCTGAATACTTTTACTTATACTATATTTCACTGAGTTTCGGAAACGCGATGGAACAGAGCGCACCTTGTAGTGTCAGTGTTCCCTCTCCCTGTCTTTCTCCCTCTACCTCTCACCTATACCATTTTGATTTTAAATTTGCTGGAGCCCAGCTAGTTTATAAATAACCTTAAACTACTGAACTGTTCACCAGTTTATTTGAACAGGAGACAATGTTATTAAAACAAATCTCGTTAACAAGGTAATTAGCTTTTACAATATACCTCAGAAGGCTGGAAACCAACAGTTCATCACTGGCCTATATAAATAACGGCATGTAGCGTTAAGCCTATGCCTAAAAGTAGTTTTATCAAAACTGAGCAGCCACATTACCAGCAAAGGTATTGTTTTTAAAAGTATCCTAGGGTCACTTAAAACTGATTAATTCACTAGAAGTGGAAGAATGAAAATATTTTCCAATAGTAACTTACTGTAAAACTGTACGCTACTACTGGTGTTGAAAAGATGGGGCTTTTTTCCTTTTTCTTGCTTTCACAAAAGGCTTTCGGCCTAATTATTTTTAAGTATAATCCAGCCAACATCTTCTCATGCTTAGCTGCACTGAGTGACACTATTTGTGATGCCCAGTCTGCTGAAACTGAGCAGGTTGCTGTCAGTTTAAAAATGACTATAATAAAAGTGACCATGAAGATGGATCTTGTGATTTTGCGTTTCTAATCAGTCATCTGTGAAGAACACTTTTGCTTTGATTCAGCAGACTGGTGACAGCCATGATTGATAGTGCATGAGGATGAAAAAAGGTTATTAACTGTCTTCCTATTAAACTCAATGTATTACCCCTCTAGGTGCATCTCATACTTTAACTTAAAGTACTTACTCAGGTAAGGTCAAGAATGAACTCTATAAACACAGTATCCATCCTGCTGTAGATGGACCAGGAACTCCAACGTTAAATTTTGAAAGTTCAGCATTAAACCATATCTGAATCCTGCTACTTTAATTACTGTACCAAAAGCAAACACTGAGCAGACCTTCATATGTATCTAAATACATAGCTATACACAAATATTTTAATGTGAAAAAGGGGTAGATCAGTTGCTTCTGTGTGTTTGTGCATACACACACATGTATTACTACTTATTGCAATAGTCCTAAAATAAAAGTTAGAATAATGTTTTGTCAAAAAAAGAAATGTGGAAGGGGGATACGAAGTGTCTGTGGGGCTAAAGCATAAATCTTACACAGAAAACAGCATTTTACCTGTCAGTAGTTAACTTCATTATTAACTGGATCAGATGCATTTAATAATTTATTAAGGCTTCCTACTAAAAGAAAATCCAAATGTTTTAGCATAAGTGTAAAAAAATCTATTTGTTGCCTTACAGCATGTTTTAGTTTTCGTTTTTATTTCATTTTTTTTACTGATGATTATCTTATTAGTCGATGCTCACAACTGTCTACTGAAAAAGAAAGGAAAATGGCATACATAGCCAGTTTAAAAATAATTATTTGGTGGAAATAGTGATTCTACTGCTAATTTTTAAAGATATCTCTCTGAAGAGACAATTTTAAAGGAGCTTAAGAATAAAAGAGTGGAATACGTTTCCTGTGTTCATTATTATTACTGACACCAGAAATTAACTGAGAAGCGAAAGTTGTCCACATTGTGTATGCAGATTAGCATCTTTTTAGATTCACAAGTTTATTTTGGGAGTAAATATGAAAAAATCCTCTGATCACCTTTTTAGAGTTAGGTATTTTATGAACAGCCCTTCATAATCAATAGCATTTCAGATTTTTTAATTTATTTTATCATTTTATCAAATGCTCTTTGAATTTGTTTATGCCTATCTTACATTACCATCATTTTCTGGTAAAAAATAAGCAGACCAAAAGATCAAAAATCTTGTGACTCTGAATAGTATGTGCACATTGTCATCTGAAGGAATGTACATAAACACTTGTTTAAAATAAGCTCTTTCCACATCATAGACTAGATCCCCCCCCAAAATACATATATTTCATATTTGTTTTTCAGAGTATGAAAATAGGCTTTTAAATTTAGTTTTATAATAGTCCCTCATTTCCTCTTAAATTGTATCAAAAATATTTCTGCACTTAAGATCATTTCAGAGGGAAGCAGAATATTATTCCAAGGTAGATCATTCTGAAGAAAGAAGGAAAGAGTGTATCTCTACCTTGACTATTCTATAATGTGTTGTCATGCACAAAGTCTGCAACCTAATTATATAATTTTTTCAAGGTGTTGTTGAAATTCAGTCGTCTTGTTTTCAAACAAATTTTTTTAAAAGCATTCGTAGTGGTTAAAGTGAACTTAGAATAAATATAATCTACCTAAATCTACATGATATGATGATGCTACCTCACAAGGAATGTTAAACAATCCTCTGTAAGATCCTTGTTCCTTCAGAGTGTGTTCCTTTCAGGTGTGGACTTGGGAGTAGGCAACAATTTTCCCTTCAGTAACATTTCTGCTTTATAATAAATTGCAATCCTGTTGTAGCCCCGTGTGGATTTATAACTGGCAGGTTTTCTCTCTGACAATTTGGGGTCACTGTGGATATAGGTGAGCAATAATTTCAGGGGTGATGGAGATATTGACCGAATTTAACAGTCTAAGTTCCTGGCCAAATATTTGTAAAATGTGCACTTCTACATTGGTTTTTAGTTAATAAGGCTTTTGAATGATATTGTTTGCCTTGTTTGTGGATTGTATTTTGTCTGAAACTGTCTCAAATACTCATTTCCAGTTGTGCTTGTGTCGGTACTGCGAAATGTTTAAAGTAAAAGCTATCATTCCTCCCTAAAGCATATTTAAGCAAAGAAGAAAGTTACAGCTATTAGAGGCTTAGTTCAAAAAACATATAGACTGCTCTTACCAAACCAGAATTATATGAGCTAGGAGACAGCATTTGTTTTGGGTAGCCTTATAGGTGCCTGGAAGAGGTAAAGTTATTTTATCAGACTTCTCTCCAAGCAGAGGTCCAGACAGTAGTGAGTTTCTGACAATGGGTCAAAGCTATGTTTACTCACTCAAGAAGTGACTGACAGGATTGGGCCCATTCTGTTCACTTCATATGTGTAATCTATAGAGAAAAAGTAAATCTAAACATAACTCCAGCCGTATGTAAAATGGCGAAAATATTTCAGTCAACATGGATGAAATTAATAAATTAGATTTCTTCCCTCAGCTTTGTAAGAAATGTCACAAGAAAAAAGCAGCAGAACCCAGATAATGAAATAAAGGACAAGGCAGGGCCTTTTAACCTGGGTTTCCTAGGGTTAAGGTTTATTTAAAACCCAGAGCAGGCCTGAAACATCAGTTCTAGTGGTACCCTTTGAAATGCTTTTTATTCCAGCACTCACTACACACACGAAAAGCAAATCCTGCAATAAACTGCGGGCTAAGGGCATGTGGCCCAACCAGGACCATACAAAGGCGATGTTCATAGCGTGTGTGACAGCCAGCAGCACAGGAGTGACTTCACCAGGAGGGATCTCTCATCTGGATCCGACTCCAGACAGCCCAGGGCACAATAAGGAAAAAGGCCAAAATAATTTTAAAAGGGGGAAAAAAAAGAGGGGAAGGGGGCCGGGGGTGGGGCAGGGAGTAAGATGAACGAGACCCCAGACTACACGTTCTGCCCCCCAGA
Organism: Caprimulgus europaeus; assembly: GCA_907165065.1. The sequence goes on along the minus strand of OU015525.1, from coordinate 32,753,497 downwards.
CAAACGAGGGCAGCTACACCAGCTGGGGAAGTTGACCTCCTCCCCGCGAAGGGGACGCTACCTCGGCCAGTGGAGGGGACGCAGGGTGGAGGCGTTTGCGCTCTCCAGCGCGGAGCTGCGCGGGGCGCGCTTTTCTCTGCCCGGATCCCTCGCACCTGCCGGGCCCGAGAGGGAGGGTACGGACACCACCCTGCCCCAGTCCCCCGCAGCCCGCGGGCTGCATGCCCCGGGCCGGCCCCGCCGCTGCTCCTCCGCGCCGGGCGGCGGGACCCGCGGGAGCGCAGCGCCAGCGGCCGGTCCCCGCGCGGTGTCCGGGGTTGCCATGGCGCTGGCTCCGCGGCGCGGGGGCGCTGCCCGGCGGCCGCGGGCGGGTGGGCGGGCGGGGGGTGGCAGCGGGAGGCGGCCGCTGCTCATAGCCGCGGCCGCAGCAGCTGGTGCTGGGATTCCGCGGGGCTCCGTGCACCAGGTTGCTCCGGGCCCCGCAGACACCGCGCGGTGGGAAGAGCGGGACGAGTAATGAATTCCAGCAGAGAGCTGGAGACGAAGCATTTTTCAGAGATCTGCCGTATTTAACATTGACCACACTAAAGATGTTATTAGCGAAGCCGGGGTGGGAAGGGCAACGGGGGATGCGATAAGGGAAAATAGATAATGACACATAATCCAAACCAGAAGTTTGAAACCAAGTTACCTCGCAGAAAAGAGCCACAAGCTCAACTTTTTTTTTCTTTTTCTTTTTCTCTCCCCCCCCCCGCCCCCCCCTTGTTTTTTATAGGCTGGGACTGGAAGACGGGGAAATAAACTTGTTAAGGAAAGAAATATTCCTCTAGCAACCGGGTAAATAAAACAGCTGAAGAGAAACAGTGAAAGACATGGGGATAGGGAAATGCTAAGGACGTACTACTGTTTAGAAACCCCAGAGGAAATTGTAAAGTAGGAATTGAAAAGGAGGAGGAGAAACATTTCTGTTGTAAATCAGAGAGGATGAAGATTAGCGGGAGAAAAGGGGAAAATAGCTGCAGAAGGTCTAAAATAAAGCACCACTGAAGATTAGCTAATGTTTAAAATATCCCAACTGAGGAGTGTGCTTCTCTCCTCTCTTCGGCATGGGTATGTGAAAGGGAAATGACAAGGGATAATTACTAATATAGCACATGTCCAGAGGAAACAATTAAAAAAAAAAAAAAAAAGATAAATTGGGCTAGTGAAGACAGATATGAAAAAGGCTGGAAGAAAATTTAGGAATACAGAGATCTGAGATGAGAGAAAGAGAATTAGAGGATGAGGAATGCTCCAGGAGTGCAGGGAAATTTAGAGGACCAGCAGGATGGGGGCGAAACAGCTACGGCAAAGATGGGAAGACAGAATGAAAGTGAGAGAGAAAGAGAATGGGAGATATTAAGGACAGGGAGAGGGAGAGGGAGAGGGAGAGGGAGAGGGAGAGGGAGAGGGAGAGGGAGAGGGAGAGGGAGAGGGAGAGGGAGAGGGAGAGGGAGAGGGAGAGGGGGGAGAGGGAGAGGGGGAGGGGGGGAGAGGGAGAGGGAGAGGGAGAGGGGGGAGAGGGAGAGGGAGGGGGAGAGGGAGAGGGAGAGGGAGAGGGAGAGGGAGAGGGAGAGGGAGAGGGAGAGGGAGAGGGAGAGGGAGAGGGAGAGGGAGAGGGAGAGGGAGAGGGAGAGGGAGAGGGAGAGGGAGAGGGAATGGTCGGAGCAGATGGGAAGAAGGAAGGCAGGAGAGAAAAATAGAAGGAGAGAGGGAAGGAGGGACAGAGGGAGGGATGGGAGAGAAGGAAGGAGACAGAGGGAGGAGACAAGGAGTGAAGTCTCACAGCCCAGGGAAGGTGCAGCACTGAGTAAGAGAGAGCTCACTCTGAGGGTTAGGTTAGATTTCCAGAGCTCTTAGAGCTCATCGACCAGACCGCTGGAGTCACTATTCAGCCCGAGTCCCAAACACACGCCTCACTAACTACTTTACAGCCACTTTCATTGATTTTCTTTATCAAATAAACATAATACCCGTTACAGCAACACTTCCTTTTCGCGCAGCCAGAATGCCACAAGCTCTGATTGCTGCCTTTCTCCGGTTTGCAGTTCCCCACCCTCCACCCCTAAATAAATTGTGTTCTTTCACTTAAATGGTCAAATACATTATTGCTTGCAGAATTTTTCTGTAATCTGGTGGTACACTGTGAGCTAGGCAAATCGTTCAAATTATAAGGTAAACGGTCCCCATTCCCCTTACCCTGGTGTGGCGACACGTCTTCCCCCTCCTCGCCCCCCCCCGCCCCGATTTCAGGGGTAGCTTGTATATTTACATACTTATTTCCTGTTAATAAGTGGTTACTTAATTCAAAGGACGACGCCAAAGCGAACGCTCCAGCCTGAAAGATGCAGGAAAAAATTAACGCAACTTTTGCATTTGCACCTAAACTGTCGGTTGATATAAGCATTTCAGCCTCCAAATTAAATTTTATTTTAAAATATCCCCTAAAAGTAGCCCCCTTCAAAAGCTGTTTTTGAACCAAGCTCTTCCATATATGTCAAAGGGCTGTTGAATTATTCATTATTATAATTACTATCATCATTGTCATTATCCCTTTCCATGTGGAAATAATTTTATTATCGTAATTTGATATCTGAAGAATTTCCTGTTAGTCGTTTGATAATCATTTTTTTCTCCTGAAAAGAAAAGTTTTGTTTATAAATAAGAGAAAAAATATTTTAAATGCTTTTATGTTTACTATAGATTTCCGTTTATCTAATCGATCGGGATGCCAATAAATCGATTAAAGGTTTAGTGTTTTACAAACAACCATTTTGTGCTTTTTGATTTTACGTTCAGAATGATTTTAATAAACCTAATGCCTTCTCTGAGCGTTTGTTCACCCCAAACCTAATATTCCATCAGTTCTATTATTTGCAATTGCCATTTAAAGGGTTTCTAATGAGAAAAATAAACACAAATAAAAGAATGAAATAATCTGATTGAAGTACTTTGTGCCTGTGGTCAACATCTTTAGGCAAAGCCCTTAAAAATCTTGGTGAATTATATGCGATCATACAGTGATTGCGGAATATTAAATTAAACTTAGATAAATCCGCATTGAAGGAGGCAGCACCCAATCCTGAATTTATTTCCCATTTTCTATAACAGCATCACTGCGCTCCTCTCTTTGCAATGACAATGTGCCAAATCTAGGCATTTTGAAAACATTTTCCATATGCTTTAACTGGAGACTGATAGACAAAGAAGAAAAGGAGATGGTCTTTTTTCTCTTGAGGTATATTTCCTTTAACTTTTTCCCCAACCTTTTCTGATCTTTATAATTTTTAAACAAAAGTTTGAAAATTATTAGGAGCTTTTTTTTTTCTTTTACTTTTTTTTTTTCCTTATCGCATAATCAATTCCTGAGCTGTAGAGTTTCAGTTACGCTTTAATACAGGAGTATAGGACTATCATTTCTGTACCTTGGCGGATAACATTTTGGGAGAAGGCATTGATTCATTTAGATTTCTCTTGCTACTTTTTGTAATTAAAGATGGTTTTAATTATACTTTTTTGTAAGTCAGATCAGATGTGCTGCTTGCTTGCTGGACGGTTTTTTTTTTTTCTTTTAACGGTGCTTTTAATTTATGTGTAGTTTTTACGGATAACACAGAGGTGGTGGCTTTTATTTAGCTATAAAATCCACACGTTTTCTTTGAAAACTGGGCTCCTTGGGCGAAAATAACTTTTCCTGGTTGCTTTATAATCGCTGTTTGTAGCAGAGGTAGTTTAGCATATTGTCTACACAACAAAGATTCCTGTTTTATTGGCAGTGTGGATTGTTGGATTTAGGTATAAATATTTCATAACTTTCCTCTTTCTGCAGTACGGTCGGTAGTTTTATTGGCTTTTTTCCCCTTTTTGTCTATCTTTCTACTAGAATCGTTTTATTTCTGAAGTCTCTTTTTGTCCTTTTCCAGGATAGAATGGGAAATTTTTCCCTTGGATATATCGCTGCTGGAAATATGCTCTTGGGCTTTCTGGAGGGGATGAGGTGGGGGGAGAGCGGTGGTAAGCGGTCGTTTTCCTTGATTTGCATAAGAGCTGGTGAAGTGCCTGTGAAGTTGGTGAATTGCTATTGTTTGGGGCTAGTCCTGACTGTTTTTGTTTATAAACACTGGGGTGGTTGCCGGGAGGGGAGGGAGGTCAGAGCACTGTCAAAGCGCTGACCTCTGAAAGCCCAGAGGGCGCCTGGCTCCTTCACCCTCTCCTTTCTTTCTCTCCCTCTCCCCTTTTTCTTTCCCTTCCCATCCAAGGCCAGGAGCTCAGGTTCAGGGCATTTAATCCCGCGATCTGCCCAAGAAAGGAGCTGAAAAAGGGCTGTTAAGGCTCCGGAGGAAACGCCGGCAGCAGACTGAGACCTGGAAGGCTTTTATTTATAGTAACGTCCGGGTGCGCGTTTTTGTGAGGCTCCAGCCAAAATAACAAAAACAACAACAAAAGCCAATCGGGAACGTAACTATTTAGCTCAAAATCTCAGCGAGATGTCTATACTATTCGGCTGCGATTTTTCTCTGAGGTCACTGCTCGTTAGACGCACTTTCAGTAGGTGAATGCCAAATCTGGGACAGTGAGAGCAGAATTAAAATGCAATATGTTACTGTTGTTTTATGTCTTTTTCGAACAAAACTTTCTAGGAATCAGATCGAGGATTTTTGTTTTCTTTCCCTTCCCCCCCTCCCACCTCCCCTCCCCCCCCCCCCCCCCCCCCCACCCCAGCCCTTTTCAGTGTGTACTGGAATGAGTTTGGGGTTTGATTGGGGGTGGGGGAGAAGTTATGTTGTAAATTAACTATAGATTTGTATACATGATACCTGCAAAAAAAGAAATAATTAATAATAGCCAAACGTTTTGGGTTCAGAGTCAATTTCATCCCAGGGAAAAAAAAAAAAAAAAAAAAAGTACAAGAGATTGCTATCAGGTTTAAGTATGTTTTGAAAAGAAGTTGCTGAGTTAAACAAAAATGTTAGTTAACACACTGCCTTTGTCAAATAGCCCCCGGGAGGAGAAGAGACAACAAAAAGGAGAGGAGGTGGGGGCTGGGGATCTGAAAGTGTCTGTAGCTCAGATAAAGGGTCTGTAACACTGAAATCTTGTAATACCTCGTTTCAAACTGAGTTCATCTATAGACTTAGGGAACGCAGTAAAAAGACACGGATCCCCTTTCCCTTGGGTTGGGGTCTGGGGAGTGGAGAAGGTGGGGGAAGGGGACGTTTATTAAGGAATTATGTCGGTTTATTAAAAAGAGGAGCGGCTGTGGCTGTAATTATGCAGATCCTTGTGTCCCTGTGTGTCCGCAGCGCAGATTTAGGGAGTGAAATGAGCTCGGTGGAGAGACGTGGTGTAACAGAGCCCGGTTTGGGCCGGGATTTCTTTGTCTATTAAAGAATGGTCAGTCTCGGGCTCTGGCCCCCATCATATCCTTCTCGCCCAGGCCAAGAAGTTTTCCTTGGGGCTGAGATTGGAGGTGGTGGAAGGACAGAGAAGGCTGAGGGAGGTTTCTAATTTTCCTCCCTTTTCTCTCTTTTTTAAATGTAACGTCACTATCAAGAGCTTCTTGTGGTTTCTCAGGACGCTCGAAAAAATCCCCAAATGTGTAACGGTGCCTGCAGGAGAAGTTCGGAGGAGGTGGGCGGGGGGTCCGCCGAGACAAGAGGAGAGGAGCTGAGAGGTTAGGCGAGAGTCTTCGGGGGCGATCAGCTGAGCGAGAGAGGGAGGAGAGAGGGGAGCAGGAGCGGGAGCCGAGCCGGGCCGGGCCGGGCCGAGCCGGGCCGCGCCGCAGGGGAGCCCGCCCGCCTCCCCGCACCGCACCACAGCCGCCCCGCAGCCGCGCCGGCCCCGGGTCCTCCTCGCCTGCCTCCCCCAGCCCGCGCCACGCTCCGCTCTTATCACATCCCACAAACCTGCTGCTGCTGCCTCTCGGAATTAACCTTCTTCGATTTTTCCTAGCTACGTGGCGATCCCCGGGTTTCTTCTAAACTGTTAACATCCCGCAGTTCCTATTTTTTTTTTTTCTCTACACCCCCCACCTCCCTGATAGCTACTATTTTTAGGGAGAGAGAAAGCGAGATAGAGAGAGAGGAAAAGAGAGAGGATATTTCAAACGTTAAGAAGGACAGTAAACAGTGGCAGAAGAAACCCTGAAAAATGTAGACTCTCCTCTCGCAATTCCTGCCTCTATCCCCCCCCCCCCCCTCCTTTGTTCCTTTAGCTGTAACTCAAGAACACCATAAACCCATATCCTCCTCAAAGAAGAGAGAAAGGGAAAAAATCTACAGCCAAAAAAGAATGGCTTGACTGTTCTGACGTTTGGTGTTTTGACATTAATGACATTAATGATATTGATGTTTCACCAGGAAAAAAGCGCTAGGAATAAAGGAGCTGGTGGGGGAGGTGCAGGGGGACGACTCTAAAACTAAATTATCTTCGCTTCCTTATTCTTCTGTGACATTAAGTATACGTGTTTCTTCACTTGAATTTGAAATAGATGTATTGTTCTAAAGTGTTTCTTCATCACATTGTATTTAATTGTCTTCAGTCTTAGGAAATCTGTTACCATCCTTCAGGCATGCACTTGAATGGACAATGCATCCTTCTATCTGAGAGTCCCGTTTCGTCTACAGTTTAAGCCTAAAAGCCCTCTTTCCATCATACTCCCTCAATCTGATAACTGTAAACGGGTTCCAGATATTTCATTTTCTCTCTTTGTTTGCATTTTTTTTTCTGCCCTGTAAACAATGATGCAGAATGTGGCTAGTTTCCTTATTACCTTCATTCACAGAGTGCAGTGCCTGTGGAAATCTGGATACATATGCTCATATTTTTTTCACTGATGAGCTGGTGGAATGCTTAGGCGAGGTTTGAAAAAGGAATAAAGTTGCTTTCATGAACCCTCAGGTACCCCTGATTTTTCCTTAAGTTCGAGTCTTGGAGATTGTCCTGAAGTTTGAAGTAAGGTTTCTCTGGACTGGGCTAGGGCTCCTTCTATGTTCCCTGCTTTATTGGCAAGCTCCGATTTTTGGGATAGCTGTACTTTCAGGCTGTCTATTTTTAATTTTTTTTATTTGTCTTTTTTCCCTCCCCTTCCCCAAGACCTCCTCCCCCCCCCCCCCCCCCCCCCCCCCCCCCTTCAAAACTATCAGGACCTTCACTCTGACCTTAAACATCTGCTTTTAGCAACTCCGTTCCCTGACACTGGCCTGTGCTTCCTTAAGGGCAGCCTTAATTCATCATCAGGTGGGGATTTTCCTATTAGCTTTAGTTCCAGTACTTGCAAAATGTTCTCCTGGAGTAGAAGGTTTAGGGCCCAGAGAAGTGCATATTTCTACCAGCCAGGTTTTTGCTGGTTTGTTGTTGTGTGTGCATGCTTTTACTGGAAGCTTGTGATAAAACCTTCCTGCTGGTTTTTGGTGTTTGAGGCCTAAGACAAGGTTTTGACGTGTACCGCAGGAATCACAAACTTCAAAGGCATGTCAGCTCGGAGGTTATGGTTCACCTGCACAGGGTCCCTGGTACTGTAAATATCTCTTGCATGTAACTGTGACTCAGTGACCAGCTCTGGCATACCCATTTCTGGAATAGCATTATCAAAAATCTGCACGTGTTCCTGCGGTGTGTTCGGATGTTCTTAGAATAGTCATGTTTTTATCTTCAGTAGGGGGTATTTTAAAGTATGTCTATTCCTAGTTTTAGTTAATTATCTTTTAATGAAAGTGTCAGTCATATTCACATCTGCAGTATTAGGTTAAGATAATTAGATTTTCAAATGAGAAGCAATCTCCTTAAATCCCACACAGGAAAATATTTGTAGAAGATTTCGATTTATAATGACATCTGTACATTTTACCCTAGTTTTCATCATCATAATAATCCCACCCCCTCAAGAATGAAATGTGTCTGGTAAGATATAGTAGATAAATATTAATAAAATATCAATACTTGTAGGGAAAGTGGAAGATGATGCATGTAAATGCATGATACCTGTATTGTACGCAACGAGACTCTTTCTTCTGGGCTGATATTTACTTCATTTTGATAAGGCTGTTTCCAACTGATATTATATAATCTGGAAGCCTTAGCTTTTAACTTTGTTGATATCTCCAAGTAATTACATGGCGGTGACCAAATAAAGTGTGTTGTGTTTTGTGTGATTGTGTGTATGTAGAGTGTATGTGCATATGTGTAAGTACAATGCAGGATGTGCATGCATGTGTGCATGTGCTTATGTGTAAATAAATCCATCTTTATCTCTGTATGGGCAGTTATTCCCTATCTTGGATATATTATCTTTCCTGTTTACAGAGGTGTTGTACATTCATTATCCCATTGCAAACATATATTTTTCATTAAATCCTCATTAAGAGAGATAAAAGGGAAGAAAAAGAAAGACAGAAAGACAGACAGAAAGAACTATTTCCTTGATGGAATAATTAATTTGTACCTGCTTTTTTTAAGTTCCTCAATAGTTAAAAGAGCAAGTCTGATCCCCACCCCCCCCCCCCCCCGCTTTTTTTTTTTTTTTTAAATTTTCCCTATCCATCTACTTTGTGTGCCTGTGCGTGTGTGTCTGTGTTACTAATGAAGTTTGCAGACTTGTGTTTGTATCCATGAGCTCCTTTCTGCTGCCCCTTCTTCTCCGGGCTGGCTCCCGCAGCTCCGGCGAGCCCCCGGCAGCCGCGGCAGCTCCGGCTTCCCCGGCTCCGGGGCTGCGCGTCATTTGCAGCCTGGAGAATGTTGATCACCTCACTAATTACACCTCTCCCTCTCCTCTTCCCTCTCCCTCTCTCTCTCTCCCCCTCTCTCTCGCTCTCTCTCTCTCTCTCCTCTCTCTCTCTCTCTCTCTCTCTCTCTCTCATTCCCAGAGTGCATATCGGGAATAGACACACAAAGACATGCGCACTCAACTTAATCAGCCATTTTTTTAAACAGGGCTAAAACGATAATAATTAGCAGAATAAAGACATATCGGATTTTCATTTCCTTTCCTCCTTTTCCCAACCCCTTCACAACCAAACAGCGAGACCGCGGTCGGCACATGCTTTAACAACTCCCGGACCCCAAAGGACCGCTCCATGCCCCCCACTTCTTGCTCAATCATTTTTATTTTCACCCAATAAAGTTGGAGGATTATTTTTTTTTATTATTTTTTTTAATGAACCTTCTCTCGTTTACTTGGATGTGATCAGCTGTTAAGTAAATAAAGCAAAACAAAAAAAAGAGGCGAAGATCCAGTAGGAACTGCGAGGGGAAATGGAAAGTAAGTTTTTTCTTTAACTTTTATTGAGTAGTTTGTGTTAAATTTAGGTCGAGTATCGATTATCTTTCCAGGCTGATCTTGCACAATCTTTGATATTTCGCTCTCTCTCTCTCTCCCCCCCTCTCTCTGTGCCTCTTTCTCTCTCTCTCACATACACACACACTCACATCCCCAGATCCCGTGTATCTCTCCCCTCTCTCTCTCCCCCCTTTTTCTGCCTATTTCCCCATTTTTAGGTACAGTATTTGCTCGCGTTTGTGAAGGAGGGGCTGCTTTTTCTCTCTCCCTTCTTTCTTTCTCTCTCTCTCTCTTTCTCTTTTATTCCGGGGTTACATTTTGCTTGTGTTGGTTTTTTTGTTTTGGTTTGGGGCTGTGGGTTTTTTTTTCCTTTTTTTTTTCTTTCCAGCTGTAACTTTCGGATTAAGTGGAGGACCCTGCTCAGTTTGCAGAAGAGGTTCGGGGGGTGCCCCCCACTTTTTATTCAGCTCTTTTTTTTTGAGGGAGCTCGGGGAGGGGGAGAATACTGTCACATTAGGAGAGACGTTACGGCTGTCAGAAGTCATCGCTCGCCAGCCTCTTCAGAGCTGGCACTCTTGGTTCGCAGCTCGGTCACCCCAAAACTTTGAGGTGCTTTTTGAAGGCACATTCCGCTCTCTCACCCTCCTTCCCTCTCCTCCCCATCTCCACCCCCCTCGGCCTCCCAAACTTTCGCTTTCGGGCGGGGTGGGGGGGATGCCAGCAGGGCAATGGGGACCCTGCCTGCGTGCGTGTGTACACAGGAAGGTGTGGGGTGTTTTCTCCCCTCTTCCCCCCCCCCCCCCCCCCCCCCCCCGCTTTTTTATTGTGCAGGTAGGTTTCTGAGGAGCAGCGGCAGGGGTGTCTGTCTGTGCGGGGGGTGTCTGTCTGTCTATCGGTGTGTGCGCGCAGGGGGATCGCGCTGCTGGCGGCCGTCTCTGGCAGCAGGAGGAAGCGGAGCCCGTTAGGAGCGCGCCCGCCTCGCTGTCAGTTTCGCCGCGCGGCGCGGTGGAGGCGGCCCGGCCCGGCACGGCCCCGCCGCGGGGACGCGCGGCTGCCGCTGCTTGCAGGCGGCTGCCGGACCGGGCGCCGGCGGAGCCCCCGGCATCCCCGCCGCGCCGTGCCGAGCCGAGCCGCGCCGTGCCGGAACGTCTCCTCGCGGGCAGGGTCGGGGGCTGCTTTCAACGCAGGTTTTCTGAGATTTTTGATTGGGGGGGGGTGTCGGTTGTATAGCGGGACAGGCGTCTATTTTTTAAAAAAACCCAGAAGACTAAGGTGTTTTTTTTTAAAAAAGGAAAAAAAACCCAAACACAAAACCCCCAGCCAACTAAAGAAAAAAAGAAAAGAAAAAAAGCTCTCATAAACAGCGAGAATGCAGTTCGGTTCCTGCTCTGTCTAACTGCTCGTGCCAGAATCAAGTGCATCTTTTCCCATCACGGCGGCTAATGGCAGGCGCGTCCCTGCTTCCCTCTCTTGCCTTGACATGAAATTTCCTGCAAAAATGCCAATAAACTTTCCCCTATCCGATGCCAACTTACGGCAGTTCCCCTCCACTCCTCCGCTCCTGGATCGTTCCCCCCCCACGCCCCCCCCACCCCCATCCCCCCAGCAGCGGCAGCAGAAAATGCACGGGTTGGTATTTCTTTTGTTACCTGCGAGCCGGGCGGCCGGGGGTCTCTCATCGGCTGCTTAGGGCACTGGGTCCAACCGAGAGAGGAGGCACATCAGTCGGGTTCAGCCTGTTTCACCTCAGCGCCGTCCCGAGGAGGCTTTAGCCACCATTCAATAACACACCCTCCTCCTCCTCCTCTTCCTCCTTAGGTACCAAGGCAGAGATCGCAAACATAACACCCCCCTCCCCACCAAAAAAAAAAAAAAAAAAAAGCCCAACCGAAAGACAACTTGCCAGGCTGAAGATGGTGGATTTACATTAAGCCAGACACAGGCAGGTTCACTCAGGAAGTCTGACCATCCCGTTTTCTGACAGTTGAATTTCCTCGGCTCCATTCCGTCCTCTTTTTAATTTTTTTTTTTTAAATTTCTTTTTATTAGCCCGGTTCCGTTTTTAATCAAGGATTATGTAGTTGGCAGGAAGAGAGCGAGAAAGACGGTGAGGGCTCGAGTGCTTTTGGGGTGGTTGCTGTGAGGGTGGTTTTTTGATGGTGTATTATTTTTTTTTTTTCCAATTGTGTTTTCCTCGGATTTGCAGTGGCTCGATCCTTAGGAGCGGTGCTGGAGTTTTTAAAAAGATCATATGTAGCGTTATATTTTTAGTTTGGTGGTGGATGGATGGATGGATGGAAGAGGTAGTGAGAAGCCTTTGCAGCCCTGCCTGTTGGTTAGATTGAGGCAGAGACTTGGCTGCGATTGGGACGCGACTGTGACATGGGCATCGATCGCTTCCATTGAGAGCAATGCAAAAACACAGCCTGGGTATGTAACACTCTCAGTGCCATCAACACTTGTTTTACTTTGTATTTACTGGCAAAACTGACAGAACGATCTGGAGTGCTTTTCTTTGAAATAAGGAATATAAACATTTGGATGGGAAGGTGCACAAAGACTGTGGAAATAAACGGGGGGTTGAAGGTTGGGGGGTGTGTGTGGTGGGGAAGAGCCTTAATCATCATTGCTCCACTTCCTATTCAACTGACTGTATTTAAGGAGTTTCTCTTTTTTCTCGACTGGGGGATCCTACTGAACTGGTTGAAATGAAAAAAAAAAAATCAGACAATCAACCTTGAGGGAGTATCTGCTAGTTTTCAGGGTTTGCGGTTTCAGCCGGTAGGAAGGCACACAAAATAAAAGATGGCTAGCCAGCTGTTTTAACCTCTTGCACCTGGCTCCAGAGCTGGGGCTCACCAGGATTATTCAGTTATTCGTGCTATCTGTGCTTGAATATTTATAGTGTACGATCTAGAGATCCACACAGTGCATTGTAGCATCTCTTTATCCTTTAGTCGTGGGCTTTTTGGACTTCGTCAACATAAACATGTATTCAATAGTTTTCATTTTTATGATAATGAACATAGAGGGTCAATGAAATATAGAAGGAAAAGCCATAAATCTGCAAAAGTGAAACCTACCCAAGGAACAAAGAAAGGTCAGGTAAACCATCTGTGTAAGTCACAGTAATAGTACCTGCTGTTTGGTTCTGCAGTGATACTGCTTTATTATTCTCTAAAATGAAACTTATCCTCTAGATCAAGTTAAAACTAAAGGAAAGCTGTGGAGATGATTAATGGCATTGTGTGCATCTTTCAAAATAGAGAGATGGTTTTGTTCCTCGATTTTTGAATAGTTTAGGTTTATTTGTGAAGATGGTGCACCAGCAAAGAACATACAAAGGGGGCCGAGAAAAATCACTGTTTAATATTGCAGAATTTACTGCTTCCATTCTGACCATGAGCCTAAATTTACACAATGAAATTTGATTATCTCTAATAACAATATTAGATCCTGCACTGGATGGATGAGAATTGAGGTGGTTTTGTTGATTGCAAGGGTTTAATGTTGCATTTCAGAATCTGATGTGGTTTAGCCTCCCTTCCATTAACTGGAAAACCCCCGAGGTTTTACAATTATTTCTTAAAGATAATACATTTAAGATTGCATTGGTAGGCTGAAGAAAAGTCATAAAGGCAAGAAGGGAAGCCCTTAATAACTCTTGAGATTCAGACATGTTCAGCAGTTAGATTGGCTCTGACTTCACCAAGGGTCGACAATGTGTCATTTCCATGAAGCCAAATTGCCCTCTGCCTATATGATATTAATGTGCAAATCAATATTTCAGGGATTAAATTTCCCTTCTTCATTTTTTATGGTTTCTACCTCAATAAGTCTCAAGTCTATTAGAAGAGGCTGGATGATTTAAAATCTTTCACTGCAGAATGGCTTGTTGTAGCCTTGTTTCACAGACCATTTTTGGATTTTCGTTCTAAAAGACTAAAGGCATTCCAAAGAAGTTGATAGTCAATATAGGGACATGCTCACTGTTGTAAAGCCCTTGTTCGATTAAGAGCTAAAAAGGTATTGAAAATATAATATATATGTTTCTATAATATATATGCATTCTACTGCTTTAAAAATATTGTGTTAATCACCTATTGATTTATTTCAAAATCAATTGAAGCTTCTTTCTTATTAGTGATTTGTTCAGCATTCTTCAGACTTGTTGTTAATTTTCTTAAACAGCATGCATGAATTAATCTGCTGGTAGAATGTGTTTGGGGTTTTCTTTGAAGCATATTTAAAATCAGGCATTTTTACCTATTTAAGATGAGTGTTGTGAACAGTTTAGTAGTGTGGGGAGAGCCAGGGCACTGTTTTCTGCACTTCAGATTCAGCATTGTTTTAATGAAGCTAAGGGGCGTTTGGCAAATATTTTGTGTTTTCTGCTCAGATGCTTATCAGCAATGTTTATTAAGAATTTCCATTGAATATTCAGGATCAGTTAAAATTATAAAAAATGAGCTATCTGATTTGGAAGGAAACAATACATGACAGAAAATTTAGGTCAAAATATGAGGTTGTGACTTTATCACATAATCTTGGGAAGGCCCTACTGTCTATCATTTAGTGTTGTTTTATAGTCTTAGACCATCTGGACCAAGTTCCGCACAGCTGCATGAATTTCATATGTGATAGAACATTTTTTCCATTCAGTGTGAAATGTTCCTTCCTAAAAACGTACACCAGACTCGCTTAATTTAGTCTGCTAAAAGAAATGCACATGAAAAAGGACAAAAGGCTCTTTAATCTCTGCAAGCTGTTTGTTTTTCTTCAAGATTCCTGTCTATTTGGGTTTGAAAAGTCATGTTTATTGAGCAGATGATTCTGAGGTGTGACATTAAAATAATATATGATTTTTGTGCTAGTTTTTGCTCTCCTAGTTAATTTGCAGAACTACTTTTTATGCCTGTCAAAACACAGAGTTAATCTATTCTTATTTACAATTAATCTCAATAAAATTAATCTTAACTATGCCTTAGTCAGTAGCTTAAAATATCTAATTATATTCAATTAACTGCTGTCATAGTAATTAACACTGCTTAATTGCCTCTGCATATATTTATGTAAAGCTCATTAGTTACTGCTTGCTCTTTTTTCCTTGTCTCATTCCCATTTTTGTGGTTCTGAGAGCACTGACGTAAAACCCAGTCTAGGTTTTGAGAATTCGGATCTTGAGGAACCTGTGACAATGTCAACACATGTGTTCATAACCTGTTATGTGGGTAAATATTTGTGTTTTCATATGCAAAAAGGGTACCAGAACTGGGTCTCTAAAGAACTTCCAATCGATCTTCCCCCTGCCCAGCTCCTTTTTTCTACACCCAACACATACAAAAATGTTTGCTAACCTCGTTGATAGAAATATGAGAAGCCAGGTTAAGCTTTGTGTTTATAAATGAAGAGATTTTCTGCATCTGCCTTGGGGCTGTACCCAGAAGGCAGAGCTTTGCTGCTCCAAATTCATTCAAAGGGTTAAAGACTTGGCCAAGGTTCAAACTGAGAAGCGCCCAGGGAAAGTGCATGTGAATATGTACAAGTTTCATGTAATTAGTGCTTAATTATATTAACATATGCAAATTGTCAACTTAGGAGCTTGTTGAGCTGGCAAAGATCAGCCAGGCACAATTGGTGTATTGTTCTGAAACAATAATGGATTTCAAGTTGGATTGTGAAAACACATAACTAGCTATCTAATTTAACTCATACCATGGTGAAATTTCATTAGTCTCCATGGAGACTGGTTTAATTGTGCTGACTAATGTTCTGGGCTGCAGAATGTCCTAAAAAGAAAGCGTTGTTTGCCTAATCCACCTTACAATGACACTTGTTTGTACATGTTTCCCTTGTGTGAGAATTTGCATATGCAAATAAATAGTTTCTCTGCCCCATTTGTCATGGCTGTTCATTACCCATGAAGAGGACATTGTTACTAGGCTGTTACTGAGTCTCCCAAGACAGGATAGTGTCAACCAGTCCAGCCACATTCTTTCATAATTTGTTTCTGATTAATAGACCAGAGTGAGGCTCATTCTATTCAGGCCTCTGCAAAGGGAAGGTCAGTTCTGTCACTGAAAAGAGTTTCCGCAGCAACTGAAGTTTTTTTTTTTTTTTTTTCTCTCCCTCCCCTCCCCCCTCTTGCTTTGGCTAAAATGTTCATATTTAAAATAATGTATTCTTGCTCTAAGGAATACCTCCACTAATAATCTCTAGTTTCCTAAAGCAAAAGATAGGAAAATAAAGGAGACTCTGGTATTGGAATATTAATCCTGTTTTTGACAGAAAGGTAAACTGATATAATTGCTTTTCAGTCGAAGGAATGGGGGTTTATACAAGTGTGAAAGCATCGGAAAAGGATTAGCATTTTTTTGCATAATGAAAAGCTCTGTTGAATAGGGCACTGAATGGTTGACTGAATGACTGAGATGAAAGGAAGATGAAAATGCAGGCTCCTCTTTCTTTATGCCTATGTTCAGCTCTCCCTAAAGTTATGTTTGTCCAAGACTTGAGAAAACAAGCAGAAGCTCAGATTTCAGCAACTTGCTAAGATGCCCCGAGTTTCTATCATCATGTGAAGTAATACGTCTGAGAGTAGTGCAGCGAAAGGATCAGAAACAGAGGTTTGTATGGAGGGGAGTTCCAGGAACATGACAGGCAAACCAAATATTGACTATTGGGTATCGAGGATTCCCAGCACTTTGCTTGGGGGAAAGAAAGAGGGAGGAGGGGGGCTGGCAAGGAGAGAAGGAGCTGTTTTAAAAGTTGCCAATGGAAATTAGGCATCGACGCATAATAATCTAATAAAGTTTGGTATTCAAGGAAGTGGAGTTCAGTCAATATCTGTTTTAATTATTAAACGAGTTCTCTTTTGGAAAAAGTTATGAATTCTGACTCAGTGCTAAGTGTTTAAGTGGTATAGAAGCCTTGCTGGGGAAAAAATTACTCTCCTTGTTCAGCTTTGAAAACAGGGAAAGCTTACCGAAATAGACATCAATACACGCACACAAAGAGCGGGGTTTTTGGTGTGGCTGCATCAGCGTCCTCAGGTTGCTTAAAACATTTGGATTCCGGTAGATTCAGGTGGCAAGAAAGGCCCCGGCCTCCTCCTGCAGTCAGTGCCAGCCCCCACTGACTTCAACTGGAGCAGGATCAGGCCCCCAGACAGGGCTGCAACTGGTTAGCTGTTGACAATGTGATCAGTGCTTCTAATTATGTTCTCTCAACAGTAATTAGGGCAGTTAAAATACCATAAGTGTTGAGCCACTTTTGAAAGTGGGAAGTGGTTCTTTTGTATGTATGTAAATCAAATGCAGTGTGAATAATTATTTGTATGTGTGCATATTAAATAGGCTTTTTTTTTTCAGGTCAACATAATTACTGATTTAGAGCTACTATGGAAAACTGTTGGTAGTTAGACTAAATATTAACTTGTTTGGGGGATTTTAAATTTTTTTTAAAATTGTTTTTTAGTTCGCAGAACATTTGTAAATGCTTGTTAGTTCAGCATTGGGCTTGATCTGATAGTATTTAAAACAGTTAGAGATGCCTCTAAAAAATTAGGATTAATTATGGATAAATGAAGTAAAACTGTAAATGCAGAAAGTGCTTGGTAAGAATAAAGTAATAAAAATTCTCTCTTTTAAGATGAAGTTAAAGACCTTCAATGGGGTTTGGGAATGTTTTATTGCTAACTTTATGAAATTCTCTAAAACTTATTTTTAAGGAACATGCTTAGGGGATATTCTTTCATTCTGGGAACAGCTTATTAGTGTACTTCCATAAGAAAAATGTGTTAATTTAAAAAATAAATTCATTTATATTTTAAAATATTGTTAACCAAGCACCATGTGTTGTCTCTGGCAAAGTTCCAGCCACTGTAGAACTGGATAACACATGGGTTAATAATAACTTATGTGATGCCTGCATTCTTACTGAATGGGCAGAAACCCAGCGCACTGAAATACTGGGATTCAAGATTTTACAGAATAAGGTGTAATGTGGAATATGTTTATATGAACAGATGCACAGATAGAATAAACTAAAAGACATGTATTGGTTACTTTTACCTAGTAGGTAAAACAAACCTAGTAGGTTCTGCTTGATTGTTGTTGAGATTTGTTGTTGTTTTTGAAAGTGGTAATGAATACATTCATTGATAGCAGGATTCAGCAGACCTGTAGAGATGAACTTGTTTAGCATAAATAAGGGAAGCAGGTTTAGGCTTTAATGCATATTAATCTATTCCTTTTTTAATAGTCACTCTGTAGCACTTGTATACCAGTATTTTCACTATTACTGCAGTTTTTGCTGAGTTCCAAACTAAGCCAGAAAAGTTTGTACCAGACTGAAATATGGCAGTCTTGTTGAAGAATTACTTTTTCTGCTTAAACAAAATATTCTGAAAAATAAGGTTGAAGTTATATGATAAAAATAAAACTTTGACATATTAAGATGCTCTTTTGTATGTTCACATTACTGAGAATCGGGTTTCTTTTTTAAGATAAATTTAGAAGGTAATTTGTCCAAATTATATTTTATTTGCTTTTGGTACTTTTGAGAGCAATTTAAAATATGCCTAGAAACTGAGATCTCCTTACAGACAAATCTAGCAGTCTTTTAGCACTCACGGTGATCTGATAGGCTGTACCAGCTCCTAAGAAGTTGTTATAGTCCTTCAGGTCAATAGTTCACAAACTAAAGGCTATAGGTACATGATAGACCATGGTGACTCTAAAAACAAATAGTTACCATACAGGCAGCAGCAGTGTCTGCAGAACAAGTGATGCACACACTAGGTGTACATCTAAAATGATATTTTAAAAGACAAACATTCTGCTTCTGAAACACAGAAATACTTATGAAAAGTGTGTGCTGTTGTGAGCCTCGGACTTGTAAAGCCCAAAGAACTGGATTATTCCCATTCACCCCAAGCCAAATTAACAATAACTCCTCTGATTTCATGGAAGACTAATATGGATGTAAGACTGGCAAGACATACTGTTTTGATATTAGTTGAAAAAGTATCAGGCCTTTAGTTACCAGATGGCAATAATCTCATAAAATCAAATTTAAAAGGTTTCATCTCCTCTTTCTGCACTACCATTTCCATTTTTAAGGATGATGTGCTTAGTGCAGAAGGCACTGGAGGGTCTGTAAGAAAGGCTGATGGAGGTCAGTTCTGTTCCTTTTATCAGCTGATAGCTGAGCTGAGGGTCTGGGAGCAGTGGCTGATGAAGATTTGCTCCTCCTTGTTTTGACACCAAGGCTGCCTTATAAATTCACCTAATCTGAGATGACAAGGCACCTGTCACTGGTAGTGCTCCAGTGTTTGGGGCACTGATGGAAATCTGGAGTAATCCCAGTTATTTCCACACTTGTTCCAGAAGATGATGGTGTAACAGATCTCAATAACCTCTTTTTGAAGAACAACAAAAACATTTCTTCCTTATTTCCCTTCAGTTGTTGGGAAGGATCCTTTGAGTTTTGGCATTTTGAGGGCCAGAGCTTTTGTAAGAAGAGATGGGGGGAAAAAAAATCCTTGGATTTGCCAAGTGTTACATGACAGTTTCAAATGCAAGTGTTTTTTCTGTGTGAGAAACTATGGCTGTCCACCTTCAAATAAGAGTTTCTCCTTGTTTAATATCTAACACTTCATGTGCCTTCTCCACTCCGGAAAATAAGGTTCTGAGTGAAAAATAGTTCCTTAAACAGGGAACTTATTCCTGTGCATTTCACTCTGGTCCTTTTCTACTTTTTTATATTGAAATATGGTTATTGATTTTGTTTACAGCACTGAGGGTTTAAATTAAAGAAAATGTAACATTTCTAAAAATAAATTATTTAGCTATATGGCAAATGTCACCCCTCAGTCCTTCAGTTCCTTTGAGTTTTATGAATTGCTCACCAAAAAAATCACTTTCTTTGCCATTCCAGCGCAGTGGTCTCTGGGGTGGGACCATGAGCTGCCCTGCTGCAGCACAGCTATCTGCTCCGGGACTCTTCCAGAAGGAGCAACCAATTGCTGTAGGGAGGCAAAGCATGATTTCTCACTGGGTTGTCAGCCAGCACACTAGGATCAGATATTTCAGCTCCAGTGAAAAGCACCACTGGAGTTTTTAAGACCCAACTTCTCTGGCCCGTGGGTTTCACTCTTGTTTGATGGGTGGTTTCCCCAGCGCTGCTGCAGTTTCCAGTGTTGACTGAGGGCCTTTTCCAAAGTCCAGCGCTGCCTGATTGATTTCTCTGGGTTTGGATCAGGCCCTTGCAAAAGAAGAGTGTCTTCTGCTGAGGCACCCGCTGCTGGAACAGCAGCAGGTCAGCGCTGCCGGGCAGCCCCGGCCCCGCGGGAAGCCCTCCCTGAAATCACAGGGCAGAGCGGTGCAGTCACAATTTTTTTTTTTTTCCCAAGTGGGTGGAAAGGCAACAAGAGACAATGGAGTCAAAAAATGTTAGTATTTAAATACAGCAGAAACTGGGAGCCTGACAATAACTCAGCTACTACAGAATAAATTCAGCCATCTGGAGATTGTGATGCGTCCAAAACAGCGGGGGGTGGGGGAGACCTTAAAAATGAAGGATTTCATTCCATGTTGAAATGTATTCTCCACGCAGACTGCTGCTTTAATATTGAACAGCGTAGGTCTCTGAGTGGTTTTGTGTATCAAAGATGTACGTACTGAAACACCTTGTGTCTTGCCGCAATTGGATGTTCCTATTTCTTGACCAGAGTTGTTTGGCCCAGCGCTGAGTTTACGGGTTGATATCAATTTGTTTTTCAATGTTAACATTATTTAAAAATATTTTTTAAGGCTGTTGGAATTTTTAAAATACATACAATGGCAGTGATTTATAAACATTCTTGGTTTCAGCTGTAGCTGTACAAAAGGGTTGAATCTGCTCTCAGCATAGCTTTTACATGTTTTTAATAATTGGAGGCAAATATATTAGAAATCTTTTAGGTTCATTTAAAAATCTATGCAATTTAAACAAACGCTGAATTGTGTAATGGTTTGTCTGGGAATTATTTAGGCTGCAGAGCGTAATAATATTTTATTAGCTGTCATTTGTTTTCTAGGAAGAAAATAGTGATTTTTATGTTGTGTGTTATGTGAAAACTTGGCACTGAAATGGGACAATCCCTGAACATGAATTTCTAAAAAGGTGGGACAGTAGTTGCCCAAAAGGTGAAGACTTGAGAAAAATTGGGGTGGGTCATTTCTTTCCTGAAATGAAGCAGGGTACAGATTAGGAGCCATTAAGGTTTGCCAGGAGTTGCTGGTCATAGAAGCCTGTTTAAGTGCTCACTGTCAACAAGGAAATCATGGGCAGCACTTAAAGTGGCTCACCTCTGATTTATTCATAAACCTCACACGAGCACTTGGCTTTGTTCTTGCTCTGGTAAGGGGGAACTGATGCCAATAAGAACAGGAATAAAGAGCTTCTTGCATGGTCCAAAAGTGAATAGCACTTTATCTCAAAGCATGACCTCCATTCCCAAGATCTGTTGTGTTACAGTTGACTCCGCTAGATGTGTATTCTCAGATGAATTGCTATAAGAGGTTACAACAAATATATACTTTGTAAACCCTCTAGATGTAACAAGAACTGTGTAACTGGAACTTAGATTCTAACTTGACAGAAATGTTGTGATATTCAGGGTGAACGGAGAGATTTCCGTTTCAGACAGTGCTTTATGTTGGCGTTTTTAATGCGAGTCAGAAAACAGTATGATTACATGGCTGCGATTCAAGTGAAAATTTTATATTCTGTAAGGGGTTCATTTGAGAAACATTTTGATAAAAGCAGACACACAGAAATGTGAAGTAGTTCAGAGACCAAAAAGAAAGAAAAAAATTTAAAAAAACCCCTTTGTTTTTAGGCATATTTGATTGCTGCTGCTTTATTTTTGTTTCTCTAAAAAAGGCAAAATAGTGCTAGCAGTCCGCGATGGGGGAAGGGACCTTTTGAAGATGGTCAACTGCCATGTTTGCACTGGGGCAGAGGTTGAGTACAGTTACTTAAATCCCCAGAGAAACATTTAGTTAATGCTAGTCTCTTTCTGATCCCGTCTGAGTCTGGTTTTCTTCTCTGCTTTTTAATGAAGTTTGTTTGTTGCTATGTTTAGGTTATGTTTTTAAACTGACTTGCATTTTCACAACAGATTTGACCAAAAGAGTCGTAATGGAAGACAGTGATGAGAGTTAATGATACGTCTTTGATAAAGCAGTCCTCGTGTGCAATCTGATCACAGCCATCAGCTCATTTGTCATGGCTGAAGTGAAAATGTCAGGACCAATGAGTGTATCAGTGCTGAAGGGGGCGAAAGGGCTTTTGGAGACACTTTTGTGCTGGGAGTGGGCCATAGCTTAGATGCAGCTCTAGGGAAATACTGGGATTAGTCAACTCTGTGCACAAATCCCTAGCATAACAGAATTAGTTGGGAAAATGAGGTTAGTTAGGAAAAAAAAATCTGTAGAACTGCTCTAGGCTGCAGCCCAGGAACTATGCAAAACAGTAAGGCATTTTATTAAAATAATTTTAGCAATGTGAACGTACACACATTCCAACAAAAATTACAATTGCTAGCCAACATTATAACAAAACCCATCTTAATGCATTTTGCATATGTACATGGGTTTGCTTCTGGGGAAAAAAAAAAAAAAAGAAGCTCATTTAAAATAAATACAATTTTCACAATCTTAAAATAAGGTTTTCTGAATTTGACACAATGGAAATTAATAACATATTTAAATGCAAACTGATACTGATGATCTTTTTGCTTGGGTTAGTTCACATAAAAGCTAGGGGCAGTCTCCCTGCTGCAGACACTTCTTTACTCAGGAGGTGTAATTCATACTACAGGAACATATTGATTGCCATACTGGGACTCTGGTGTGGCTAGCCTCTTCTCTCTTTGACTGATCTGTACAAGATGCTTCTGAAGAATATCACAGTGGGTAGATGTAGGATAACCTATTGTATGTGCCTGCCTTGCTGTGATGGCAAATGCAAATTTTTTAGACCTCTGAAGAGCAAGCTTTAACATTCCTTACTTCTTTTTTTTTTTCAGATTCATTTACAATAACTCTGGATACTTTTGGCAGGCAGTTTCCATTCTGTTTTTTAACCTTAGTAAATTCATTATCTCAGTGGTATCCTCCAGCAATGAGTCCTACTGTCTAACCCCTTTGCCTCCCTCATCATCAGGTTTTAATTTGTCACATCTTAGCTTTCTTGGAAACCTGCTACTTGTCTTTTGGTAAGCCTCATCTTGCTTCCTGTAACGTACCTAGGAAGAGCAGGGTCCTTTTGCACATTGTCCATAAAAACATTGAAGAAATCTTGATTTCTTTGAGCTGTGGAACCTACCTACCAGACTTATTCAGCTGCTGTGGAACAGCGTAGGTGTTTAACCAGGTAATCCCATTGCCTGCTCTACTCCAGCCTAAGAGGAGTGAGCAGGAGTGAGTTATCTCTAGTGCATGGAATGGTTAGTGAGGAATTATCCGAATAATAGATATGTGTAGATAGTTGTCTGTCTGGCTACACCAGTTAATAATGGCTATTTGCCTGTGGAATGGACATTTCCCTGTTTTGCTGTACTTCCTGTGTGTTCGATATTGCAGAATTGGAGGTGTTTTGACTTCACAGATCTGTGCCGAGGGGGCTCAGCAGAGTGCCAGCACTGGGCTGAGAGCAGTTTTCCCTTGATTGGTGTTGCTGTAAGAGATGCTGCTGTAAGTTTATCATCTTTCCTTTATGTTTAATGGTAGGCTGAGATGAAAATTAAGTTTGATATCGGCTCCATTGTATCACAGATCTGGTAGCTGCCACCATTATGCAAGGGCTTCAAAACAGAACAGAGCATGGTAGAGGATGGCACCGGCCCTTGCTGTGCTCCAGGTTGTTAGTTCTGTGCCACTACCATGTGTTGCACAGCATTTGTCCATGGTGGAAATCTCTCGCTATCTTTTTTCTTTCCCCAAACTTGGGCATAAGTTTGTGAGCAGGCAGAAGTAGCATGTACGCTGATCGGAGGGGACGGAGAGCAGGGGTAGTGTGGCGGAGCCTTAGGCTGTATCTCGGATACCAGGTGATCGCCTCTGGTAAGCCTAGGCTTCCTCACAGTGGGCTTGGAGCTAGCTCGTGAAACTCCCTTTTGTGGTCACAGGCTTCAGGCCTGTGGTCCTTCTGGGCCTTCTCATTCTATGAACATGGCCACAGGGACTAAAGATACCAGGTAACCATGAGTCTGGCATAGAAATGTGTAATAAAGCTGCAACCACTAGCCTTTAAACCCCAAACACTTCTCTGTTTATGCATGTCAGTGTGAGTGGCAGCAGCAAAGTCATTTATTTAATCTAACTAGTACTTATCTTTGGTGGGAGTCATCTGCAGATTTCTTCCATTTCACATATAGTGAATTGTCCTCTTTTAGATAATGTGCTTGTACAACCCTTTTTTTTTGTTTAATTCTATTGATTTATAGTATTGAAGTGAAATATCTGATACATGTTTCCTGCACTTTGACTGTACATAGTCAAAGAAGCTGATGAGATTCTTCCCTCCCTTCTACGAGCCCTTTAGCTGTTTTAAATGTATAATTATCATTGCATGTCATTTGATAGCTGCACTAATTGCTGCCAACCATTGTCTGTTTGCACTTAATGCTGAAACCTGATCAACATCCTGCTTTGGTTGATGTTTGGTGGTAAACTTTAATTAACTCTTATTGCATTGAAGAAGAGCTCAGTCTCTGTGCTAACTAATCATTTACCTTCATTATGTCCTGACAGCTCCACTTGTTCCTGGTACTAATAGATACACCAGTCAGTAAATAAACCTGCAAACCTTCATGCCTTGAAGTTGTTCCACATTGATATTTTGTTGCTTAAAGTATAATGGGGTAAAGATAATTATTTTAGGTAGTTTTGTATCTTTGCTTTTCCAGACACCAATCTCAAATTGCCTTTTTCATGCTAGACAATATCATTTTAATAGTAACTGTAGATTTAAGATAACATTATTCCTTCAACATGGTTCCTATATACATGCATCTTTTGAATCAATACAATTAAGCTTGTCTCCTGTTGGAATTCTTGTAATTATTTTTCCTGAAATACTTTTCCTGTAATGATATTGAAGTTAAAGTAATCAGGTTACTGGCAGATCATGTAAAATTCAACTCAAAATTGCTGGCTGCTTGATTTTAATTTGTCTGACATCAAGTTTGTTTGAAAAGGGATAATATGTGGTTAAACCAAGGAGCTTATAATTATGGTTGACATTTGTTTGTTTATAATGAAATCTAATTAAAGTTCATACATTTTAAAACACAAAAGTTAATTACTGAATTGCTCACTTCACTTATGCACAGCAGTCAAATTAACTTGCAGAGCAAAAAAATGACAAAAGACTATGCATAATAAAAACAAAATACCCAGCTGATCTTGGCAATACAAAACAAATTTGCCATGATAATATTCTAGAAAAAACAAAAGCTTTATTAATAACTAAACTGTTTAAAAAACATCCTGTATTTTCACTGACCAGGCTGATATCAATACAGAGTAATATTTAACTGTTTAACAAGACTTAAAATACCCACAGTGTTTTTTGTTTTGTTTTTAGATGCATGATTGGAAGAGTCTCTTACTCTTGTAAATGTGCTCAAAAGCACAGTTGTTTATTTTTTGTTTTCATCAAGATGCTTTCTGAAGTCTCCTGGAGTTGTAGTATGTCCTTGAGAACTGGAATGTTTGTTTGGCTACCTGCCTTGTGGTAACTTTTAGAAAGATAATTGCAGCATGTTTAGCATGAAAGCAAATTAGTATTAGGCAAACAAAAAAGTACTGTAACATTTATTTCACAGTTGATTTTGAGACAACAAAGGGTTAGGTGATTATTATAGAGCCACTTTGACTTCCTAGTCCTTATTTGTTAGTTTTGCAATTCAGTCTTACCTTCTGAATGTGCTGACAGAGTACACAGCCAGGCTTTAGTAAAATCACAAAGTCTGTGATAATTCACACTTTAAAAGGTTATACCACTCTATTTTACATCTATATTTTTAGTATACTTACTCCTGGTAATATTACATTTTTGTTAAATTGGACTGAAGTTTAATGAAGCAAAAACCT